>OY726531.1:37898720-38355351 GCA_963383655.1 Bathymodiolus septemdierum
GACCTGCCACACAAGTCATTGACAAACTTTTATCACATGATGTTGTATCAAGTACAACCTTGCCATGAGCAGGATTCAAACTCACAACTTTAGTGGAGATAGGCACTGATTGCACAGTTAGTTGTAAATCCAACTCCGATGCGATCAAGACTACAACTCCTCCTAAATGAAGTGTATCCTTACTATCATGCATTCATGATCTGAAACTGAAGTCACCTAGATATTATTTGGTTGAGTGACTTTTTGTTACCAATAAGCTATGTTGATTTTTGAATGTGCAATGTACGTAGTCTAATAATTGAAGATTATTTTTTTTAGATATTTTATAAACAATCCCATTCTTTTGTTTCAACTAGTGATTGGAATCTGTCCAGTTTTCAGAACTGATGAACTGATGAACCACATCCGTGGTGTAATGATTATCATGCTCGCCTCGATCGGGTCAAATCAAAGACTTTAAAATTGATATTTGTTGTTTCTCTGCTAAGTACACAGCGTTAAGATGAAAGAGGAAAGAATGATTGGCTTGGAAAATTGGAAAATCACATTGAAAATTTACTTGTTCTTGCCATGATAAAGCTGAATTGGCATTAAACAGCAATCACTCATTCACTCACTCAGAACTGTATTTTTCTGACAAGTTCAAATGTGTATTGACGAAGTGAATTTGAAGTGCAGGATAAAATGGCAAGAAAATTTGTCGGTATGAAGACAAGAAAAATAAAAAAATGAAGTTAAACATCTTTATATTTAAAAAAAAACCCACTGGGAATCAGAATTAAGCACACAACTTAAACGTGGATCATCGTATCAGAATCCGTTGTCAGACTAACTTGTTGATAATTTCGATGGTCGATCGATGCACCACTAGTTTCATTCCATTTCATTTTTGTATTTAATAGAGCCATTCAAAGCCAAAGCTGAGGTTGGAATGTCGCCATCCCAGTCAATATTTAACATCACCAGCTCGACGCAATACAAACAGATGTCACCAGATACTTTTACAAGGTACAGGTAAATTTCGTTGTTCACAAATTCACAAATAAATGAAGTAACGAAGTATGTCATGTCAACAAAACATCCTGATTTTTAGTTTAAAGAATATTTTTTTCATTAAATTGCAGCATAGATGTATTCAGATAATTATGTATATACTTACAAAGTTCAATGGGATTCAGAAACAAGTTATAAAAGTTATGTAAATCTGTCTCCCTAATTAGATATTGATAACATTGGTAAACAGTGGTAAGTAAATGATCACGATAGGGAAAATAGTAGAAAAACAATTACAGGTTAAATTGAAACAAAATATTAATATTAACAAAAATTATGTATCGAAATTACAAAGGCAGAGTTGTCGCGCACTATCCTCACGGTCTACAACATGCACAGTTCATGTGCAGTCTGGTCAATTCTTTTCCACATTTTTGTTCTATCAAATCTTTTTGTTCTGGCAATGTACCTTGACATAGTTTCAAATACCAATCTTTCATTTTCCTTTTTTAAGACTGTACATCGAAAGTACTTAGTTTATGTATGGTTTCGTTCCTAATAAATATATAATTTGGACATTGCAGCAAGTACAAATGTAGTTTCTATTTTTCCACATGTACACAGCCCTGAATCAATAATATTTTTTTAAGAGATGATCTTTAAGGGAGCTACATTTGAGACGTAGGTGTGTGAAAATATTCTGTTCTTTTCGTGATCCAAAATTAAAGTACTTTTTTTTGTAATTTGATATTTTTATTTAAAAAACCTGATTTTTGTTCAATTTAATTATAATTCTATCTTAAATTCCTCCCCCTTTTGTGTTGCTGGCATAAAGATCTAACGAAACCATGTAAAAGTGACCTTTAAACATCCAATCAAATTGCCACTTACCAAATGTTGAGGTACCACTGAAGGCTGAAATTTTAGTGCATCTGAAATCTGTCCTGATAAAGAGAGGTGGTCTTTGATGAGAGTGACCTTATAAGAGAGAGACTACCATAAAATAAGGTAACTCAGTTGTGCATCTTCGATGTTTTTACGATTTTATTTATTTATTGTAGTGTCAAATCAAAGGACAGTAGAAAACGTCTGTTGGAAGATGATAGCGATGAGGAAGATTTCAAAGAAAATCTAAGCAGGTATTAGAGGAGGATGGCTGGTTTAACCCTGCCACTCTTGTATGCTGGTCACGGGCAAAACAGGGTTTGACATTAGCGATAGTCCGGTAGCCTGTGACAAGTAAAAGTTTGGTTGGTTTGGGCTAATGAGCATTGTGTGTTTCTTGTCCAATGGAACAATTAAGTGAACAAAATAAATTAAAATGCTAAATTTACAAAATGTTGTAAATTTCACCAGTAGCAAGTTAGGTTAGGGTTTTGGTGTTTAACACCACTTTCAACTATATTTCAGTTATATTGTGGCGGTCAGTTTTATTGATGGAGGAAACTGGAATACCCGTAGAAAACCAACGACCTGTCGCAAGTCACTAGCAAACTTTATCACATAATGTTGTACACCGTGCCCTGATCGAGATTCGAACTCACAACATTTGTGGTGATAGCATAGGTAGTTGTAAATCCAATTACCGTACGTTCACAGCCACGACGAACCCCAAAAAAGATAGAATATTTGTTCTTTAAAAAGAAATATTATGGAGATGTTTATAATAAATTATCAAAAGGAACAAATTTAAAGTGGCACGAAAATGCATTCACAAAATATTGAAAGACGTCACAATTGATTGTGGTAAATATTTTCTATATAATATTGATTATTTTTATATTGTAGATCAAAAATAAGTGAAAAGTTTTTGGAGAGAGGTTGCGAGAAGTCTAAAAATTGGCTTTCCGCGGAAACTTCACCGATCAAATTTTACGGTCAAAAGTCGCCGTGTAACTCAACTTATGCTTCAATCGGGTATGTATTGTTATCTATGGTATTGCAGTGTGGGGGCAGGGATTTCAATATTTTTCAAGTGTACCAGTACTTCACTATTTACAGGGGGTACTTTTTATTTCAATTTTAACATTTTTCATGTATATCTTATACAACACTCTTTAAAATCAGGAGGTATCAAAGAACATTTTAAATGGGTAAAAGTACCTTATTGAAAGGCCTGAAGAGAGGTGTATAGATTCTTGCCAAGTTTCCATAGGTGTGCTGTGCTCACTAGAAATATTTTTCATGCAATGTGTGAATTTGAGTACTAATAAAGGGATCAAATAAAAAAGAGGGATGGTAAGAAACTGTAAAAATGGTGAAATAGCAGTGGGTGTTTAGGTTCTTGTCAAGCTTTCTATGGATGTGCTCAGGGCTCACCACACATAGTAAAAACAGGGCGACTTGACTTCTGTTTCTCTTGACTTAAGGGGGAAAATCTGGGAGACTTCCGAAAATCGATCCAAATTTTAGCGTTTCTTTCCCTACTACTGCATGTTCCCCTACCTTTCACAAAAATGAACGTGCTGCACTATGATCTTAAAAAGGATGCAATTAACGAGTTTGGAATAAAATATTGAAGATCAAACCCTGTATGAGTCACATTTCAGGAACATGGGAGCTCCTTTTATGTGAATATTGAAGAAAAAGTATGATTATTGGTGAAAAAAATACGGACTTGAAAAACTTCGCTTTTTGACAGAAATTGGGCGATTTTATTGAAACCAAGGCGACTTCTTCGCCCACTTCGCCTGGTTTGGTGAGCCCTGGGTGTGCTAGACATTTTTTTCCTGCAATTGTGTGGTTTGATTTTGATTACTAATAAAGGGATCAAGTGAACTAGAGCGACAGTAAGAAACGGTTAAAAACAGGGTAATAGTAGACTGTAAAATTTAAATTGGACCTCATTAAGATATTCTAGATTTTTTTCATATCTCAAGGTCAAAGGGAACATCGATTTCATATTGCCGGGTTATAAATATACACAAATTTAGTGGTGATAGACACTGATTGCATAGGTAGTTGTAAATCCAACTACCATACCATCACGACCACGACGGACCTTGTCACATTGAATACCTTAGGCTAGTTTTATGCCTTTAACAAGAAGGTACCTATCTGTATGTAATATATAGGTATTTTGGGATCGACGCCATTCAACACCATACATTATTTCTACAGTGTCTCTGGATGTGACAAAATGTCAGATTTTTCTTGTTGTTGACGTTGTATAAGTGCATGTTGGGAGAAAACACTTCATCATTGCAATGCCATCATAATTTCTAAATATAGTTCATTAAAAAAAAAAAAGTGTTAAACACCTACCTATCTTGATATATAAATATTCATGATAAAAATTAAGTTAGTGAAGCAGACCACGGTATTAATGAAATATTGTTGAAAGTAGCATTAAACACCATAACCCCTAACCTAGGGAAGCAGTCAAATTGAACACCTTTGCAATTAACCAGCCATCGATATAGAATAATGTATTGTTGACTTTTGCAGACAAAAAAAGGGCCCCGGTTTGATGCCAGAACCAGCAAGAAAACGACTTACTGATGTCAAATACAGCTGGATAAAGCCCAAATTATCAGCCCCCACAGATACCAACCAACAACAAAATTTACACGGGTAAGTCCAGTTATGTACTATAGCTGTTTGCTAGCAGATGAGATTATGACAAGTAGAACTCAAATTAATCACATTGATGGTGTAATAATTATCATGCTTGCCTCTAGTGCGGTAGATCTTGGGTGCGATCTTGGGTTAGGTCAAACCAAAACCTACAAAATTGGTATTTGCTGCTTCTAAGTTCTCTGCTAATAATGAAGTATTAAGGAGTAGAAAACAAAGTCTAGTTGGCTCGATATCATGATGGTTGACTCGGAATAAGGATAATGTGTTAAAGTGGGGTGACATGTCTATCCGCGGACTGTTGTTTCAGTAAGCTGGCACTATAAACATCCAACTACCATGTAAGCATGTTGGTTTAGTACAAAGCGGACCTGATCATCATTTCATTGAAAATTAACTTGTTTTCATCTTGATATAGCTGAATGATTGCGGAGTTGGCATTAAACAGCAATCACTCACTCGATAGCAGGATAATGTGCCCAAATGTTTATCTGTGGACAGTTGTATCAGTGTGTTAGCTCTATAAAAATCAACTCAGCATGTTGACATGGTCTAGTACAAAAAGTAACTTGTTCTTGTCACGAAATTGCAGAAAAATTACTCCTTTGGGGATAAACAACAATAACTCACTGACTCACTCATACTGGCTCCTTTATTTCAGGTTTTCTAATTTAGGCAATACATGTTACATGAATGCTATACTACAGTCTTTGGTACACTTGGATACATTTACCACTGATTTGTTATACGGAAACAAGAAAATGATGAGGACACTTGAACCAACTTCATTATATAAGTAAGTACCCTAAATGTCAGTGTATAGTGTGTCTTAATCGCATAGGTGGTGTAATGGTTAGCGTGCTCGCCTCAAGTGTGGTAGATCGTTGGTTCGACCGATCGGGTCCAACCAGGGACTAGAAAATTGGTATTGCTTCTCCGCTAAGCATGCAGCGTTAAGAAGAAAGAGCAAAGATGGCTGGCTCAGAATCAGGATAATGTGTCCGAGTGGGACGACATGTCTATCTGTGGACTTGTTTCAGTGAGCTAGCACCATAAAAATCGAACTAAGCATGTTGGTCTAGTAAGAAACGGACCTCATCATCATTTCATTGAAAATTAACTTGTTCTCACCATGTTGGTGTTAAGCAACAATCACTTACTCACTCACTCCCATTCTTTAGAGATCCTTTTCCATTCTAGATGAAATATCTAATGTAGTTTATTCAAACTAGCGTAGATCTGAACCAATGAAATTCTAATGCTAAGATTCAGGGACCTTGTGTGGAATACTGGACCACTGAAGTATTTATTAACAGTGAGTGTAATGTATGTTATTGAATTTAAAATGAACCCTCAATAAACAATGATCATACTTGTCATGTGATTTTAGGTATTAAGAAATTAATAACATTAAAATCTTATAACATCTTCTTCTCAGTTCACACACAAAACTTTCAGAAACGTGTATATTTTGAACTTGTAGATGTATGGAACTTGTGTTTAACTCAAGAATAAAGAACGTTCCTGACTTTTCAAAACGAGAATATTTAAAGAATTTAAAACAAGCCATCTCATCTTCAGCCAAGAGATTCTCAGGGTACCAGCAACACGTATGTATATAAATAAGTTATCTTCTCTGCTGGCTAAGCTCAACGGTATAGTTTCTCCAAGATATGAGATGTATCTAACTCTTCATAAGGACAAGAAATTTCCACGCTTCTTGCGAGCAAAGGACAACTTGTAGCAGAGTCTACGGAATGTTGTTTTTGTTAGTGTATTGCCAAAACAACAACAATAACAAAAAAAAAGAAAACAAAGAAACAAAAAGATTTAACAAACATACAATTTCAATTAGATTGGCCTCGTAACAGCGTTTTAATACAAAGATTCAATATTGTACCCAGTCTTTGCGCTAACCCACAGAAAATGATATGCTCAGAGTGGGAAAGTATTATGAACCGAAAATTCAGAAAGATTTTTGAAAAAAAAATGATATATACATGCATCACTCATCGTCAGTCTCTACTAAGCACAATCACTGGCTACTGGTGAAGATTCCTAGTGCTGAAATACTCAGAGCTGCTCAACACATCCCCAGATGGTGAATAGAGAGTTGTCAGGTTATAATACGGAAAGCCTGACCGTGGACCATAGTGAGGAATGTGTTTGGACAGTGCCACACTCGCAGCATGTTAAAGAAATCTTTTGTAGATTTTAAAAAAGAGTATGTGCTACAAAAAATTGAAATTGTTGTCCATATCCAAATCTCCATACTTTTCCTGTGGCGGTCAAAAGATGTTGTTGCACCAGTTGGCCATACTGATCGCTGAATGTTGAGCAGTAATCGATCAATCAATCTAAACACAATCATGATGTTAAGGTAGCAGTGACCTATAAATTTAGTTTGAGTTGTCATGGTAATGTTAGCTAGTAGTGTTCCAGTGTGGGAAACCATTTTTTTCAAACACTTGCCAAAATGACGAGTGGACTGAAACTATTACTCGCCAAGATGAAAAAGAGCTCGTCATGTTTGGCGAGTGACATTTTTTTTAAACTCGCCAACAAATACCAAATAAACAATACAGTAATGTTCAACAATTTATTTTGCAGATTTTGACAAGTCATTAACTTGGTCAAGAAGGATCAACACTTTCTTAAGAGCTGCGTCGATCTCTTCTTCCTCAATTTCGTTGTCTTCGTCTTTTAAATTTTAATGCGCGGTATAAAACATGTATGTCAAACTCGGTTCCGACACATATTTAACTTTATGTTTTCGCATAGGTCTTCGCTACGAATTCATTTGAAATATTTCAAAACCAAATTATTTTATTTACATTAATTTTAAAAGTCATCACATCTATTGGTAATGAAACAATATTTCATTTAATCGTGAAATCGACCTTGGCAAAATTATGCGGGGTCGGGATTGTATACTTAATTTTTCTGTTGACAGAAATGAAGTGTCATGACTCATGGCGGAATGTTTTCTTATCGAGTACAATGATTAATAAAATGTTGGATAAATGACACAGTTAACAAAAAATTTAACTGTTTGGGAGCTATGATATTTTAAAGCTGTAAACCAGTTATCGTGGCGAGCGCTTTCAAGTTCCTACTCGCCTTACAACTGTTACTCGCCACCCGAAATTTTCACTCGCCTTTGGCGAGTTGGCGAGCGGTAGTTTCCCACACTGGTGTTCTAATCATCGATTATGATCGAAAATCTGTTGATTATTTGCATTTCAACGACGATTGTAATTTTTCAAAATCGAATATCTTGAACTTTCTGTAAATAAAGTTTGTTCGAATCTGTTTTGTATTTAGAATGCATGTCTTGGAAACGTTTGTAAGAGACAGCAAATTATCCATTTCAAAGCATAAAACTGACATAGACTCATCAAGGTCATGGAGGCTAGCATGAGGGAAACCAGTCAGACTCCAAAACTTTGTAGATGATTCACAACACTAATATTAGTTAACATGTATAATGAATGGACCATCTTCTTTCATCGAGGGGGTCATCATGGTCGTGATCGTATGGTAGTTGGATTTACGGACAACTACCTGTGCAATCAGTGCCTATCACCACTAGCGTTGTGAGTTTGAACCCTGTTCAAGGCGAGGTATACTCGATACAACATTATGTGATAAAGTTGTCAGTGACTTGCGAAAAGTAGGTGGTTTTCTCCGGGTACTCTGGTTTCCTCCACCAATAAAACTGACCTCCATGATGGAACTGAAATATTGTTGAAAGTGGCGTTAAAGACCATAAAATCTAAACCGTCTTTCATCAAGTTATCCAAGAAAATATCTGCTCTCGGCTCAATAGGAGGAGGTTCAGCTGTATTAGTGAAAAGTTTTGTTTTTCTATTTTAACAGGATGCTCATGAATTCCTGGGTCAACTACTGGACCAGCTTAAAGAAGAAGTGACAAAAATATCCAAGTCAACTCCTAGTCCACATCGCGATGATCAAAATACTGAAAATGAGGCTACACGTGAATACATTAATCCAACGGTGCAAAACTTTGAATTCGAGGTCACCCATCGAATAAAATGTGATGAGTATGTTAATAATATCAGTAAAAATGGATTTGGACAAGTGAAAATTATCCAAGAATTTGTTTGCACAAATAGAACATTTTTCTAAATTTGGCTTTGGGGCAAGTAGGTGAAAAAATTTAAGGCAAAGACTGCCATATAAATTCTACACATTTGACTTGTTTTAACATAAAAAAGAGTTTGAAATTTTTGTTAAAATTTTTATTCTAAAGCATATATACATAATACAATACTTAATGCATAGTGACAGAAAAGGTTAAAATTATAATTTAGCATTGTATTAATCTATGTAAGTTTCAATCATTTATGTGATCGTGTGGTGATCATTGTAAAAAGGAATTTTTCTGAAAAATCTAAATTTTTACGAAAAGGGAGGGGGTTATGATATTTAACACCACTTTCAACAATATTTTAGTTTTATCGTGGCGGTCAGTTTTATTGGTGTAGGAAACAGGAGTATCCAGAGAAAACAAAATTTGTTATGAAAAAAGTTTTGCTTTTCTTTATGTACAAATAAAAAAAAATATCTTCAAATTAGTTTGTGTAAGATGTAATAATTTAATTTGATTTGAATATTTCAATCTGATTGGCTAATCCGCCTGGAGAAAATTTTGGTTATATTCGATAACCTGGGTTGGTATTGTGACGTCACCAACGTGTTCATCCGCCAACGACAAATTCAAATAGTCACATGAAATAATCGTAATTAAAATTGAGGAATCATTAAATTTTGTAGTAAAAATTAAATTACAAGCAATATTTGAAATTGTTGAACAGGATATACTTGCATAACCTGGTTTGGGTCAGCTTACGCTAAGCGTAAACTGACCCAAACCAGGTTATATCGTATAACCTGTTCAACAATTTCAAATATTCCTTAAATAAATAAAGGGAGATAAATCCTATGTATTGTAATAAAGGAATGCGGATAATAAGTGTAAAATGTAATACATAAGGGGAGATAAATAATATTGTAAAATGTAATAAATAAAGGGAGATAAATCATATTTGAAAAATGAAATAAATAAAGGGAGATAAATCATATTTGTAAAATGTAATGAATAAAGGGAGATTAATCATATTTGTAAAATGAAATAAATAAAGGGAGATTAATCATAGGCATTGTAATAAAGAGTAAGTGATTGTTTAATGCCAACTCAACAATTTTTCAGCTATATCATGGCGAGAAAAAGTTAATTTTCAATGAAATGATGATGAAGTCCACTTTCTACAAGACAAACACGCTTAGCTGGATTTTTAAAGTGCTAGTTTACTGAAGTAACAGTCCGTGGATAGATATATCGCCCCACTCGGACACTTTATCCTGATTCTGAGCCAACCAGTCTTTGCTCTTTCTCTTTAATGCAGCGTGCTTAGCGGGGAAGCAACAAATACCAATTTGATAGTCTTTGGTTTGACCCGATCTGGGCTGGAACCCACAATCTACTGCACTCAAGGCGAGCACGCTAACCATTACACCACCTATGCAGTTTTGTAATAAAGATATGGTGATAAATAATAAAGATTGTAATAATTGACATGAATCATAAATATAAAAATAAAAGATTACTTGCTCACTTCATAGCAATAATTGTTCTCTGTATTTTGTGACTGCATTCAAATGATAGCTTGCAGGACTGTGATCTTAGACAATCTGTTTTATATGTAATACCTTTATATTTTTAGATGTGGAGAAGAAGTGACAAAAGAAGAACAGTTCAATGATTTGTCTATTGATATGCCAAGATCCAGGTAATTTATGTCAAGATCAAGGTATTTTATGCCAAGATCCAGGTAATTTATGTCAAGATCCAGGTAATTTATGCCAAGATCCAGGTAATTTATGTCAAGATCCAGGTAATTTATGCCAAGATCCAGTTAATTTATGTCAAGATCTATGTAATTTATGCCAAGATCCAGGTAATTTATGTCAAGATTAAGGTAATTTATGTCAAGATCCAAGTAATTTATGTCAAGATCCAGGTAATTTATGTCAAGATCCAGGTAATCTGTGCCAAGATCCAGGAAATTTATTTCAAGATTCAGGTAATTTATGCCAAGATTCAGGTAATTTATTATCAATTTCTCTCATTTATGATTTATTTAAATAATTCATTAGATTGAAGGACTGCTGGAGTTGGAGGTCCATTGCTAAAAAATATCACTGTATCGAGCCCATATATTTAATTCTAATATTTCTTTATAGAGATCTCACTCATCCCAGATCCTTACAAGATGCCTTGGAGATGTCTTTGCGAAAAGAATCTATAGAATATACCTGTGAAAAATGTCACTGTACTAGAGCGGTTGTCACACACAAGTTTACAAAACTACCAAGGTAAATGAACAGTGCAATTGTAATGTTAGGGGATAATTTTGTTTTGCACCAATCTTTTACCTCCTTTCCTCTCTCTTGACTTATCATTGGATTTTTGATAGACTCCCCTGACTTGCAATTGGGGTAGGAAATAAAAAATTTTATATCACCACTTGAAAATTTTAGATTATTGCTTGACATATTGGCTTATGTATCATCCCAAAACTTTCATATCAGACTGGTTGATAATTTTAGATTATTGCATGACATATTATCCTGTATCATTCCGAGACTTTCATATCAGACTGGATGATAATTTTATTATTATTGCATGACATATAGGCCTATGTATCATCCTGTGACTTTCATATTAGACTTATTGATAATTTTAGATTATTGCATGACATATTGGCCTGTATCATCCTGAGGCTTTCATATCAGACTGGTTGATAATTTTAGATTATTGCATGACATATTGGTCCGTATCATCCCGAGACTTTCATATTAGACTGGTTGATAATTTTAGATTATTGCATGACATATTGGCCTGTATCATCCCGAGACTTCATATAAGACTGGTTGATAAATTTTGATTATTGCATGACATATTGGCCTGTTTCATTTAGAGACTTTCATATTAGACTGGTGACTTTATTTTTTATCACCTCTAAAACCTAAAATTATTATGTTTATATTGTTACGTGACATTTTCCATATTTGCCCTGGTATTATCACAAGACTTCTATATCAGACTGAGGGCTTTGTTCGAGGTCCGATATTGACCCAGAGATGATAGCCTGATGATATGCACAATGCTTTGTAATAATCTAAAGATATGATATATTTGTTACTGGAAAGAAAAGTTCAAAAACCAAAATTTTTCATAAATAATTTTTAGTTATTTTTTGCCATAGAGAGGTTTAAAATTTTAGTTTTCAAAATGGGGAACAGACAAAATAAATAACTAGAACTTTTTAGTAATATAATTTGACACTACGACCTGCGCTCAAGTTTGTAGTGATATAATATCAACTCTGCGCATGTACATCTCTGACACTTTAAATTTTTAGCTCACCTGACCCAAAGGGTCAGGTGAGCTATTGTCACCACTGAGCGTCCGTCGTCTGTTGTTGTCCGTTAACTTTTCACAATTTAATCAACTCCTATGAAGCCACTGGGCCAATTTGAACCAAACTTTGGTGGAATGGTCCTCGGATGGCCCCCTTCCAAAATTGTGTCCAGTGATCCCGACTTCCAACCAAGATGGCCACCAAACTAAAAATAGAAAAAAGGGGGGATGAAATTTTAATTGTCCATTGCTGCTTTGTGTCCGACAGCCCCGCCCTCCATTCAAGATGGCTGCTGTTACTAAAAATAGAAATTTCTTCAATTGTCCATTGCTGCTTTAGTATAAGTCAAAATGAGCTCAAATTTTAACTGCAGCTACATGTAGGGAAAGCAGTCAATAGAAAAATTCCCTAGCCATGATATTTTTCAGTTTCAGGCTGCTGTTATTTATAGTGATTTCTACGATAGGTACCAAGTAAAATCTGGTATCAATTGATAACTTAGAATCTACCGATTGTTATGGTACAAAAAATATCCTAATTATATCAAATATATTTGTTTGGTTTTTAATTCTAAACGAGCATACTTTCAAAATATCTCCAAAATGATGTCATTTTGGACCGCCGACATTGCCTTGATTTTCATGTTACTTTGACAAGTTACAAAACCGGGATGAGTGGCCAGGTAGTAGTGACAACCAAGGATAGGTTAAATTAAAGAGGAGATCCCGTAGATTACGATAATATTAGTTTCAAAATAAAATATTCAATGATTCAATATGAAAAACGGAAATAAAAAATGTCTTTAAGTTTTTCTATGTTCTTCCTCGATTTTTTTCCCACCAACCGTCGTCTACTCTAGACTTCAAAACATGAAGATATGCTCCAAACAATTGTTTTTCTGCTTGGTCGTCTGCCACACAACCCGTAAACCAGTTAAAAAATCGTGGGATACAAAAAAATGATGCACATTGATTTTGAGGACGTTCACGACGTTACCGGTTGGAGTACAGAAAATGTCGACCACCTGGTGCTGCATAAAAAATTACCTGGTAAGAAATAATTCCTCCGTTTTATAAAAATTTAATACTCTTGATAACACAGCTCTGTATTTTTACAATCATATTACGATATCAATCAAGTACAGTGAAACAAATATCATTTATGTTACAACTTGGGCTAATCCCACCAAAACAGGTAGTGATGTATATTGAGTCATAAATTAGATCGACACACGGCTATAAATAACTTTCTTTTATACTCAATATACGGAAAAACGCAACAGTTCTCGATAATTATATTGCATGAAATAATGGAAATTCGGAAGGTTAATGTGTAACGCACATGGTTCTTCCTAAAATTGAATCCATTTTAACGTAGAGGTCGATCTTTTAGCTTGAAAAGGGGACTATGCTTTTTTTTCATAAAAAAAATCGACACTGATTAAAAAACAAAATATTCTGACAAGAAAATTGAAAGAAATTTGTTTCTTTTTTAAGTATTCTGATTCACTATTATTGCTTAAATAAATAATGGTGTATTTTCAAGAGAGAGAGAGAGAGAGAGAGAAAAAAACATCGTCACTGTCATCTGATGAAGTAAATTTTCCATAAAAGTTATATTTGATAATGAAAAAAAAATCATTTTCAAAATAAAGTAAATCCCAATATATTCAAGAGATAATTAAGTTGGAATGTCAGATGAAAAAAATTGTTAGTGAGAAGTAGCTACTCCTGAAAGCATTACATCCATATACACCCCCACGCCTTTTAGAGTTAATGATTGGAATGATCAAAAGGTCGCTCTTAAAGCTTATTGCAATTACCGTACAATTCACACTTTGAATATTACAAAACTCAATACATTGACTTTTTTAATATTTAATTAGATAGGAACATCCGTGGCAAAATATGGAGTAAATGGACAGTGATAAACAAATAAAAAAAATTGATTATATCTTTTTTTTTCGGCTTCAGGTCTCGCAGCTGCTAGCCAGTGTAGAGTTCGTCTTGAGTTAAGCTACCTCATAGTAGGAGCACTATTTGAGAGAAACCAGTTTTTGAACCAAAAACCAATAAATGTAATAGATTGTATTAAAGCAGTTGATGGTGAAGTTTGTGTCCCAAGAGTTGATTCCTTGAAACGACAGGTCTTAAAGCGGCTTCAAAAAGTAAATTCATTCGAGTCAAGCATTCTGAAAGACCTTTCAGAAAAAGTTTCAATGCTTTATCCAAACATCGATGGTGTTAGCAATCCCTGCAACTGCCGTGAAAAGGGTATTACAAATAAAGACTTTTTATCTACTTTTGGGAAAATGATAAAGAACAAAACTCTGAAGGAAGTCCACAATTACTTCATTGAAATCCTTGGTTTTGACAAAAAATTATCAGATGCAGCGCTGAATAACAAATATAAAAAAATGACTGAAATAAAGAACAATTTACAAAAAAACAAAGAATATGATGAACTAGATCGGTTTTTAAAAATACCGTTTTCCCTCCCGCAATGTCATCAAAACAATAAAAATGCCCATAAAAGAAAAGCTGATACTAATGCAACATTTACTGAATTTTCCGATTTTCATCATTTTGAAAAGAAGCTGCATATCGCCGAATTTAAACTTGAAATTTCATGCAATATTATTGACGATTTCAGACAGCAGTATGAACTGTCTCTTGACGAAATTTACGATCTTCAAGGTGAAATAGATGAACTTGTTGATGAATGCTGTCAACAAAAACACACTATACGGATGTTAAATTCTAAACTTAGTCAAATTCAGAAGAAATATAAAACCCAAAGTGAAAAAATTGATCAAATATTGCAGCGGTATAACTATGACGAATTTAGAAAGTATCAGAAATATTTGTACATTTTGAAGGAATATAGATTGAAAAAAAAATGAAATGTTTTTGTAATTTATATTTGTTCAAATTATGTTCAAAAATAGTACACAAGTATGCATCTCATATGTATTTCTTTTTGTTGTAAAAACGAACAGATATTTCAGGTTTAAATTGGAAATTTTGTGAAGAAAACCAATTTCCTTAGCATAGAATTGGTACTATGTAGCAGTATTTTGAATAGAATATAGGGCCGGGGTGGCTCAATGAGTTAGGTAGTTGGATTACCTAACAACTCATGCAAGCCTATCACCAATACAGCGTGGGTTCGCGCCTGGCTTTGTAAATTACAAAAAGGGTGCACTAGACTCGCAGCCGCAAGTGATAAAGTTTATCAGTTGCTTGCCCATGGTCGGTGGTTCTCTCTGGGTACTCCGGCTTCTGCCACCACGGAAACTGGTCGCCATGATATAGCTGAAATATTGCTGAAAGCAAAATGAGCTCAAAAATCCCCCAAAAAATTGAATAGAACATGGAATTATGTGTTCCATTTTTTATTTCCAATCATGCAAATGCTTTTAAGGTTGATACTTTTAGTTGAACTGAAATAAAATTAAAAAATACACACGAAAAATGGAGGAAAATGGCGATTTTCAATGAATAAGAATCGTATTTATAGGCCAAAAATCAGTGATTTTAGACAATTAAGTGATAGGAACAGTTCGTATTATGGTATATTCTCTATTTATTACTTCTTGCATGTTTCTAAAGTAACAAGAACATGTTTTAAATAGCAGAAGTAAGAAAAACTTGGCGGAAAAGGTGTAACATTGACGATATCTGTTGTCTAAAAGCAGGCGAAGAGGAAAATTGCACTAAATTTTGGTAATTTTAGATTTTAACCTTCCAAAAAACGCATTGAATATCCAACTTCATTTTGTTATTTATTGGAAATATATTGAAAGGAAAGCATAATAGGAAAAAAGGGTTGATGTACATATTTTTTTTCTATCAGAACTATGAAACGAAAGATGTCCTATTTTTCAGATATCTGTAATAATGGGTTTTCCCGCCAAAACAACTGCATATTTTTCAATGTTTAAATTAGTGTAAAAACTACAAATATTATCCGATTTTAATAATTTAAAGTGCATACCATTTCTACTTTTACATACTACCACTAGAAAGACCAAGTTGAATTATTTCATATAGCATAAATTTCACGCTGCTATCCCTATTACATGGCAAGGAGTAGTTTAACATATATTCCGGGTTTTTCTGTGAAATTTTTCTTTCAGCCGATTTATACCGATTATGCAAATTAGGCATATTTTGATAAAAGATCACATTTAAATCTTCTCCTCTGAAACTGCTGAACCAAATTACACTAAACCTGGCAGGGATGGTCCTTGGGTGGGTCCCTTTCAAAATTGTGTCCGACAGCCCCACCCTCCATTCAAGATGGCTGCTGTTACTAAAAATAGAAATTTCTTCAATTGCCCATTGCTGCTTTAGCATAAACAAAATGAGCTCAAATTTTAGCTGCAGCTATATGGCAATGAGTAGTTTAACATATATATATTCCGGGCTTTTCTGTGAAATTTTTCTTTCAGCCGATTTATACCGATTATGCAAATTAGGCATATTTTGATAAAAGATCACATTTAAATCTTTTCCTCTAAAACCGCTGAACCAAATTAAACCAAACCTGGCAGGGATAGTCCTTGGGTAGTCCTATTTCAAATATGTGTCCGACAGCTCCACCCTCCATTCAAGATGGCTGCTGTTACTAAAAATAGAAATTTCTTCAATTGTCCATTGCTGCTTTATTATAAATCAAAATTAGCTGAAATTTTAACTGCAGCTACATGACAATGAATAGATTAACATATATTCTGGGTTTTTCTGTGAAATTTTTCTTTCAACTGATTTATACTGATTAATTAGACATATTTTGATAAAAGATCACATTTAAATCCTCTGAAACCGCTGAACCAAATAAAAGCAAATTTGGTCCCCTTTCAATATTGTGTCCAACAGCCCCGCCCTCCATTCAAAATGGCTGCTGTTACTAAAAATAGAAATTTCTTTAGTTGTCAATTTCCGCTTTATTACAAATCAAAATGAACTCAAATTTTAACTGCAGCTACATGGCAATGAGTAGTTTAACATATTCTCGGTTTTTATGTGAGTTTTTTTCAGCCAGTTTATTCCATTTAGGAATATTATGAGATAAAAATCACATCAAAATCTTTTCTTCAGAAATTTGAGTTGAAATGATCTTTGGGTGGCCAACTTTCAAAATTATGTGTAACACTCCCATTTTCTATAAACTTTAGATGTCAAATTGAAAACCAGGTGAGCGATTACAGGCTTCTGGGAGCCTTACAGGCTTCTGGGAGCCTCTAGTTTACCTCATTTTCACGGTCTACTGACTTAAATTTACATCAAGTTTTTGTGAGAATTGGTCCACACAATGATCATTGAGGGAGGTACATGTCAGTCGGGTATGTGTTACCTGACTTTTTAACCTCATTTTCACGGTCTACTGACTTAAAAAAATGTAAAGTTTTTGTGATTAGGTCATTTCTCTATTAACATACAACTTAGGCTTACCCTATTTGGTCCACACATTTGATCATGGAGGGTACATGTCAACCAGGTGCTTGTCCTCTGACAGTGACCTCATTTACACGGTCTACTGACTTTTTTGTAAAAATTTAAATCAATTTTTTATGATTAGGTCAGTTTCTCTAATACCATGCATTCTAGGCAACACTATATTTGTTTGGTCCACAAATTGATCATGGAGGGTACATGTAGCCTGACCTTGTCTTCTTTTTCATGGTCTACTGACTATGTTAAATTTACTTCAATTTTTTGTGATTAGGTCAGTTTTTCTTATGCCATTCAACCTTGGTTTATCATATTTGGTCCATACATTGATGATGGAGGGTAAAAAAGGGGGGGATCTACAGTGTCTAAAGATAGTAAAATCAAACCTGTCTTAAGAGGTCTCCCTTGGGAAAAAGAAAAAGTGGCCTTATAAGACAGATGACCTCTTAAGAGAGGTTCAATTCATATGAATTTTTAATGACGGGGAAAGAAAAATGTGACCTTTAAATACAGGTGACCTCATGTGCAGGTTCTACTGTATTTGCTGCAGCCCTGTTTTTCTGTCTGTTGAGTGTTGAAAGGGTTAAAGTTTACCATAGGAGTGTATTTGTTGTTGCTATTGGTTACATTGTCAACCATTGGATTTATTCCCTCTTTTTAGCTCACCTGGCCATAGGCCATGTGAGCTTTTGTCATGGGTAAGCGTCCGTCGTCCATCCATCCGTCTGTCCGTCCGTTAGCTTTTCACATTTAAATCTTCTTCTCTGAAACCGCTGAACAGATTTCAACCAAACTTGCCAGAAATGTTCATTGGATGGTCCTCTACTAGATTTGTGTTTTTGGTGCTGATTTGAAATCCAACATGGCTGTCAGGGTCCATAATGTGTTCTCATTGGCTGAAATTTTAAAAATCTTCTTGTCAGAAACCACCCAGCCAATTGAATTGTGACTTTGCAGGAATGATCATTGGGTGGTCCTGTACTAAATTTGTTAATCGTTTGCCAATCGGAAATTCAAGATGGCCGCCATGACTCGACTTAGTTTAACATTGGACCTTATGAGAATTTCACATTTTCATCTTTTTTTCTGAAACCACAAAACAGATTTGAACCAAACTTGGCAGCAATGTTCATTGGATGGTCATGTACAAGATTTTTGTTTTTGGCGCTGATCGGAAATTCACCATGGCTGCCAGGGCCCGTAATGTGTTCTGATTGGTAGAAATTTTAAAATCTTATTAGAAACCACTAAGCCAATTGAATTGTGACTTTGCAGGAATGATCATTGGGTGGTCCTGTACTAAACTGGTGAATCGTTTGCTGATTAGAAATTCAAGATGGCCACCATGACTCGACTTAGTTTACATTGGACCCTATGGGAATTTCACATTTTCATCTTTTTTTCTGAAACCACAAAACAGATTTGAACCAAACTTGGCAGCAATGTTCATTGGATGGTCATATACAAGATTTTTGTTTTTGGCGCTGATCGGAAATCCAACATGGCTGCCAGGGCCCATAATGTGTTCTGATTGGTCGAAATTTTAAAAATCTTCTTGTTAGAAACCACTAAGCCAATTGAATTGTGACTTTGCAGGAATGATCATTGGGTGGTCTTGTACTAAACTTGTGAATCGTTTGCTTATCAGAAATTCAAGATGGCCGCCATGACTCGACTTAATTTTAACATAGGAACCTATAGGAAAAATGTTTAAAAGTCTTCTCCTCTGAAACCAGTAAGTCAATTTAAAGCAAACATGGCATGAATGGTTCTTAGATGGTCAACTTTCAAAATTATGTCCTGTGACCGCGACCTCCATCCAAGATGGCCACCGTCAGCGGAGATAGTTTTAACATAGGACTCTATGGGAAAAAAATTAAAAAAAAAATTTCCCCTGAAACCAGTAAGCCAATTTAAAGTAAACATGGCATGAATGGTCCTTAAATGGTCAACTTTCAAAATTATATCCAGTGACCCAAACCTCCATCCAAGATGGCGACCATCAGCGGACATAGTTTTAACATAGGACCCTATGAGAAATATGTCTAAAAATCTTCTCCTCTGAAACCAGTAAGCCAATTTAAAGCAAACATGGCATGGATGGTCCCTAAGTGGTCAATTTTCAAAATTGTGTCCGGTGACCCTGTCCTCCTTCAGCGGACATACTGTAGTTTTAACATAGGACCCTATGGGAAAAAATGTTTTAAATTCTTCTCCTCTGAAACCAGTAAGCCAATATAGCAAACATGTCATCGATGGTCCTTAGGTGGTCAACTTCCAAAATTGTGTTCAGTGATCCCGATCTCGGTTCAAAATGGCCGTCGTCAGTGGACATAGTTTTAACATAGGACCCTATGGGAAAATTGTTTAAAAGTCTTCTCTTCTGAAACCAGCCAGCTAATTTAAAGCAAACATGGCATGGATGGTCCTTGGGTAGTATACTTTCAAAATTGTGTCCGGTGACCACGACCTCCATCCAAGATGGCTGCCCTGAGCAGACATAGTTTTATCATAGAACCCTATGTCAGTATGGGATTTGAATAGTAACTTAGATGTATTCGGCATGTAGACATTCTTAAGAGGATTTATTATGTCAGGTGAGCGATACAGGCTCACCTGAGCCTCTAGTTTAATTTTCAAATGTCATGGAAGAGTAAGTGAGTGACTGTTGTTTAATGCCAAATGGACAATTTTTCAGCTATAACATGGTGAGAAGAAGTTACATTCAATGAGATGATGATGATGTTTGCTTTGTGCTAGACCAATGCTTAGTTGGATTTTTGAAATAACAGTCCATGGGTAGACATGTTGCTCCACTTGGACCCATTATCCTGATTCTGAGGCAACCAGTCTTTGCTCTTTCTTCTTAATGCTGCATGCTTGGTGGAAAAGCAACAAATGCTAATTTTAGTCTTTGGCTTAGCCTGAAAGGACGGGGCACAAATCCACGATTTCCCTCACTTGAGACGAGCGTGCTACCCATTACACCACTGATACAGTTTGTTTTACAAGACTTTGAGATGAAGAACAACAATTAAAAATAAAAGTGAATAGGCGAAAAACAACCAATATATAAATCTGTAAACTAAGTATAATTTTTATTTATTAATTCTATATTATATATACAAATGAAGAGAATACATGTCCCAGAAAACTACCTATGTAATCATTGCCTATCACCACTAAAATTGTGGGGGGGGGGGGGGGGGAGCGTGTTCTTATGGTAGTTGGATTTACCACTAACTATACAATCAGTGCGTATCAAGTTTGTCATTGATTTGCAACAGGTCAGTGGTTTTCTCGGGGTACTCCAGTTTCATCCATCAATAAAACTGACTGCCACAATATAACTGAAATCATTTTGATAGTGGCATTAAACACAATAAACCAAACAAAACTAGTTTCATGGTACTTTGACTTTTACTTATTTTTAGAAAATATTTCATGCAATTTTCACAGATGCAGGCGCAGCATAGATCTGTGTCCATTCTTGTTACAGAGCTCCAGATAATTTTCAAGTCCAAAGGGTAATTACCCCTACTTTTGAATATGATGGATATTTGCATATTTCCTTTGCACTGTTGTACTCTCTACTTCAGAAAAGATTGCTTACATTTACAATTTTAAAATTATGTTTGACACAAGTGCTATTCAATAAACGCAGGATGCAAGTGAAATGTATATCTCTGTTTAATTTGACACGATTGTGCAGTTTTCACAGCCGTTTTGACAATGTCATCAATGATTCCTTTAACTATACTGTCACTAGAAACAGATGAAACTGTCAGGAACTTAGTAGCGCGCTTATTCATGTTCTTGCTCATTTTCAAAGAACGTGTACCCAAATTTACTTTCGTTTTAGTTCTTACTTATTACGTAAACCGCATTTATTTGTAATATATGGGCGCGATTGGATAATTTATCGTAAACATTCAATCAGATCTCTTTTGACATCGATGCTTAGATAGGTAAGCATTTGGTATCCCTCGAATGTATACGCTCTCTCCTTCGAAAAGTATAAAGGGAAGTAATTACGGGGAATTTCTCAAAGACAGAAAGGTATTGTTATGTACACGACTGTACAAGTACGCTCTGAATTTGGAAAGTTTGCTTACACAGCAATATGTATACATAATGTGTACACTCTGATCTGACAATACATGCGTTTTACTCATTTTCATAGCGTAAAAAACGCAAATACGAAGCTTATCTGGAGCTCTGTTGTTACCAATACAATTAATGAAATATTGTTGAAAGTGGCAATAAGCACCCTAAACCAAACCAAACCTTTTTGATGCTGTGTCTTTTATATATTAGACAGAAGTGGCATTAAATACTCTAACCCCTTAACAACTTACCTTTTCAACAGGTAAATAGTTAAATTGATTGCTTTATAAGTCAACTTTAGCCATATTTCAATATATGGTCGTTGGACTGGTAAATATTTAAATCAATGATCTAAATGTGCATAGAAGTGTCTCAGGTGGTGTATTATTCCATTCAAAGTTTTACAATGTGTACTTTAGCATCAGATTTACGTTTATATGTACTACAACCAACCCATAACTGTCCCCAGGTATCAATATCAAGTGACACTGGACCTATAACCCCCTGATCTAACATGACTTTATATGTCAGTAGTTGTCCCTCCTCTCCTGATATAACATGTAATATATGGTTGCTACGATCAACCACTATAGCATTACCTACTGATGTTGTCACTATATCAAAAGGGTTAAATGGTTTATCTTCTGTATTGATTTGTGGATGTCCCTGATAGATCCACTTTACATTCCCTTCCATCCCCAGTACCACCACCCTCCCACCATCGTTAGATGTCCTATCAATAACTACTATATCACTATTTACATCTGTGATTCTGTATGGGACAGTAAATAATCTTTGTTTATGTTTGTTATATTGATAGGATTTTTTTTCTTTCTTATTCTCCCCAAATACAATAATTTTCCTACAACTTTTATCTGTCAGTTTGAACGTATCTTCCTCGATTACACCCAGTATAATGTCATTGTTATTAGTCACATGGATTCCAGTTGTTATTAGTGGTGACACCGAAAGGAATGGTTTGTTTTGTCCTGATTGTGTTATTAGTTTGACATCTGAACTGTTAATGGTAGAAATAAGAATGTCATTACTTTTTGTTAGCGTCATGTCATAAATCTGAACAGGGATTTGCTTGATTGTTTGGATCTTATCATCTATTACTACTTTTCTGATAATCTTGTCTGTATAACTAGATATCCATGCTGTTGATTTATCCAGTAATACTAATCTATAAACATGAGATAAATCTGTTGTATAACTTTTTAGCACTTTAAGTTCTGTATCATGTGATTTGTTTGATAATTTGACTGAAGATAGAATTCCAAATGACTTAGAAATGTTTAGTTCTCCTGGCACAAACTCTTGTATTTCTGGACGTAACTTCGTAAATGACAAGTCTGACACACTTCCTCCATGTTCTTTAGCAGCTGCGAAAATGATTTCTGCCTTTGTTGATTTTTTGGCTGTCTGTATTTTTTCTTGCTGATCTTCTAAAGTAATTTTAGTTTTATCTATTTCTTTTGCTTTCTCTGACATCAGTTGTTTATTTTTTCTGTGATTTTTTTCAATATTGTCTCTCAGTCCTTGAGTATATTTACCGATTTCTTCCTTCATTTTGTTTTCTCGCACGTCAATCTTTTTAATGGCATCCACAGACATGGAATCCCACATGTAGTCATCTTTTTCAAGGTCTTTATTTTCAGATTCGCATCGCACCAAATTTTGTGAAATTTGGTCTTCGATCTCTTCCAATTTTTCTATCTTTTCCATGCAAACTTGATCGATGGGTTCTAAATCATGCTTCTTGTGAGAACTAGAAATACAATTGGAGCACACCAACACATCACAACTTCGGCAGAACATAAAACATAACTTACTTTTGTGAATTTGGCATGAAATATTGTCCGTGCAGATAACTGTTGGTTGAACGTCTACGACGCCTCCAGATGTTTTGATATCAATAATTGTATGTTCGATTGTCGTTTGCACTCTTTGATGGATATTTTTGCATTTTTCGCACATATAACTTTGACAGTTTTGGCACCTCCATTTAATATTAGTATCTGTTAGGCAAAGTTCGCAAGATTTTGGTGCTTGTGCTTTCCGTATAGATTGAGAAAATGCCATATCGGAAATAATGAATTCCTTTACTATATAATGTCTATGTTAGATTTTGATAGACTTATTGTCAATATATTTTCTTCCTATGCACTGGAAATATATCTCATGTACCTGGTAAATATAATCAACCTTAAGGAATGGTCCATTATATTGAAGGGTGATATATAGATGGAAGCTGATACATAAAATTAAATATAATCTTCTCTATATAATTTTATTTATTATTTTGTGATTAATTATTTATTGCTAATAATTTTGGAAGATAGGTGTGCATCATTTAGAATATAGCAAGTTTTCAACTACTTGAACGAAAAACATATTTCACTGTGAAACAATGGACCTTACTTTTTTGTCAACAGAAGTATGTTACCTGCACAACTATCAACATTGTGTTATGTCAATATAAACATAGATCAGTAATTTTTGTTAAAGGATTTTTAAAATTGTTTTTTTTTTTTAAATGTAAATCTATTGAATATAGATATATGATATGGGAATCAAAGGGGATATTTTGAAGCAAGACCAAGGTACAGTGAAACCCATATAAACCGAACCCTGAATAAACTGGAATCCTGTATAAACCAAGCTTTCAATGAAATCCCAATGGAGGAAATCTTTGTTAATTTAACCTGTATATACTGAATGCCTGTCTATTCCGAACAGAAAAGCTGGTCCTTGAGGGGGTTCAGCTTAGACAGTTATCACTGTATGTCATCTTAATATTGGTTTGTGATCAAAGACCAAAATAAGCTAAAATTGGCACCGTGCCAAGATAACCCTGCATAATAAAAAAAATTGCTTTCCTGACACGAATTCAGTAACAAAAGAGAAGTCATTGAATAAAATCTTTTGTGTTTAATCAAGATAGCGTTCTCCAAATTCAGGCTGCCTTCCAATAAGTCTCTTTTATCAACCTGTGTCAGGCTATTATTAATTTGTCTTGCGCTGTGGGAAATCTTTTAGTTATACTTTCTTTTTTAAATAAAAGCGAAGTATGTTTTATTTTGTTTTATTTCTAATGGTATTCTAGGTGTCTTAGCCAAATTTGTTAATACCACGATATAGCTGAAATATTGCTAAAGTTGGCATCAAACACCAATCAATCAATCAATCAATTAATCAATAAAATCTTTGGGAGCAAGTAAAACATAATGCCAACATAAGGACACATGTCTGAAGGAGGAGAACCTTAATTTCTAATGGTATGCATAGGAAACAGTTATAAAAAAAACATTTGCTTGTTTCTGAATCCTATTGTATGATTGCTATTGTTCTGTTTATATATGTTAGTTATACCAATAAAATATGTTTATGCCAATGGTATTCTAGGTGTCTTAGCCACCATGAAATTTGTTCATGCCACGATATAGCTGAAATATTGGTAAAGTTGGCATCAAACACCAATCAATCAATCAATCAATCAATCAATAAAAGCCTTTATTTTGAATGTTGTGTACACGATATGTTTCTGGAATAACCTTCATCAGGTATGCTCATAATCAAAACATTGGAAAGACAACTAATTTTAAAATCTTTGGGAGCAAGTAAACCATAATGCCAACATCAGCTAAGGTCACCTATGTCTGAAGGAGGAGAACCTTCATTTTTTAGCTCACCTGGCCTTTAGGCCATGTAAGCTATTGTTATCACTTTTCGTCCGTTGTCTGTCGTCCGTCCGTCAACATTTAACATTTTAATCTTCTCCTCAGATACCACTGGGCCAATTGCAACCAAATTTTGGTGGAATGGTCCTTGGATGGCCCCCTTCCAAAATTGTGTCCGGTGATCCCGACTTCCAACCAAGATGGCTGCCAAGCTAAAAATAGAAAAAAGGGGGGATGAAATTTTAATTGTCCATTGCTGCTTTAGTGTAAGGCAAAATGAAATTTTTCTTTCAACCGATATATACCGATTATGCAAATTAGGCATATTTTGATAAAAGATCACATTTAAATCTTCTCCTCTGAAACCACTGAACCAAATTAAACCAAACCTGGCAGGGATGGTCCCTGGGTGGGTCTCTTTCAAAATTGTGTCCGACAGTCCCGCCCTCCATTCAAGATGGCTGCTGTTACTAAAAATAGGATTTTCTTCAATTGTCCATTGCTGCTTTAGTATAAGTCCAAATGAGCTCAAATTTTAACTGCAGCTACATGGCAAGGAGTAGTTTAGTATATATTCGGGGTTTTTGTTTAAAATTTTTCTTTCAGCCGATATATACCGATTATGCAAATTAGGCATATTTTGATAAAAGATCACATTGAAATCTTCTCCTCTGAAACCGCTGAACCAAATTACACTAAACCTGGCAGGGATGGTCCCTGAGTGGGTCCCTTTCAAGAATTGTGTCGGTCAGCGCCGTCCTGTATTCAAGATGGCCACCATTACTAAAAATAGAAATTTTTTCAAATGGCCAAAACTGCTCTATTTTAAGCCAGAATGTGCACAAAGGACTGGGAGCTATGAGGGCTAAAATCGGCCCCACCTCAGATGTCGATAAAATTTTCTCCAAAATGTATACACAATATGTTCTTTTCAGAAATAAATACAGTTAGTTAATATGTGTATCTAATTCCTCACAGCGGATCGACAAATTCAGGTAATGAAAAGCAGTGAAGTCATTTTTTTCATTATACAGAACATACGTATCATTGTATTATAATGCATATCTTAAAAAAACAAAAAACAAAAACAAAAGCATAATAAAGCTCATAAACAAAGCATAAATTTGACTTAATATGCAATGTGGATTGATTTCAGGAATAAAAACATGTTCCAAAGCTGTATTATGAAATTAAAGTGAACGAATAGTAATGTCGCAACGTCACCCATTTTCGACGGTCTCCTGTTTTCGACGGTTTGTTTCACGTGATAAAATCTCATTATTTTGATCGCTTAATTTGTCAGAAGTTATATTATGATGCTGAAATTGCATGAATGATCTCATGAAATCTGATTTAAAAATGTCATCTTTAAATGTAAGAACTACGTACCACATCTATTATTTCACGTTCAAATTGTAGTTTTTCGTAATTCATTTTTTCGTCACCTTAACAAAGTTTTGATCATTTAAAAAATATATCATACGTACCAATTTTGGATTCATCTAGGATTTCAAGTTAGGGGGGGGGGCGTGGAACTTAACAAGATTGCGCCGAGCGGAGGGAGGCGCGAACATTTTTGGGTTATTTCGTGTGGAAAATCACGATTTTACGCCAAAAAATCATATTTTTTCCAATTTTAGGAGGAGGGGGGGGGGGGGGGGTTGGCACCCGCTGGGTGCGTCCTCAGGATCCGCCCCTGGGACATCAATTCAGAAACTTATTAACATTGATTGTCGAAAACTGGTCGAAATTTTGGTATTAATCTTAAAGAAGTAATAGATAGATTTATTCGGACAATATTTGAAATTTGCTTAAACACTTTTTTAGCCGTACTTTATTCTTAACGACAACCAATGCGATGATATATTCCAGTACATTTTTACGGACAACCATCACAAATCTATAAAAAAAAAATGTCCAATATTTAAAGACAGCTTTTTTTTATGATATGGAAATATTTTGGGAAATGGTGTGAAGCAAAATGTTTAATGTGAGAATTATTAATTTTTTTTTTTATAAACTGATAGCAAGCCTTGGAATCAGATATCCCATAGAAAGTGGTTGTCGATAGATAATTGTTTTACAATCAAGTATTTCATATATATTTATGATGAGAACAAGTTTACAACCATATGATTAATCGTGTTGGTAAAATGCGTGTCGCTGCCATGAGTCTATGTATGATTGTTTTGATTGTCACTAGAAAAAGAGGAGATGGTAGATATTATTTTGCTTTGTGACAAACCAACAACACTCCTAATAAACTTGCTATCAGAATCTGCTGAAAGTTGTCTTTTACGTGTAAGGAGCGTGCCCTTTACATCCCGCGCTAAGGGATGTATTAAATTCGTTCCTCATAGCTGTCGGGTGTCCCTTTCAGATAAAGTCGGCGTTTTCCTAGAGAAAGCCATTTGTTATTTTATTTATGTCAAATTCGCAGTCATGTTAGGATTCTAATAATAATAGGATATTATACATTATTATACAGCTATAATTTTAATCCAATCAAAAACGATATGGTTGTGATCGTCTTCCGTAATTAGAATCGTCAAAATGAAATACAACCGAATTAATATCAAATGGTGACTTGTTTCAACCTCATTTAAAATATACCTTGACATTCTTTAATACTTATACATCATGTTCACGATCTTTTATTACAACACATTTTGTTCCTGTTCTAGTTAAAGAACTTTAAATTTATCAAACAGAATCATACAGTTTACATGTAAAAACGCATTTAAACCACAGAAGAATATTTCTATTTTCCACACCTTGTGGTGTGGGGTCGCTATTGTGCATGCAAAATATTAATTTCAAACCCCATTGACTGGCTATTTTATTTTTTTCTCGATCGACAGTTCAGAAGCTAGAAAACAATATGAGGAATAATGTCTGTCAATCATGCAGACAATAACTTATGCACATGACAACGCATTTTCAATACACTACATACACAAACATTTGATCCATCATTTGTCCATTGGAGGTTGATTTAAGAGAATGAAAGTGATAGAAGTTAAAAGTTTAATTCGGGCGCAAAAGGGGAAACTTTATATAATTTATGAAAATGTGATGTGAATTCAGGGGCCAACCATCCCAGTCTGGTGGCAAGAGAAAAGGTATTGTTCTGATATGCCTAACGTTGTGTCTGCAATTGACGGAACTTCACATGAGATACAAATTCCATCCAATGAACCACAGGCACTTGTTTCATTCAAAAAATATATGCCCTCTCCTCTTCCTTACTTCAAGGTAAACATCTACCCTTTTCCCCTTCCCCACTTCGCCTCAATATTTTTCGCTTATTTGTGATCCTTTCGCTGACCGAATTATATCGTTACACTCCCGAGATATTTCTCGTTTCGACTGCCTCATTTAAATATATTTACCGGGCCCCCCCCCCCTCAGACAAATTGGACAAGAATAGTGAACGAATGTGGCTTATTAAAAATTTCAGTCAATAAAACAGATACAACCACTTCCGGTTTGCACTGGATTTTTCATATGCATTCGGAATTCTCTAGACTGGCCATGTGTAACAATGCCACATGATCATCTCCTCTCAAATGTGAAATAAGCCTTTAAAGTACAGATAATTGTTCCAATGCAGATTATAAAAATATGTTCAACTCTAAATTACTGACATTTGATTTTTAAAGCACCTTTTTTTAAAATTTTGTAAATCAATTTAAACCGGACCAGAAGTGGTTGTATCTGTTTCATTGACTGAAATTTTTAATAAGCCACATTCGCTGACTATTCTTGTCCAATTTGTCTGAGGGGGGCCCGGTAGATATATTTAAATGTGGCAGTCGAAAAGAGAAATATTTTGGGAGTGTAACGATATAATTGGGTCAGCGAAAGGATCACAAATAAGCGAAAAATATTGAGGCGAAGTGGGGAAGGGGAAAAAGGTAGATGTTTACCTTGAAGTAAGGAAGAGGAGGGGGCATATATTTTTTGAATGTAACAAGTGCCTGTGCAATGAACCCCAACAAAAAACCTACTTTCAGCAAACCAATTCTTTTCATTGATTGATATGAAAAGAAAGTTTATAAACAGTGATAATCATAAATTCCATCAATATCAATAAAACAATTACCTTTCATCTTAACTGAACTTGAGCAGTTGTGGTCGTATGGTAGTTGAATTTATAACTACCTGTGCAATCAGTGCCTATCACCACTTAAGTTGTGAGTTTGAACCCCATTGATGGCGAGGTGTACTCGATAAAACATTATGTGATAAAGTTTGTCAGTGACTTGCGACAGGTCTGTGGATTTCTCTGGGTACTCCAATTTCTGCCACAAAAGTAGTAACTGAAATATTTTTGAAAGTGGTGTTAAACACCTAACCTCCAATGGACAAATGATGGATCAAACGTTTGTGTATGTAGTGCAGAGGCGGATCCAGGATTTCAAGTTAGGGGGGGGTACTTAAAAAAAATAGCGCCGAGCGGAGGGAGGCGTGAACATTTTTGGAGTATTTCATGTGAAAAATCACAATTTTATGCCAAAAAATCATATTTTTTCCAATTTTAGGGGGGACGCGTGCCGGGTGTGCCCCCCCCCCCCCCCCCCTGGATCCGCCCCTGTAGTGTATAACATAAAACATATTTAGGTCATAATGTGAGAGCTATCTGTTGGATTGTGCCCACAATTTATCTACTCCTTTTGGATCGAACTATTTTACTTCATTTTAGAAGTAGCATCGATAGACCATTAAACGGCTACCTCCGTATCCCTGTAGTAATAACTATTTCAGTATCCCGGAAGAAATAATATAATCAACAATTGGGGGCTTATGAAAAAAAACTATTTTGGATGAAGTGGTGTTTATTTTATTTTGTATATAACTGTTATACCATCGTTTTTTACGGCAAAGATTGCTTCTCAAATATCAAAACGTCATCTACGCGCTTGGAATATTTGAACATTTTCCCGTCGTTTTTAAAGAAATTTAACACCTTGTGAAACCCAAAAAATACTTACAGTATTTGTGTTTTATTTATTTTAATAATCTGGTAGAATATTGTTCTGGTGCACCACTGCGGAGGTGCTTAATTTCTTCGAAAACCGTCCAAATATCGTGGACAAAATTCCACGAAATACAGAAAACAAATAACGCTCATGACGTCACAATGACGTCAAATACGTATCCATTTTGTTGAAAACAAGTTTTAACATCAAAAGTATGATCTCGTGTATAATACATCAAATTTTATTCAAGTATTTTCTAAGATAATGATTCGTTAAATATGGGGCCATATATGGCACTTATAGACCCCAGTTCTTTTTATGGCATTGACGCCGGATTGCATGCACTGAGTTTTTCTCTTGGTTTCAATGTACACAAACTGTATTTAAAATAAATACAATTATTAAATAAGGCTCTATTTTACTGTTTTTCTATTGGCCAGAAGCAATACACGTGACATTCCATTTTTAGCTCGCCTGGCCTTTAGACCATGTGAGCTATTGTCATCACTTTTCGTCTGTCGTCCGTCCGTCAACATTTCACATTTTAATCTTCTCCTCGGAAACTACCGGGCCAATTGCAACTAAACTTTGGTGGAATGGTCCTTGGATGGCCCCCTTCCAAAATTGTGTCCGGTGATCCCGACTTCCAACCAAGATGGCCGCCAAGCTCAAAATAGAAAAAAGGGGGGATGAAATTTTAATTGTCCATTGCTGCTTTAGTGTAAGTCAAAATGAGCTCAAATTTAACTGCAGCTACATGGCAAGGAATAGTTTAACATATATTCCGGGTTTTTCTGTGAAATTTTTCTTTCAGCCGATATATACTGATTATGCAAATTAGGCATATTTTGATAAAAGATCACATTTAAATCTTTTCCTCTGAAACCGCTGAACCAAATTAAACCAAACCTGGCAGGGATGGTCCCTGGGTGGGTCCCTTTCAAAATTGTGTCCGTCAGCGCCGTCCTGTATCCAAGATGGCCACCGTTACAAAAAATAGAAATTTCTTCAAATGGCCAAAACTGCTCTATTTTAAGCCAGAATGTGCCCAAATTTGAACTGTATAAGAATAATGATGAGCTTTTTAGTATATATTACAGTATTTTTTATGAACTTTGAACTTTTGCCGATTTTGACCAATTATGCAAATTAGAAAAAAGGGGGGATAAAATAAAAAAAAAATCTTCTCCTCGGAAACTACTGAGCCAATCTCAACCAAACTTTGCTGAAATGATTCTTGGATGGCCCCCTTCCAAAATTGTGTCCGTTGATCTCGACTTCCAACCAAGATGGCCGCCAAGCTCAAAATAGAAAAAAGGGGGGATGAAATTTTAATTGTCCATTGCTGCTTTAGTGTAAGTCAAAATGAGCTCAAATTTTAACTGCAGCTACATGGCAAGGAATAGTTTAACATATATTCCGGGTTTTTCTGTGAAATTTTTCTTTCAGCTGATATATACCGATTATGCAAATTAGGCATATTTTGATAAAAGATCACATTTAAATCTTCTCCTCTGAAACTGCTGAATTAAATTAAACCAAACCTGGCAGGGATGGTCCCTGGGTGGGTACCTTTCAAAATTGTGTCCGACAGCCCCGTCCTCCATTCAAGATGGCCACCGTTACAAAAAATAGAAATATCTTCAAATGGCCAAAACTGCTCTATTTTAATCCAGAATGTGCCCAAATTTGAACTGTATAAGCATAATGATGAGCTTTTTAACATGTATTACAGGATTTTTTATGAACTTTGAACTTTTGCCTATTTTGACCGATTATGCAAATTAGAAAAAAGGGGGGATGAAATTAAAAAAAAATCTTCTCCTCGGAAACTACTGAGCCAATCTCAACCAAACTTTGCTGAAATGATTCTTGGATGGCCCCCTTCCAAAATTGTGTCCGTTGATCTCGACTTCCAACCAAGATGGCCGCCAAGCTCAAAATAGAAAAAAGGGGGGATGAAATTTTAATTGTCCATTGCTGCTTTAGTGTAAGTCAAAATGAGCTCAAATTTTAACTGCAGCTACATGGCAAGGAATAGTTTAACATATATTCCGGGTTTTTCTGTGAAATTTTTCTTTCAGCTGATATATACCGATTATGCAAATTAGGCATATTTTGATAAAAGATCACATTTAAATCTTCTCCTCTGAAACTGCTGAATTAAATTAAACCAAACCTGGCAGGGATGGTCCCTGGGTGGGTACCTTTCAAAATTGTGTCCGACAGCCCCGTCCTCCATTCAAGATGGCCACCGTTACAAAAAATAGAAATATCTTCAAATGGCCAAAACTGCTCTATTTTAATCCAGAATGTGCCCAAATTTGAACTGTATAAGCATAATGATGAGCTTTTTAACATGTATTACAGGATTTTTTATGAACTTTGAACTTTTGCCTATTTTGACCGATTATGCAAATTAGAAAAAAGGGGGGATGAAATTAAAAAAAAATCTTCTCCTCGGAAACTACTGAGCCTATCTCAACCAAACTTTGCTGAAATGATTCTTGGATGGCCCCCTTCCAAAATTGTGTCCGGTGATCCCGACTTCCAACCCAAATGGCCGCCAAGCTCAAAATAGAAAAAAGGGGGGATGAAATTTTAATTGTCCATTGCTGCTTTATTGCAAGTAAAAATGAGCTCAAATTTTAACTGCAGCTACATGGCAAGAAGTAGTTTAACATATATTCCGGGTTTTTCTGTGAAATTTTTCTTTCAGCCGATATATACCGATTATGCAAATTAGGCATATTTTGATAAAAGATCACATTTAAATCTTCTCCTCTGAAACCGCTGAACCAAATTAAACCAAACCTGGCAGGTATGGTCCCTAGGTGGATCCCTTTCAAAATTGTGTCGGACAGCCCCGCCATCCATTCAAGATGGCTGCTGTTACTAAAAATAGAAATTTCTTCAATTGTCCATTACTGCTTTAGTATAAGTCAAAATGAGCTCAAATTTGAACTGCAGCTACATGGCAAGGAGTAGTTTAGCATATGATCGGGGTTTTTTTTGAAATTTTTCTTTCAGCCGATTTATACCGATTATGCAAATTAGGCATATTTTGATAAAAGATCACATTGAAATCTTCTCCTCTGAAACCGCTGAACCAAATTAAACCAAACCTGGCAGGGATGGTCCCTGGGTGGGTCCCTCTCAAAATTGTGTCCGTCAGCGCCGTCCTGTTTCCAAGATGGCCACCATTACTAAAAATAGAAATTTCTTCAAATGGCCAAAACTGCTCTATTTTAAGCCAGAATGTGCCCAAATTTGAACTGTATAAGCATAATGATGAGCTTTTTAACATGTATTACAGGACTTTTTATGAACTTTGAACTTTTGCCTATTTTGACCGATTATGCAAATTAGAAAAAAGGGGGATGAAATTTAAAAAAAAACCTCCTCTGAAACTACTGGGCTAATCTCAACCAAACTTTGCTGAAATGATTCTTGGGTGGTTCTTCTTCTAAAATTGTGTCTGGTGGTCCCGCCCTCTGACCAAGATGGCTGCACAGCCGTACTTAGTTTAACATAGGACCCTAGGGGAAATTCACATAAAAACCATCTTGTCTCGAACCAGTAGCTCAATTAAAACGAAACTTTGATGGAATAGTCATTGGATGGTCATCTTCCAAAATTGTGTCAAGCAGTTGCACTCTCCTGCCAAGATGGCAACCACAGTGCAGTTGCGTTGTTATTGAAAGCAGCTTTGATCCAGGTGAGCGATTACAGGCTCCTGGGAGCCTCTGGTCTAACATATTGATTAGCAAAAAGCAATTTCTGTGCAATAAATAATCATATTGCACTCTCGTGCAAAATCAGTGAATTGCTTTTTGCTAATCAATATGTTAGAAAATTTCATAAAATTTCAAAATTATAAAATAAGAAAATAAAAAATTTAAAGTTCAAAATTGTTTAAAAAAAATTCAAAATTTGAAAAATTTCTTAAAATTTCATATTTTTTTTTTAAATTCAAAATTTTCATAAAATTTCAAAAAGTTTGAAAAATTTCAAAGTTTTCATAAAATTTCAAAATCAGAGTAAAATAGAGCCATATGTAACACTTGAACTTGATTAATATGAGGTTTTATGGAGCAGAGTAGAACAATATTGAACTCGGCTTCGCCTCGTTCAATATTGTTGTACTCTGCTCCATAAAACCTCATATTGATCTCGTTCAATTGCAGTAATTGTATATTATTTACAGAAACATAAGTTAATGACTGATGAATTTTATTACTTGAAATGAATCATGAAATGTACAGATTGTGTATATAATGGTCTGGTATATACAATCAGAAGAGTGAAAATATTGATTTTAAGGGTCTGGCTGAGGTTATAAATAAATTAATATTTAACAACCTCCACAATCCTCCACCAACAAAATATTTTGATATAATCATTAACCCTCTATACTCAAAACAGCTGCTCAATTTGGTGTTGGTGAAAGACTGGAGGTATATAAATTAGCTAAAATGTACATTAAATATGTCGTTTGTAGTCCATTTTTAGCATTATCCGTCTAATTATGACGTCATAGCGCACCCAATTTCACGGAAAGTTATATTTTTTGAAAATTTGTTTATCTAACAATTAAATTAGTAAATTGTTTTTATTCTGTGTCGAGCATTATTTTTTAATATAATGTGGTGCCAATTTTGCATCTTAACGCCTCTCCCTCTTTGAACTGTATAAGCATAATGATGAGCTTTTTAACTTATATTACAGGATTTTTTATGAACTTTGAACTTTTGCCGATTTTGACCGATTATGCAAATTTGAAAAAAGGGGGGATGAAATTAAAAAAAATTCTTCTCCTCTGAAACTACTGAGCCAATCTCAACCAAACTTTGCTGAAATGATCCATGGGTGGTCCCCTTCCGAAATTGTGTCCGGCATTTCAGACCTCCGACCAAGATGGCTGCCACAGCCGAACTTAATTTAACATAGAACCCTATGGGAAATTCTCATAAAAATCTTCTTGTCTGAAACCATTTGCTCAATAAGAACTAAATGTTGATGAAATAGTCATTGGATGGTTCTCTCCCAAAAATATGTCGGGCGGTTCGGCCCTTCGACCAAGATGGTCCCCACAACCGAACCTGGCTTAACATAGGACACTATGGGAAATTCACATAAAAATCTTCTCTTCAGAAACCACTGGGCCAATTGCAACAAAACTTTGGTAGAATAGTCCTTGGATGGCCCCCTTCCAAAATTGTGTCATCTTGAATATAGCTGAAAAATTGCTCGCTGGACGTTAAACACCAATCAATCAACCAAAATTGTGTCCGGTGATCCCGACTTCCAACCAAGATGGCCGCCAAGCTAAAAATAGAAAAAATGGGGGGATGAAATTAAAAAAATCTTCTCCTCTGAAACTACTGAGCCAATCTCAACCAAACTTTGCTGAAATGATCCTTGGGTGGTCCCCTTCCAAAATTATGTCTGACATTTCAGACCTCCGACCAAGATGGCCACCACAGCCAAACTTAGCTTAACATAGGACCCTATGGGAAATTCACATAAAAATCTTCTTGTCTGGAACCAGTTGCTCAATTGGAACCAAACTTTGATAAAATAGTCATTGGATGGTCCTCTTCCAAAATTGTGTCTGGTGGTCCCGCCCTCTGACCAAGATGGCTGCACAGCTGTACTTAGTTTAACATAGGACCCTATGGGAAATTCACATAAAAACCATCTTGTCTGGAACCAGTAGCTCAATTAGAACCAGACTTTGATGGAATAGTCATTGGATGGTCATCTTCCAAAATTTTGTGCGGCAGTCGTGCTCTCCCACCAAGATGGCCGCCACAGTGCAGTTGCGTTGTTATTGAAAGCAGCTTTGATCCAGGTGAGCGATTACAGGCTCCTGGGAGCCTCTGGTTTTAATAAACGGCAAATTTCAATAATAGATAGTGGAACTTGTGCAATCCGACACCTGACTGTTACCACATTCTGTGACATCCGATAAAAATTTATAGTCCCGAAGTATTTCTGTTAACTAAAATAAAACCTGAGTATTCCGACATCCTGTACAATCCTACATATTTTGCTGGTCACTTGGTGTGTTGGATTAAACAGGTTCCACTGTATATCTAATAAACCATGTCATTGCCAAAACACTGACTACCAGGAGGATGATACCCTCAGGGAAGCCCTAAGTGTAAATGAAAATCAGGTCACAAAAGAATATCAACAAGGTGGTTAAAGTTAAAAGAAGTCATAAAAAAACTGAAGAAAATAGTAAAGTCTTCATAATTTGCCTTTCTAGCTGTTAAAAAGTGGCATTGAACAGTTGTTTTGACTTGTACTGTTTGCATGGTCATATATTATTCGAGCAAGAGTTTCATACCTGTACGCCAAAATCATCCAATCAAAACACTTTATTTATTGTATGCAGTGTTCTGATTGGCTGTTTTATGGTCATAAAGCCTGGTTTACTATAGGTTTGAGTTGTATATAGAGTGATACCAGTCATGTTTTCAAGGTATCTAAATATATACATAAGAAGTTGTGTATGGGCAGCCTGTGGAATATTGGGTATTTTACTATGGGTAGGTTATATTTTTTTTTGGTGAACATTTTACCGTGAGTGAAGAGCAGCAGGGAAAGGGATAAGATTTATGACAACATAAGACCTACCCATGATAGAATAATAAATAAACCAAGAGATGACAAATATGTTGATATTAATACCATAATTAACAAATTGTTTTTCTCTGCCCAAACGAGACTTACCAGAAAAGGAAGTACCGACTCATATTATTTTTTTCTTCAAACACAAAAGGTTTTTTTATTTCTTGATATTTCCAAGCTCCATAGTGATAAGGTATCTTATTGTAAATTGTAATATTTTTCAAAAGACAGAAAAAAGATTTCCCCTAACTTCTTGCCCATGTCATATCACCCATGGTTTGGGCTAGCTAACTTTTTGTTAAGATTGACTTTAAGAGGAAAATTACCAAAAAAAAATAAGATCTGTATTAGTTTGTTTAAATTATACATTTTAAGAACAAAAATCTATTGTTAAATCGTCAATAATTTGTGTTGGTCATGCTTTATTGAGTGTTTTAACAAATTGAAATGTAACGCAAAATAAATACACCTTTACAACACCATCTTAGGATTTTAATCATATCGTATATATGATATAAGCACTAATTGTGAAATAATTTATTCTCAATTGAAAAATTTACATCTAAATATTTTGCATAATTAAAAATTGGCCAAAATATTGTTTGCAAAATTGTTGTATTTAGAAAATATAGGACATATATAGCACTAGCTAAATATCTTGGTGAACTGTATTTCATAATTTTACTGGGGAAATCCACATCCATGGTGTAATGGTTAACGTTTTTACTTAAGAATGGTAGATCGTGGGTTCGAGTCCCGATGGGGTCAAACCAAAGACTATGAAATTGGTATTTGTTGCTTCTCTTCTAAGCATGCAGCATTAAGACCAAAGATTGGTTGGCTCAGAATCAGGGTGTCAGAGTGAGGCGACATGTCTATCCGTGGACTGTTGTTTCAGCAAGCTAGCACTATAAAAAATAAGCATATTGGTCTAGTACAAAGCAGACCTCATCATCATTCCATTGACAAGTAACTTGTTCTTGCCATGATATAGCTGAAAAATTGCTGAGTTGACTCCAAACGACAATCACTTACTATACTAGGGAATATTTGCACTCGAATTGCAGAAAAAGACACGAAAATATTGATATTTTTCAATTTTCTGGTCAAATTGTGAAGGAAATGTATATTTAGACCAAATATATGTCAAGGACCAGTTTATTAAGTTCACGCTTCAATTGTTATTTTTCTAACCAATATGTTTAATTTCCATTGAAAATTTCTGATAAATTCTAAATTTAAAACTCTAGTTCGATTTTCAAAAAGCATTTTATTTGTAGAATTTTTCTATAATTTTCAAATTTTATTCTTTAATAAGACTTGTTTTAATTACAAAGTTATTTTACTTTTTGATATAGATTTTTTTTTAAAAACATTTGATTTACTTGAAATATCATTATTTATTTAAATATCTATTCTTACATATTGAATTTAGATTTTTTAATCACGTTTTTCAATACAGAAATATTTTAATATTTTACTTTAAGATCTCCATGTCCAAAACCGTCAGGTATTAGCTCGCCTGTAACTATCATTAATTGTTATAAAAACCTATTGTAATAACGTATTATGTTTGTTGACATGCCTTCAGTATTATATTTCAAAATGTTGGCACAGGTTGAAGTCACCAATATGAAAAGAGGTCCAGGTGACTCAATGAGTTAGGTAGTTGGATTACCTATTAAACAACTCATACAAGCCTATCACCAATACGGTGTGGGTTCGCGCTTGGCTTTGTAAATTACAAAAAAGGGTGCACTCAACTCGCAGTCGCAAGTGATAAAGTTTGCCAGTTGCTTGCCCATGGTCGGTGGTTCTCTCTAGGTACTCCGGCTTCTTCCACCACTAAAATTGGTCGCCATGATATAGCTGAAATATTGCTGAAAGTGGCGTTAAAACACCAAAAAATCAAAACAAAACAAAAATCAAATCAACCAATATGAAATAGTGCAATAGAACAATTAAGATTGACTCCTGGTTGATTTACTGTCAAATTTTAATGCCCTTGTTCTACCCATGTTTCTGTTGTTATATTGTTGTGAGAGGGAGATATTAATTAGACTCACAATGAATAAAGGAGTAGGTATGATACGGGCAGAAATTGGCCTAAAAAATAGACAAATTATAAATGAAACATATAGCTTTCGTTGTTTCTTGATTTTATAAGACCTTTACCCCAACTACTATTTTGGTAACCATTTTCCATATTTGCATGTGCGATGACGTCACACCAGTCAATGAAAAGTCTATCGTTTCGTGAAAATATATGAAATCTAACAAGAAATGTGTATTTAATGTCAATTTTCAGTATAGCCACAAGCAGGTACCAACGGCATATTTTAGTATGATGTTAATATACATAAACACATATCTCATTTAATTTTTGTGTTGGTAGCCGAGTGTGGAGAGTATGAAATCTGCAATCAAAAAATTATTTTAAGGTCGATTTCTCGTCAGCGGCCATTTTTTATTGACCGTTTTCATCCGTAATAGACAGAAATAGAAATCTCATCCAAAATAAAGTTGGTTATCGTAGTTGTTTTGCTACGGGAGTAAAACTTGAACAATTTTCATGAAACAGTTTTGACGTTAAATAAATTGTGGAGATGATTTACTGCCGACCTGATTGTGCATTGAGTCCGACGTATTTTTTTTTTCTTCTAACCCTCAGTGGAATTTCATGTGTTACTATGCTAAAGTTTACTTTAATATTATCCCCACAATTCACAAAAAGTAGAGAAAACAAAACAAGCAACCAAAAAAAAAATTAGTATGTCAGATTATCTTAGAAATTAATTCATTGGACATGTAAACACATCGGAACTTTCTATTTTTAGTAGTCCCTTTACTTTTTATTATTATTTTTTTTCTTTAACAAATATATTTTATTTAGCTCTTTCGCAAAGTGAATTGCCGATGAATAATTGTATTAATGTAAATTTGATTTATATATAGCTTAATATTAACATTGCAGTGGCATAATGGTTTAGCACACATGACTGCCGATAACAACATTGTGAGATCAATATTTTATTCTTACTTATTTCAATAAAGTATGGAAAAACAAACAATATATTTGATAATTCATAATTCATCTAATACAGTACATATAACGATATAACATGCATGTTTTAACATTGTACACGGATGTCAGGTTTGATTAACATATTCGGTGTTTTGTTTATAGGTCCTTTTGTTATCCTTACTAAGAATGTCATTGATATAGTCTATCATTTATGAGTCAGTGCTAAATGTGTAGTATTACTTGCAATATTAGTGGTATGATTTTACTTTAATGGGCCATGACCGATAATACAGTATTACCAAGCATTCTATTTATATAATCTATCACGTTTTACTTTTCTCAACAAAAAAAGTTTGAAGATACAGTAAATATAAATTACCGTCTTCCAATCAAAGTATACTACCGTATTTGTACTCTTAGACATATCATAATCGAAATAAATCATGGAAGCCAGAATGTGTTTTGAGTTTTAACATGGATTCGCAGATATTAGTAAATTTTATCCCTTGCTTCTAGCTTGGGATAAAATACTATTCTCTGATGTTCTCGTGGCAAGTAGAATTTTGATTGCCTAAAAGGGTACTTTTAAAACTTCAGGGGAGCCGTGCGGTGACAGAAAATCAATAATCGCTCTCATCTATGTGCTGTCCATTTACATTGTGCACAGCAGACGACACACATTTCACAAGATGACAGAAAATCAATAATCGTTCTCTGTGATCTTTGTCCAAAGATACACATATTTATGTTTTTCCTATAATAAGGACATACTTATTAATGTTGGAACATTCAGATAAAAATGTTATCAGTCTCTAGAAAACCACTGGCCTCTAAAACGGGATATATAACATCTCGAGACTAAAATATCCGCCAATCCATGTTAAAACTCCCAACACATTCTGACTTCCATGATTTATTTCTTAATTATTCAACATGGATTATATCCTCTCCTGCCGCTGTTGCGCTGCTTTACCATGTTATGCAGTTGACTTGGTTCCTTTGACATTCTAATTACTGAGAATAATTTCCTCTCATGATTTAAAAAATAAAAAGATCAACATTCGGTTATAAAAAGATTTTAAAAAAGCAATTTATAGAGCTCAGCATTGACGAGTTTCTGCGGTTGCTAGGGATAATATTTGGTTACTAGGGACATTGTAAGGTTTAAGGAATTCTTATAATATATACTGGTTAGTAAATGATAAGATGTCTATAGATCTGCTAAGGTGCTGTTGTAGAATTTTTTTTCTTGATTAAATAAAAGGTCCATGAGATCTACAGGAAAATACTGTGCATAGGGAAACCTGTTGCTATGGACGGGGCATAACTATGAATGCAAATATCAAAATGTATTTTTGAAATATGAAATGACATTTGTAGTGTGTATAGCTTGACAAAAATGTACCGCTTAATCAAATATCAAGTCAAAAGATCGTAGATGTCAAAATTCAACCATTAATTGCAATAATATAGGCTAATTTAATGTTTACAAAACCGTTGCTAGGGTGACAAAACTACACAAAAATACTATATGCTACCATAGAGAATTGGAATATTATTTTTAGAGTGTACATACACAGAATATAACATTTTGTCGAAAAGTCTATGGAAGATATGTAAAATAAAACCACCATATTCACGGCTGGTTGTCGACACAAGCAGAACAGTCGGTTCTGCAAAGAAATTCGTGAGAATAACTTCCGGTTTTGGTGGAGGAGAGTTCTAGAAGACGCTTCGTAAGGTATGTACATGTCAAAAATTGAAATTTGCTTTATTACTGCTCGAATATTGCAAAATCAGAGAATGCTATGCTGTGGCGAATGCTTTCACGATTAGAAACATGCATAGTTTGTTGTTGTATATGAAGTGTAACTCTCGCAAAATCAATCGTCCCACGAAAAACATGACCAAAATTGTGACACTCTTACATTTCTAAGTTGTTCTTGACAAAGATGCAAGTTAAATTTTCAATATTTTTTCATCTGGGAGTCTAAATGTAATTGGGGATAAATTCCGATTCGTCAGAAGTAAATTGAAGTCTAGATAAATCTACAAACTGTCAATTTTCTCGTTTTCCTGCTTGAGGAGATCGGTTCTGATAGAGCACATTGCGAATGCATGAGGAGATTTGCTAGTTTTGTAAATTGTTTTCTGCAAAATTGATCAATTGACACTTTTAAACATAAAACTGATAAATACTTTGTCCACTTTCAGGAGATGCCAGGATTCAAGGGAAAGAGGAAAGGGGGACTGACATTGACTCTTTGCAAAAAACATTTCGATATACAATGTTTGTATATTGACTGTATCACCGCCAAGGAAACGAACAAAAACCTATTCGGCGTTGAAGATCCTGTTAAAATGTCACTTTCATTTTTTGGGCCAGACATAAACCGAATGAAGCGACCACCAAATAACTTTCTCCCTAACCAAAAAAAATTGGAGAGTTGATGGCGAATATCTCATTTGACGTGATTCATCTTTGTCAAACCATTGTACAATGTCCAAAAAAACCTCAAATGCAATGTTATTCAAAGGGAATTTTCCATCTTGTACTAATTTAAAGAATTTCAATAGCTTGTCCTTTTACCCACCATCAGAAACTACTGAAGCTTGTTCCTTCGGGTCAACTTCTATCTTGCCTATACTTTCATCAAGACTCATCTGCGGTGAAGTTTCCGTCATCTTTCGTAAAAAAGTTGCGCCGAATAGGTGTGGAAACCCGTTTGAAAGGATTTAAATATTTTGAAATTGAAAGAGATTTTTTTAATAAACTTGGTGTCCTGATTGATGGGGATTTTAAATTTGGTGTACTGCTACTTGTTTTTGTTCGTTTCCTTGGCGGTGATACAGGCAATCTATATCAAAATGTTTTTTTGTAAAGAGTCAATGTCAGTCCCCTTTTCCTCTTTCCCTTGAATCCTGGCATCTCCTGAAAGTGGACAGTGAATAGTTTATTTTGATTAGAGTATTTAGCAGTTTTATGAAATACGAAATACTTTAAAAGAAAGCTCAATTTTAAAAGTGTCAATTGATCAATTTTGCAGAAAACAATTAACAAAACTAGCAAATCTCCTCTTGCATTCGCAATGTGCTGTATCAGAACCGATCTCCTCAAGCAGGAAAACGAGAAAATTGACAGTTTGTAGATTTATCTAGACTTCAATTTACTTCTGACGAATCGGAATTTATCCCCGATTACATTTAGACTTCCACGATGAAAAAATATTGAAAATTTAACTTGCATCTTTGTCAAGAACAACTTAGAAATGTAAGAGTGTCACAATTTTGGTCATGTTTTTCGTGGGACGATTGATTTTGCGAGAGTTACACTTCATATACAACAATAAACTATGCATGTTTCTAATCGTGAAAGCATTCGCCACAGCATAGCATTCTCTGATTTTGCAATATTCAAGCAGTAATAAAGCAAATTTCAATTTTTGACATGTACATACCTTGCGAAGCGTCTTCTAGAACTCTCCTCCACCAAAACCGGAAGTTATCCTCACGAATTTCTTTGCAGAACCAACTGTTCTGCTTGTGCCGATTACCAGCCGTGATATTTGAATTTCCAATGATTAATTGGACCCTCCTCCATTTACGTTGCTAAGCAACAAAGGACAAAGTGAAATCATCAAAAACAATATTTTTCTTACCTTTCAATATTATATCTATATAAACAGTTTCTGAGATTGGGCCAAAATCTACCCTTATCATACTCACTCCTTTGTGTGAATACTGTTGATATAAACAAAAACATTATATATTACGAATTTAGTTTGTTACACATATTTTCATTGGTTATTCAACCCTGAATGTCAGCATATATTCGGAAAACAGACGGGGTATATATGTACGTTTTCGATCTCCCTCATTTGGGCCCCAAAAAACAATAACAACGTGGTTGACAAAAACAGAAATATTTACGCTTCACTGAATCAATATCATAATACGGAATAATAAATGTATTTTTACCAAATTAAATGCTGTTTTTAAACTCAAAACGGTTGTATGAACAAAACAGATATTCTTTTCTTCAATAAAAAATTAAAATATACCTTTCACAAATCTACAACAACCACTCAATTCGTGCAACGGGTGCAACTATCCTCGGAAGAAACTGTTCAATGGCACAAATTATGGCAGTTACCGACACAAATCTGCCTCGTCAGTTGCAGTATATCAACGTGTTTCATCAAAGGAAAAACAAGTTATGGGAGACATTATCACAAGTTCTGTTCGTGGAGAGGAACCATCTCAACTATCCTCAATAATGCCACTGCACAGTACTTCCCGGTTGCAACTCATGCCGCCGACACAAAACAGTTCAAGTTCAACATCACTTGTTCAAATGAGAGCCAATACACATGTTTCATCGTCGGTTACGGACGTCGTTGACATTTTGGATGTAAATTATGATGATTTATTTTGTGATTATAACACTCTTACAACAGTTAATTCCGTCACAAACACCAGAGCAATTCAGCAAACTCCCATGTTCCACGGCTGTATCATTTCAAATTTGAACATAACAATCAACAAGTGAAAGTGTGTTAAAGTTTCCGCCTTTAAAACTTTCGAGGTCACGGGGCCACACCAAGTTTTTAGTTCACCTGGACCAAAGGTCCAGGTGAACTATTGCCATCACTTGGCGTCAGTCATCTGTTGTCTGTCGTCTGTCGTCTGTTGTCTGTAAACTTTTCACATTTCAAGCTTCTTCTCCGAAACCACTTGGCCGATTGGAACCGAACTTAGCAGGAATGTTCCTTGGATGGTCCTCTACAAAGTTACTGTTTTTCGTTCCAGTCGAATATTCAATATGGCTGCCAGGGCCAATAATATGCTCTGATTGGCTGAAATTTCAAAGATCTTCTTCTCTGAAACTAATGAACTGACTGAACCCAAACTGTAAAGGAATGATCATTGGAATGTCCTTTATCAAGTTACTGTTTTTTATGCCGATCGGAAATCCAAGATGGCCGCCATCGCAGGACATAGATTAACATTGGACCCTATGGGAAAATGTTCCAATGCCTTCTTCTCAGAAACTACAAATATGATTAAAGCCAAACTGTACATGAATGTTCATTGGATGGTCCTCTACAATCTTAAGTTTTTTGTTCCGATATGAAATTCAAAATGGCGGCTACGGCAGGACTTAGTTTAACATTGGACCCTATGGGAAAAATGTTTCAAAATGCTTCTTCTCTGAAACCACTTGGACAGTTGAAACCAAACTGCCCAGGAATGATCATTGGAAGGTCCTCTACAAAGTTTCTGTTTTTTATGCCGATCGGAAATCCAAGATGGCCGCCACCGCAGGACATAGATTAACATTGGACCCTATGGGAAAATATTCAAATGCCTTCTTCTCAGAAACTACAAATATGATTAAAGCCAAACTGTACATGAATGTTCATTAGATGGTCCTCTACAAACTGTACGTTTTTTGTTCCGGTATGAAATTCAAAATGGCGGCTACGGCGGGACTTAGTTTAACATTGGACCCTATGGGAAAAATGTTTCAAAACGCTTCTTCTCTGAAACCACTTGGATAATTGAAACCAAACTGCCCAGGAATGATCATTGGAAGGTCCTCTACAAGGTGTGTGTTTTTTATGCCGATCGGAAATCCAAGATGGCCACCACCGCAGGACATAGATTAACATTGGACCCTATGGGAAAATGTTCAAATGCCTTCTTCTCAGAAACTGCAAATATGATTAAAGCCAAACTGTACATGAATGTTCATTGGATGGTCCTCTACAAACTGTACGTTTTTTGTTCCGATATGAAATTCAAAATGGCGGCTACGGCAGGACTTAGTTTAACATTGGACCCTATGGGGAAAATGTTTCAAAACGCTTCTTCTCTGAAACCACTTGGACAGTTGAAACCAAACTGCCCAGGAATGATCATTGGAAGGTCCTCTACAAATTTTATGCTTTTTATGCCGATCGGAAATCCAAGATGGCCACCACCGCAATACATAGATTAACATTGGACCCTATGGGAAAATGTTCAAATGCCTTCTTCTCAGAAACTACAAATATTATTAAAGCCAAACTGTACATGAATGTTCATTGGATGGTCCTCTACAAACTTTACGTTTTTTGTTCCGATAAGAAATTCAAAATGGCGGCTACGGCAGGACTTAGTTTAACATTGGACCCTATGGGAAAAATGTTTCAAAACGCTTCTTCTCTGAAACCACTTGGATAATTGAAACCAAACTGCCCAGGAATGATCATTGGAAGGTCCTCTACAAAGTTTCTGTTTTTTTATGCCGATCGAAAATTCAAGATGGCCACCACCGCAGGACATAGATTAACATTGGACCCTATGGGAAAATGTTCAAATGCCTTCTTCTCAGAAACTACAAATATGATTAAAGCCAAACTGTACATGAATGTTCATTGGATGGTCCTCTACAACCTTAAGGTTTTTTGTTCCGATATGAAATTCAAAATGGCGGCTACGGCAGGACTTAGTTTAACATTGGACCCTATGGGAAAAGTGTTTCAAAATGCTTCTTCTCTGAAACCACTTGGACAGTTGAAACCAAACTGCCCAGGAATGATCATTGGAAGGTCCTCTACAAAGTTTCTGTTTTTTATGCCGATCGGAAATCCAAGATGGCCACCACCACAGGACATAGATTAACATTGGACCCTATGGGAAAATATTCAAATGCCTTCTTCTCAGAAACTACAAATATGATTAAAGCCAAACTGTACAAGAATGTTCATTAGATGGTCCTCTACAAACTACGTTTTTTGTTCCGGTATGAAATTCAAAATGGCGGCTACGGCAGGACTTAGTTTAACATTGGACCCTATGGGAAAAATGTTTCAAAACGCTTCTTCTCTGAAACCACTTGGATAATTGAAATCAAACTCCCCAGGAATGATCATTGGAAGGTCATCTACAAGGTGTGTGTTTTTTATGCCGATCGGAAATCCAAGATGGCCACCACCGCAGGACATAGATTAACATTGGACCCTATGGGAAAATGTTCAAATGCCTTCTTCTCAGAAACTACAAATATGATTAAAGCCAAACTGTACATGAATGTTCATTGGATGGTCCTCTACAAACTGTACGTTTTTTGTTCTGATATGAAATTCAAAATGGCGGCTATGGCAGGACTTAATTTAACATTGGACCCTATGGGAATTTTTTTTCAAAATGCTTCTTCTCTGAAACCACTTGGACAGTTGAAACCAAACTGCCCAGGAATGATCATTGGAAGGTCCTCTGTTATTTATGCCGATCGGAAATCCAAGATGGCTGCCACCACAGGTCATAGTATTAACACAGAACCATATGGGGAAAATACAGAAATATATTCTTCTCTGAAGCTATTGCACTGATTGAACCTAAACTGTGCATCAATCATTGGAAGGTCCTTTACAAACTTTGTGTTTTTTATGTTGATCGTAATTCCAAGATGACTACCACTGCAGGACATAGTTTTTACATAGGACCAATTCGGTTTTTTTTATTACCAGGTGAACGATACAGGCTCTTGAGAGCCTCTGGTTGCTTATTGTTAACATTTTAATTATTGAAATTGTTTCACAAACCCGTTGTTTTGTTATGTAATATATTAATGTTATAATTATAAAGTTTATTAAATTTACTGCATATGAAATGGTGTTGATTTAGAAATATTGAACAGGATTTTCCTTTATGAGACACCTCAGTACATAAAATATCACGTGACAAATATTTGAGGTCATTGAACAAAGAATGTCAGAGGTACGAAAAGGGACATCTAGAAATACGGAAAATGAAAATAAAAGATGCAAAATATTTAATAAGGTTTTAAATATGAATTGGGACTATGTACGTGGTAAAAAAAAAAAACAAAAGGAAAATAAAAATAAACAAACAAAAAGGAAACAAACAAAAAAAAATAAATAAACAAAAATTTAAAAAAGAATTATACGACAGTTTGGTTCTGTATTTAACAAAAAAATGGTTAAATCCGTAATATATAGCTGATTAACATATAATATATTTTTAATTACAGTCAAACCTGTATTAATAGGTCACCTTTGAAAGGACAAAGATCTCATGGAGAGTACCTGTACTTATAGCCTGGTCGTGTCTTCTTTTTCATGGTCTACTGACTTAAATTTACATCAATTTTTTGTGATTAGGTCAGTTTTTAGCTCACCTGGCCAAAGGCCATGTGAGCTTTTGCCATCACTTAGCGTTCGTCGTCCGTCCGTCGTACGTCGTAAACTTTCACAGTATAATCTTCTCCTCAGAAACCACTGGGCAATTGCAACCAAACTTTGGTGGAATGGTCCTTCGATGGCCCCCTTCCAAAATTGTGTCCGGTGATCCCGACTTCCAATCAAGATGGCCGCCAAGCTAAAAATAGAAAAAGGGGGGATGAAATTTTAATTGTCCATTGCTGCTTTAGTATAAGCCAAAATGAGCTCAAATTTCAACTGCAGCTACATGGCAAGAAGTAGTTTAACATATATTCCGGGTTTTTCTGTGAAATGTTTCTGTCAGCCGATATATACCGATTATGCAAATAAGGCATATTTTGATAAAAGATCACATTTAAATCTTCTCCTCTGAAACCGCTGAACCAAATTAAACCAAACCTGGCAGGGATGGTCCCTGGGTGGGTCCCTCTCAAAATTGTGTCCGACAGCCCCACCCTCCATTCAAGATGGCTGCTGTAACTAAAGATAGAAATTTTTCAATTTTCCATTGCTGCTTTAGTATAAGTCAAAATGAGCTCAAATTTTAACTACAGCTACATGGGAAAGATTATGCAAATTATGTATATTTTGAAATAGAAAAAAGGGGAGATGCAATTTTAATTGTCCATTGCTGCTTTAGTATAAGTCAAAATGAGCTCAAATTTTAACTGCAGCTACATGGCAATGAGTAGTTCATATTCTGGGTTTTTCTGTGAGATTTGTTCAGCCAGTTTATTCCATTGAGGAATATTATGAGATAAAAATCACATTTAAATCTTTTGCTCAGAAATTTGAGTTGAAATGATCTTTGGGTGGCCCACTTTCAAAATTATGTGTAACACCCCTATTTTCTGTTATCTTTAGATGTAAAATTGAAAACCAGGTGAGCGATTACAGGCTCCTGGGAGCCTCTAGTTTTTAATTTGATATTACAAATTTAGTCTCAATCAAAATATATCTGTTTTACAAAATTTGAGTCCCCGCCTTTGTTTGATATCTTTTTCTTCTGTTACAGGGTGTTGGTGTTACATCTTAAGAGGTATAGTTATAACATGTTGATGTCACGACAGGCTAAAGCTGGTCAGAATATTACCATTCCCCGCTACCTAACATTACAGTCACATTGTGAGGAAGAGACACGCCCACCTTTCCCAACCATTCCTCCCCCAGAACCTAAGAGGTAAGTAATATTAACTCATTATATACTCAAGTTATTTCGTGGGAAATCAGCCTGATAGAATACTATTGTCAAGAAATACAAAAATATAAAATAACAAAACAAAAACGTTCATGCATTGATATATCAATGCCATTTTTCTGAAATCGGTTGTGAATTGCAGACCTGTTTACCACTACAATTTTAGCGTAGTTTCTATGATTTTTGACCTCTAAATTACGCTCTATGCTCTCATAAGTTATTTCTACGACAACAAATTGCAAAACTGAAAAAAAATCGCCAGAAAGTATGTTTGTTTCCTATGGTAGATAACCGAACGCAACACTGAGACTTTGTCGTCATTTAAGTGCTTTTTAATGATTGTATGCCCATGCTCCTTACAAACACCTTGATGATCTAGTAACATGTGTCTGAAAATTAATGGCAGCATGTCAAACGCAACCAGGGGACTGAGCTTGAAGAAGTCACAACCAGTGATAAGAGAAAGATGTAAACATGAATATACGGAAATTTGGAATTGTCTCAAACCCTCAATTAAGGGGGATACATTTGTGCGGTGTTCTACTTGTCAGACTGACTTCTCATGTGTAAACGGCAAAAGACTTGACAGGTTAAGTGATTACCGCCATATTTGAAATTTGTGGGTGTATAATGATGAGTTACATATCAAGTTTACGTTTCATTCCCGTCCAATGATTTTTGGCCGAGTTATGGCCCTTGGACTTTGATATTTGGGCAAATATTTAGTTGTCACCACTTTATTTCACTATGATTTGAGATATTGACTTGATTTTTTGTATGAGAGTGTATAATCATAAGTTACAGATCAACTTTGAAATTCGTTCCGGTTGAATGATTTTTAGCCAATTTACAGCCGTTGGGCTTTGAAATTTGTTGTAGATTCCTGATCATATCAAGATTTGTTCAGGCAATATTGTTTCCTTGAATAAATCTTGTGAATTTAAGGGGGCTTGGGGATACAGATCTTAAACAATAATTTGTTATTCTTAGCATATTACTGAGGGAATTAAAAAAGGGTGAAACATTTGCGAGCCTCCTTAATATTCACGGCGGGACATTCGTGTTGTTCCGACACATCTAGTTTCAATTTATTTTCCAAGAAAAACATAAAAATTGTTTTGAATTAATAACATTATACAATTAATGACTTTCAGTGAAGTGAATACAAGGATTTATCAACCCATGGAACATGATATTCACCGAGATCGTTTCAGCCAAGGTGAATATCATGTTTCATGGGTTGATCAATCCTTGTATTCACCAAAATTGAAAATCATTAACTGTTTTATTATATGACATTAAATCAAATTTGAATTTATTGTTGCAAAGTGCCGACTTTGTTGCTAAACGACTGCCATTATTAATTTAATTGTGTACCGAAAGTAATTAGTAAGAATGCATCTGATTAGTCGATGACAAAGCATAACCTGATGATGATTGGCTACTACTTTAAAGATAATTGGGAAACACCATTTTTATTTTAAGGTGTCTGGAGGAGCTTTGGAATATTATGTTCACCTCTTGTGACTTTTTGCGCGTTGAAGATAACGTTTTATCAAAGAACGTTACTAGGGACATCAGCCAATCAGAAAAGACATTATCTGAAGTCATATAATAAACAGTAATATTTCAAGCCTAAATGGTTTTATTGCAGTTTATCTATACCTGATAGTCCACTGAGGGAAAAAAATGAAAACACCCCAAGACGAAGACTTGATACCAATCCTAAGTAAGTATCTATACAGTCAAATCTGTCTGTCAAAACTGAAAACACCCCAAGACGAAGAATTGATACCAATCCTAAGTAAGTATCTATACAGTCAAATCTGTCTGTCAATAATGAAAACACCCCTAGACGAAGAATTGATACCAATCCTAAGTAAGTATCTATACAGTCAAATCTGTCTGTCAATAATGAAAACACCCCTAGACGAAGACTTGATACCAATCCTAAGTAAGTATCTGTAGTCAAATATATCTGTCAATAATGAAAACACCCCTAGACGAAGACTTGATACCAATCCTAAGTAAGTATCTATACAGTAAAATATGTCTGTCAATAATGAAAACACCCCAAGATGAAAAATTGATACCAATCCTAAGTAAGTATCTATACAGTCAAATCTGTCTGTCAATAATGAAAACACCCCAAGACGAAGAATTGATACCAATCCTATGTAAGTATCTGTAGTCAAATCTGTCTGTCAATAATGAAAACACCCCTAGACGAAGAATTGATACCAATCCTAAGTAAATATCTGTAGTCAAATATGTCTGTCAATAATGAAAACACCCCTAGACGAAAGAATTGATACCAATCCTAAGTAAGTTTCTATACAGTCAAATCTGTCTGTCAATAGTGAAAACACCCCTAGACGAAGACTTGATACCAATCCTAAGTAAGTATCTATACAGTCAAATCTGTCTGTCAATAATAAAAACACCCCTAGACGAAGAATTGATACCAATCCTAAGTAAGTATCTATACAGTCAAATCTGTCCCCGAAGACAAAGAATTGATACCAATCCTAAGTAAGTATCTATACAGTCAAATCTGTCTGTCAATAATGAAAACCCCCCTAGACGAAGAATTGATACCAATCCTAAGTAAGTATCTATACAGTCAAATCTGTCTGTCAATAATAAAAACACCCCTAGACGAAGAATTGATACCAATCCTAAGTAAGTATCTATACAGTCAAATCTGTCTGTCAATAATGAAAACACCCCTAGACGAAGAATTGATACCAATCCTAAGTAAGTATCTATACAGTCAAATCTGTCTGTCATTAATGAAAACACCCCAAGACGAAGAATTGATACCAACCTAAGTAAGTATCTATACAGTCAAATCTGTCTGTCAATAATAAAAACACCCCTAGACGAAGAATTGATACCAATCCTAAGTAAGTATCTATACAGTCAAATCTGTCTGTCAATAATAAAAACACCCCTAGACGAAGAATTGATACCAATCCTAAGTAAGTATCTGTAGTCAAATATGTCTGTCAATAATGAAAACACCCCTAGACGAAAAATTGATACCAATCCTAAGTAAGTATCTATACAGTCAAATCTCTCTGTCAATACTGAAAACACCCCAAGACGAAGAATTGATACCAATCCTATGTAAGTATCTGTAGTCAAATCTGTCTGTCAATAATGAAAACACCCCTAGACGAAGAATTGATACCAATCCTAAGTAAATATCTGTAGTCAAATATGTCTGTCAATAATGAAAACACCCCTAGACAAAAGAATAGATACCAATCCTAAGTAAGTATCTATACAGTCAAATCTGTCTGTCAATAGTGAAAACACCCCAAGACGAAGAATTGATACCAATCCTAAGTAAGTATCTATACAGTCAAATCTGTCTGTCAATAATGAAAACACCCCAAGACGAAGAATTGATACCAATCCTAAGTAAGTATCTATACAGTCAAATCTGTCTGTCAATAATAAAAACACCCCTAGACGAAGAATTGATACCAATCCTAAGTAAGTATCTATACAGTCAAATCTGTCTGTCAATAATAAAAACACCCCTAGACGAAGACTTGATACCAATCCTAAGTAAGTATCTATACAGTCAAATCTGTCTGTCAATGATAAAAACACCCCTAGACGAAGAATTGATACCAATCCTAAGTAAGTATCTATACAGTCCAATCTGTCCCCCAAGACGAAGAATTGATACCAATCCTAAGTAAGTATCTATATAGTCAAATCTGTCTGTCAAAAATGAAAACACCCCTAGACGAAGAATTGATACCAATCCTAAGTAAGTATCTATATAGTCAAATCTGTCTGTCAATAATGAAAACACCCCTAGACGAAGAACTGATACCAATCCTAAGTAAGTATCTATATAGTCAAATCTGTCTGTCAATAATGAAAACACCCCTAGACGAAGAATTGATACCAATCCTAAGTAAGTATCTATACAGTAAAATCTGTCTGTCAATAATGAAAACACTCCTAGACGAAGAATTGATACCAATCCTAAGTAAGTATCAATACAGTCAAATCAGTCTGTCAATAATGAAAACACCCCTAGACGAAGAATTGATACCAATCCTAAGTAAGTATCTATACAGTCAAATCTGTCTGTCAATAATGAAAACACCCCAAGACGAAGAATTGATACCAATCCTAAGTAAGTATCTATACAGTCAAATCTGTCTGTCAATAATGAAAACAACCGAAGACAAAGAATTGATACCAATCCTAAGTAAGTATCTATACAGTCAAATCTGTCTGTCAATAATGAAAACAACCGAAGACAAAGAATTGATACCAATCCTAAGTAAGTATCTATACAGTCAAATCTGTCTGTCAATAATGAAAACACCCCTAGACGAAGAATTGATACCAATCCTAAGTAAGTATCTATATCTGTTTGTCAAACTTCAAATCTGATCCTATATCATAGACCTTTAGACAGGTTTTGTCACATTTGAAGTGCAGTCAACCTTGCTTTTGTGTCTACCTCTATTAAGAAATAACGTCACCACCAAAGTTGTGAATTTGAATCCTGCTCATGGCAAGGTGTACTCGATACGATATTATGTGATAAAGTTTGTCAGTGACTTGCGAGAGGTCAGTGGTTTTCTCTGGGTACTCTGGTTTCCTCCACCAATAAAACTGACCTCCATGATATAACTGAAATATTGTTAAAAGTGGCATTAAACAACATTTATCAACACAACAATTTTTTAGTTAGAATGAGCTTAACCAGATATAGCAAATTTCGGTTTGAACTAATTTTATTTATAGCAAATTTCAGTTATAGCAGATATTAATGAGTTATAAGAAATTTCAGTTATTGCAATTTTCTGTTATAAGCAATTTCAATTACAGCAAATTTCAATTGTAGCAAATTTCAGTCATAACAAATATCAGTGATACCAAATTTAAGTTGTAGCAAATTTCAATTGTAATAAAATAATGTTGAATGGATTTATAAACAAAATCCCTTATTTAGATTTAATTTTAATTTTTTTCTATAATAGTTTTAGATTTAGGAAAATTCGAGCTCTACCTGATTTTGAGTCGGATGAGGATAACAGTAAGACAACCTCACAGCAAACCAGTACTCCTAATAAAAAACTCACAGATGAACCAGATGTGGTAAGCTTCAGACTAGGAGTTTATTTCTCACCCATCTACTGTCCTGTATTTGATTCCCATTTAATAACAAGTTCCTCTTATTCAAATATTCAAAATTAACACACAAGGCAAGGGACTATAAATGGAAGGCTAAGGTTGATTTAAGACCATAGAAATTTTTCCTTTATGGAGTTATGCCCCTTAGTTTATCAAAAATTATCAAATTCAAAATCAAGGATTTTCTCAATAAGTTAAGTTTCTCTGAAGTAAATGATTTGACATTTATTAAACAATGTAAACAATGTTTTTGACCACAATACAAAGGTCAAGTTCGAATTAGGTTATTACGGTTCCTGAGTTATGCCCCTTGATTAACTGAAAAATGGTAAATCTGTGGTTTTCATGCTTACAGTTCAGTTACCCTTTGCCAAATATTTTGATCTATGGACTATGACTTGTCTAAATGTAATTTTTATAGATTAAATGAATGCTTATTAAATACAATGTATAAAGTTTAACTCATCCTCTATCAGATTTTAAGGCCCGGGTGGCTCAATGAGTTAGGTAGTTGGATTACCTAACAACTCATACAAGCCTGTCACCAATACGGCGTGGGTTCGCGCCCGGCTTTGTAAATTACAAAAAAGGGTGCACTCGACTGACTCGCAACTGCAAGTAATCGTATACCAGTTGCCTGCCCATGGTCGATGGTTCTCTCCAGGTACTCCGGCTTCTTCCACCACTAAAACTGGTTGCCATGATATAGCTGAAATAGTGCTGAAAGTGGCATTAAAACACCAAAAATCAATCAAATCAATCTATCAGATTTTACTGCATCAGTGATTTAATGGTTAGAATGCTCTCCTCGAGTATGGTAGATCGTGTGTTCGATCCCTGATCGGGTCAAACCAATGTCTATGAAATGAGTATTTGTTGTTTTTCCACTAAGCATGCAGAATTAAGGAGAAAGAGCAAAGACTGGTTAGGTCGGAATCAGGATAATGTGTCCGAATGGGCGACATGTGGATTGCTGTTTCAGCGAGCTAGCACTATAAAAATCGAACTAAGGCCAAAAAAAATTAATATGTGTGTTTACTGTCACATGTCAAAAAAATCGAGGGTCGGTTGGTCGGGATTTTTTTTTTAATTGTCGGCAAAACCGGAAATAGTCGTTCCCGGTTCCGGAATCTGATTGCGGTATTTCATTTTCGATATTTCCGGTAAACCGTCGTTTATTGAAGCTGTTTTATGACGAATTATGCAGTTTTTCTACCTTCTTTGCTTTCAATTTCGACAAAAAGCTAGCAGTTGAATAAATAAAACATTGCAGCTGGTTAAAGGGATATTGTCTACCACAATCGTAATTTTTTCATACCCAAAATTATTGTCGTTTTCCGTACTGACCTTCATAAAATGAAGATTAAGCACCTAATTATTGGCGAATACGCTACGAAACGTTGTTTTTTCGATATAAAAAAGCTGACCATCGCTACTGGAAGCTAATTAATTATTCACTGACCTGAGCGAGGCCAAATCTATTTTTATCTATTTTTATGCCAGTAGCCCGGATGCTGCAGCATGGATGTTAAAATTCGTGTTTGTTTACCTTGCAAATACGGCCGTTTTATGCTATTCATTGACAATAATTTGCTGTTGCCAGGTGCAAGATTACATATATTGAATAATATCTACCGAAAATGATCATAGGCATCATCATAAATTCATAAAATATGAAAAACGATTGAGAAAAGAAGGAAAAAACATGTTCGGCTTACCTATCAAACAAAATATTTGCAAATTCAGCACGAGTTTGAACGTGTAGCACTTCCTTGAGTTTGTTCCAACGGTCCAACTGATCCCCTACATATATCCTGCATTTGTTCCATTTGGAAGATACTTCACTTCTAATAATCTTTCTCTCTGAATCCGTCAATGTCTGCTTTCTTGCACGCGTTGACAGTTTCTCTTTTGCCCAAGAACCACATGTTGTTTATTGTTTCTAAACAGTGCGCATGCTCAAGACGGACTCACATAGAAGGCCATATGAATAGATTTGAATATTGTCATCCAGGACAATAATTCTGATATCGAGTTTTGGGTCTTTTTTGTCAAAAAATCGTATTTTTTGCAGCATAACTCGGTGTTAATCTTCATTTTATAAAGGTCAGTACGGAAAACGACAATAATTTTGGGTATGAAAAAATTACAATTTTAGTAGACAATATCCCTTTAAACAACAAATTTGGTTATCCGAATTTTGTGTAAAAATTCATAGGGTCGGTAGCAAAAATTAGGATCGGTCGGGTGACCGTAAACACACATATATTTTTTTTTGGCCTAAACATGGTTGTATAGTACAAAGCCGACCTCATTATCATTTCATTGAAAATTATTTTGTTCTCGCCATGATTGAGCTGAATAATTGCCGAGTTGGCATTAAACAACAATCATTCACTATCAGATTTGATACAATGTATGAATATTTACTCCTCCACTATCAGATTTACTCTTCCACTGTCAGATTTAATACAATGTATGAAGATTTACTATTCCACTGTCAGATTTATTACAATGTATGAAAATTTACTCCTCTACTGTCAGATTTAATACAATGTATGAAGATTTACTCCTCCACTGTCAGATTTAATACGTTGTATGAAGATTTACTCCTCCACTGTCAGATTTATTACAATGTATGAAGAATTACTCCTCCACTGTCAGATTTAATACATTGTATGAAGATTTACTCCTCCACTGTCAGATTTATTACAATGTATGAAGATTTACTCCTCCACTGTCAGATTTATTACAATGTATGAAGATTTACTCCACCGCTATCAGATTTAATACAATGTATGAAGATTTACTCCTCCACTGTCAGATTTATTACAATGTATGAAGATTTACTCCTCTGCTATCAGATTTATTACAATGTATGAAGATTTACTTCTCCACTGTCAGATTTATTACAATGTATGAAGATTTACTCCTCCACTGTCAGATATATTACAATGTATGAAGATTTACTCCTCCACTGTCAGATTTACTCCTCCACTGTCAGATTTATTACAATGTATGAAGATTTACTCCTCCACTGTCAGATTTATTACAATGTATGAAGATTTACTCCTCCGCTATCAGATTTAATACAATGTATGAAGATTTACTCCACTATCAGATTTATTACAATGCATGAAGATTTACTCCTCCACTGTCAGATTTATTACAATGTATGAAGATTTACTCCTCCACTATCAGATTTATTACAATGCATGAAGATTTACTCCTCCACTGTCAGATTTATTACAATGTATGAAGATTTACTCCTCCACTGTCAGATTTATTACAATGTATGAAGGTTTACTCCTCCACTATCACTTTTTTGTTTGAATAACTTTCAGATAACAGACAGAAAACTAACTTTAGATGATGATTTTGATGATCCAGAGCTTGCAAAGGCTTTAAAACTTAGTTTAAAAGAAGCTAGTGATAGAGCTCAGGTATAACTAGAAAAGTTCTCATTTGATTTGATTGATTTGATTTATTGTGTTTAAAACCACTTTCAGCAATATTTCAGCTAAATCATGGCGACCAGTTTTAGTGGTGGAAGAAGACGGAGTACCCGGAGAGAACCACCGACCATGGGCAAGCAACTGGTAAACTTTGCGAGTCGAGTGCACCCTTTTTGTAATTTACAAAGCCGGGTGCGAACCCATGCAAGAAGATTATTTTAATGAGAGAAAAATAAATAAAATAAAAAAGACTTAGCCTTGAAAATGAACATGAAATTTTTTTTGCTTCTATTCGACAATTTTTTTTAAATAGCAAACATGTGGGCTATATGCACTGCAAATTACAGTAATATATGAATTTTAGGGTTATTATGATGAAGTAGATGGAATGGTAGAAGATACTGACCTAAAAAAAGTTTTGGAAATGAGTCGGCAGGAAACTGAAAGTGGATCACTTGACCATGGTTTGTTTAAATAGAGATTAAATGATCCCTTGGGGAATCCTGGGGAGGAGTATAGACAGAATGCATTAATAAATAACAAGAGAACTCAATTGCAGCAACAAAACCACAAAATCAAATGTCTGTGAACATCTCAGCTTCTGCCAGTTCACGGAAATAGACACCCAACAGATACAAATATGAAACCATAGTATTGCGTAATGTATGTACAGCATTGTTATCTTAAACTCTGTGGCTCCTACTTTAGGTTTGGATAATGTTTTTAGATAATCGCATAGACCGCTTAATCACAAATTTTCTTTCACAAAGAGACTTTGCAAAGAAACGGAATTTACTGTAAATAAACCCACAGTAACAAAAAATTAAGATGTCAGTGCACAAAAATCAATGCACGATTGTAGACAGTGACAAATACGATGTCAATTTTACCAAATTCTAAACATTATATAGAATTACCTAGGAAATCGGCAGTTAAACGTTCTCTAGTTTTCTATTGTTAACATACGTGGACAAATTTGGCAGGAATTTTAGATCTCAAAGGCTTCAAAACTTCAGTCTGAATGCCTCCTTGGAATCAATTTTTCACTTCCAAATTTACAACTTATGAGGCAAGTATCTACCGTACTTCTTCTTTGCTTATCGTATAACATTTAAGTTCTTACCGTCATAAAACATTGAAGTACAAGTTTCTTCCTCTTACTATGTACTGTGTTTTTTGTTGAATAAGACGCTATCTTTTACCAGAAGAAAACGAGGGGTGTCTTTTTTAAGGGTGCTTCTTGTGTGTGACGCAACTTGTAAAAAAAATGGCAGTACACAATGACACATCATGGCTTCATTTAATATGAAAAATCTATTATTATGTATTAGTAACCGGTAGTGACTTTGTAAACATGTACTTTCGTTAGTGAGGATTAAGGAAACAGATATTGTTAGTAATTCGTGTTAATATCGGCTTTAAATGCTAGAGGGACAGTGACAGCTATCACTAATTCAGCTGGGCAATACAGAAATAAAATGTAACACTTGATATATTTATTTTATTAATATAAATCTAAAACAACAAAACAAAAACGTTCATACATAGATATAACAATGAAATTGTTCAAAAAATCAGTTGTAATTTGTAAGCGGAAGTATTCTAGACCCTTCAGGTCAAACATCAAAATAAACATGCACAATATAATTTTTTTCCCATGATTGATAAAGCTGAAATTTTGTTCACTCACTTTTGAGTAGACCGCATCGGTGGCATAATGGTTATCGTGCTTGCCTCGAGTGCAATAAATTGTGGGTTTGAGCCCCGATCAGGTCAAACCAAAGACTATGAAATTGGTATTTGTTGCTTCTCCACTAAGCACACAGCATTAAGGAGAAAGAGCAAAGACTGGTTGGCTCGGAATCAGAATAATGTGTCCGAGTGAAGCGACATGCATACCCGCAGACTGTTGTTTCAGTGAGCTAGCACTATAAAAATCCAGCTCAGCGTGTTGGTCTAGAATAAAGCTGGCCTCATCGTCATCGCATTGAAAACTAACTTGTTCTTGTCATGATATAGCTGAAAAATAGTTGAATTGGCGTTGAGCAACAGTCACTCACTCGCTTTTAATTAATTGAATGTTTCTGCAGATTATGATAAGAATTTGCGAACTATGACAGAGGAAGAACAGATTGAACTCGCCATGACAAGAAGTTTGATGGAATTTGATAGGGAAATTCTAAAAGAATGTAGTTCAACAGTTGCTGAAGATTTACTTACAGGACAGGGCATGGAATCAAATAGAACTACAGGAAGTATTGTGCAATCCAAATTTGCTAAAAGTGAAAAGAGAAGTAAAATCAATAATCATGATCTCATAAATGATAACGAAAAGATGGATATCGAAGACAATTGCTCACCAATGGAAAACTGTGATGACAAATCAACATTTGAATTGACTGAGAATTCTTATTTTCATTTACATTCATCTGATAAAAACACAAAAGAGTTCTCTTCAGGGGAGGTAACTGATAATAGAACTTCAAATTCAAATTTCAATAACACCAATAATAAAACATTTTCCAAATCGTCCCTGGTAAAAGTTAGTAGGTCAAAATGTGAAAGTGAGACTAGTGTGGACAATGAAGTAATGATTATCTCAGACAACACAGATAGCGAACCGGAATTAAAAATGACTGTTCGTACAAAATCTTTTGATCTCAGTATGGAAATTAGTGACCCGGAAACAAACGAGGTCAAGTTTGAAAGTTTAAAAGAAATTAGTAATTTGAAGACAAAATCTGGAAATGATGTTCAATTTAGTAACACACGTAAAGGAATGATGACAACGTCAAAGGATATTGAAGGCATTTTATTGGTCGATGAGATGACATCTGCTGATGTAAAACATATACGCACGGTAGAACAGCCGAAGGAAACTCCTGTGGATTCAGACAGCGGCAAGTCAATGGATATTGTAGATTTGTTCTGCAATGAGGAAGACGGTAAAAAATCGAATTTAAAAAAAAAATTGAGCCACACGTCCTTAAGGTTTCATGTAGGCATTTTCATAGTGGGACCATCGTGGTCATGATCGTATGGTAGTTGGATTTACAACTACCTGTGCAATCAGTGCCTATCACCACTAAAGTTGTGAATTCGAACCCCGTTCATGGCAAGGTGTACTCGATACAACATTATGTGATAAATTTTGTCAGTCACTTGCGACAGGTCGATGGTTGACTCAGGGCACTGCAGTTTCCTCCACCAATAAGACTGACCTCCATGATATAACTGAAATATTATTGAAAGTGGTGTTAAGCACCATAAACCAACCATTTTCGTAGTTATTCCTACATTGTATTTTTACTTTCATGAACTTTAATTTAATTTGTTAGGGTTCAGCAAGAAAGGATTTAACATACAGTACAATCAGTGACATACATAGATTCCCCTTTTGCTACCAGTGAATTACTATATTTCTCCATTTGAGCTTAAGCAGGAGTTTTACAATTTGAAAATCTAACTATCAAGATTGGAGAAATATTGTATTTCACTGGTAGCAGAAGGAGAATTTGTTTCTCCTATGACCTATGACCTATGACCACAATGTTAAAAATAGTTTAGCTGTTAATTTCTGTCGTTATTGACTGTTGAAAGGAAATTGGCGGGAATTCTCATGCTGATTTAAGCATGTTAAAAATAGCAGAATGGGTGATAAATCTCTTATAGACATATCACTCCTCTTACTGATGATTGGTTAATCTTTTGTCATTAATGCCATGATATAACTGAAATACTGCTAATGTTGCCGTTAAACACCGATCAATCAATCAATCAGTCTTTCATCATCATCTCATTGAAAATTAACTTCTTCTCGTCATGATATAGCTGAAAGATTGCTGAGTTGGCATTAAAAAACAATAAGCACTCACATAATCATTGATATATCTTTTACTCTGTTTAATCTACTTAATTCTTATACATTTTGAACCGCATCGGTGGCATAATGGTTTGTGTGCTCGTCTGCGGTAGATTGTGGGTCGAGCCCGGTCATGTCAAACCAAGGACATTAAAATTGGTATTTGTTGCTTCTCCGCCAAGCATGCAGCATTAAGGAGAAAGAGCAAAGACTGGTTGGCTCGGAATCAGACTAATATGTCAGAGTGGAGCGACATGTCTACCCGCGGACTGTTGTTTCAGTGAGCTCGCACTATAAAAAATCCAACTCAGCGTGTTGGTCTGGAACAAAACGGACCTCATCATCATCTCGTTGAAAATAAACTTGTTCTCACCATGATATAGTTGAAAAATTTATGAATTGGCGTTAAACAACAATCATTCACTCACTCACTCACATATACATTTTGGGTGATAGAAAGTAGCACTGTAAATACAAAAGTAACTTCACAGATATATTATACACTTCTAACAAAAATATATTATACATTTCTAACAAAGATATATCAATATCACTGAGATGTGAAATCTCATTAAAATTACATCCCTCACTTGCTCTCCTTTACTGATATGTTGCACGGCGTGAGAGATCTGAAAAACCACATTGCTTATCACATGCGTGTGACCCTATGTCATGAATATTTAATGATATGATAGATGTGGGTTATGACCTTTTTGACCAATTAGCTTGCTCGTAGAAAACAAAGCAGTTTAATTTTAAATTATAATGCTTTCATAGTCTGCAAAGTGCCATATTTATTGCATGGTAAAGGTCAAGACATAGGTACATCCTCATGTCACCCATAATGGGTATCTCTCAGATCTTACTTTTTGATTTGATTTTTTTGGGTGTTTAACACCACTTTTAGCAATATTTCAGCTATATCATGGTGGTGGAAGAAAGCGGAGTACCCGGAGAGAACCACCGACCATGGGAAAGCAACTGGTAAACCTTATCACTTGCGGCTGCGAGTCGAGTGCACCCCTTTTTGTAATTTACAAAGCCGGACGCGAACCCACACCGTATTGGTGATAGGCTTGTATGAGTTGTTAAGTAATCCAACTACCTAACTCATTGAGCCACCCGGGCCCTCTCAGATCTTGTACATCATGACATATCAGTAAAGGGGAACAAGTACAAGATGTGATGTAATGATATAAAAACATAGATTTCAAAATTAGTGTGCATGACACGATTCTAGAATCTCCTTCATCGGGTAAGCTCAAAGTCGAAAGATTGGAAAACCAAATAATTACTATTAATGTATTTATTGACACTTCCGCTTCATTTTGAACCATGGTGTTCATCATAATGCATGTTGTTGCCGGTGTGAACGAGAAAAGGTGTTGGTTCGTGACTAATTTGAGTGATGAATACACAGTATTTGACCTATGTAATGGCTTCGTTGCCAGACATGTTGATGGGAAACCACCATAAACTGATTTACAAACGGCAAGGATCACCGTGAGAATCGGGGAGGAAATGAACATGACATATCTTGTATCTCTTTAACTATTATTTAAAAAAATAAAAAAATAAAAATATAAAATAATCCCACCTGCCCAACTTTTTTTCTGGAGGGTGGATGAAAATCTACGAGTTAACTATTTTTATTACAGATTTACTGATTAATCAGTGGGATAAAGAGAATTACAACCCTGACAATACAACAAATCATGAAGAGGAAGAACTCATTCCAAGGATTGACAATGAGGTACATGCTTTATAGGATCAATAAATTTGTGTCATGATATACATGTCAATCTGATTAGAATCTCATACAGTCAGACCTGTATTAAACACTCGCTGCATCGGTGATGTAATGGTTACCGTAGTCACACTATAAAATTGATATTTGTTGCTTCTCTGCTAAGCACGCAGCATTTAGGAGAAAGAGCAAAGACTGGATTGCTTAGAATCAGGCTAAAGTGTCAGAGTGGGGCAACATGTCTATATGTGGACTGTTGTTTCAATGAGCTAGCACTAAAAATCCAACTAAGCGTATTGGTCTAGTACAAAGTGGATGTCATCGTCATCCCATGGGGTGTTAAACTACATATCATTCACTCACTCTATTTAGCACTCACCTGTAATAAAAGATCACATTTTTTCTCGTCCTGTTATAGACAATTTCATATGAATTGAACCTCTTTTAAGAGGTCACCTGTCTTAAAAGAACACTTTTTTTCCTTATCCCAATGGTGAACTTTTAACTCCAGGTTTGACTGTATCTCAATTGCTTTCTTTTACTGATGTCACAGTGAGGGCAGTCTGAAGAAACCCTATTGTGGGCCACAAATGCGGTTTCTTGAGATCTCCCACGGCGTGACATGTCAGTAAACTGGAGCAAGTTGAAATATGATTTTATTCGGATTGTATATATAAAAAAGTTAAATTGTCATCAAAAATGATAGCAACCTATTAATAGAGAAATCTCTTTAAAATTAGATGTTTTTGTTTGTTTGTTATAGCTTTTTAGTTAATCTGACCCAAAGAGTCATATAAGGTATTGTCATCACTTTGCGTCCGTCATTACCGTCTGTCGTCATCTGCAAATTTTTATATTTTAGCCTTCTTCTCTGAAACAACAGGGGCAATTGGAACAAACTTGGTAGGAATGTTCATTGTAGGGTCCTCTACAAAGATTATTATCTCACCTGATCTAGAGGCTCGGCTGAGCTTTTCTGATGAAAAAATGTCTGATGTCCATCTGTCCTTCTTGTATGTATGTCGGAAACCAAATTTACCACAGGGGTCCTGAAGAATCTTTGTATCTTTTTGAAGTGAATAGAAATCCAAGATGGCTGTCCTCGCCTCTGATAGGCCGAGCTATTTTCTCCTTCTTGAGATCTACTGTATGTAAAGTCAGCAAGACACTGGACCGAAGGAAATTTCACTGGACCGAATAATAAAAATTGATATTATTTATAAACATTTTTTTTTATGTTCATGACATGCAAACCCTGCTAGCAAAGTATTCGTTTTGGAAAAGGGACAATTAGCTGATGGGCATTTGGCAATTGGGCATACAATTATTGCTTCTCTGAAACCACTGGGCCAATTGGAGACAACCTTGGTAGGCATGTTCATTGGATGGTCCTCTGAAACAGTTATGTTTTTGTGTTGCTGTTGTTTGGAAATATACAAAAGAAACAATAGGCCCAAAGTAATATTTTTCAGGAAGTCAAATTTCCTTTATACTACTACCCTCAATTTTTTTTTACAAATCTGCATTTTTTTTATTTCCAGAAAGGCGAGTTGCCGTATTCCTACAGACTAGTCAGTATTGTTAACCATATTGGTAGCAGTTCCATCGTTGGTGAGTAAATGGTAGATGCCGATATTTTAGCTCTTTTAATTCAAAGATCATGTGAATTACTGTCATCACATTGTGTCGGCGACTTTGATGTCAAGGTCAGATAAGTTTATCACGACCTTGTCTTCAAGTGTTTTGCGATTGTTTCAGTTTCTCTGTTATTATACAACCTAGGTTCACCATATTTTGGTCCACACATAGATTTCTCATTAAAATACTGATCATTGCAGGATACTATATATGCCTTTCAATAAGGGGCAGTACCAGTGTACTTTTTCCAATTAAGAATGGTATTTGGTACCTCCTGATTTTAGAGTGTTATATAAGATATTCATGAAAAATGCTAAAATTTAATAAAAAGTACCCACTGCCTGTAAATAGGGAAGTACTTTTAAAATGTTGAAAATGTTGAATATGTCAGTGACGTGTTTGATATTAAGAAATCAAGCTGTGACCTTTCTCATGTATCCAGAACAGCTGAAACAGGTCAGATTTCTCATTAAAATACTGATCATTGTAGGTCACTATGTCAGTGATGTGTTTGATATTAAGAAATCAAGCTGTGACCTTTCTCATGTATCCAGAACAGCTGAAACAGGTCAGATTTCTCATTAAAATACTGATCATTGTAGGTCACTATGTCAGTGATGTGTTTGATATTAAGAAGTCTAGCTGGTTCAGCTGTGATGATTCTCGTGTATCCAGAACAGCTGAAACAGAGGTCAGGGCAAAAAGGGAGAGAACTGGCTACATATTTTTTTACCTGAACAAGTAAGTATAAAAAATAGTGTTCATGTTTTATAATTGTATTGTTGATTGATTGATTGATTGATTGTGTTTAATGTCACTTTCAGCAATATTTCAGCTTTATCATGGCGACCAGTTTTAAGAGGTGGAAGAAGTCGGGAGTACCCAGAAAGAACTACTGACCAAGGGCAAGCAACTGGTAAACATTATCACTTGCGGCTGCAAGGCGAAAGCAGCCTTTTTAGCCAAGTTGCGACGAAGTCGAACTCGGCTTATAATATGATGAATGTTGTCCGGGCGTCATTTTTTTAGTTTCCACACAATATCTTGAGAATGAAATGTCTGATCTAAATGAAACTTGGTACACACATGCTTGGTGGTGAGAGGAGGAAGCCTATTGATATTGAGGATCGTAGGACAAAGGTCAAGGTCACAACTTCTAAAAATAGAATAAAAAATTGACACTTTTTTCGTTTCCGCACGATATCTTAAGAACAAAATGTAGGGTCGAAATGAAACTTGGTACACACATGCATGATGGTGAGAGAAGGAAGCTTGCTGATATTGAGGTTTGTAGGTCAAAAGTCAAGGTCACAACTTCTAAAAATAGAACAAAAATTTGATACTTTTTTTTTTCCGCACAATATCTCATGCTGAGAGGAACAAGTCTCATGAACTTGAGGTTTGTGGGTCAAGATCACAATTTCTAAATATAGAACAGTAAGCAAAACTCAAGCACATACAAATAACAGATTTGCAAATAAAAAGCTGTAGAAAGCAAGCTAGCAGATTCTAGCACTAAATAAAATAAATAAATATCACAGCAAAGACTAAGGTTCAGAATTATATAACTAGGCATTGTGCATCCATATGTTCGCAACTCAGCTTTCCCACCTTTGGTGCATTACTGATTTTTTGTAAATTACTATCCATTATGACGGAATTCCAAAAATGATATTATTGTTTTAATGCAGTTAAGCTGAACAGGTAAATCGGAATAGATGGAGTTATGTCACTGATAAGGGGAAAATGGCAGCCTGCATGCTTAGCGGGAAATTTAAAATCAATAAGATATAAACGTGCTTTAACGTCAGCCCTTGTAAAATTTTCATTAAAAAAGTCATATTTTCATTTTTTTATTAGTTCTAAATTCTGTAAAACCCCAAATCATCAGTTGGTTTCGTTCTCCTTTAGGTTGTTTTATTACGAAACATTTTGATTAGTACTTTTAAAACAATGAGGCAATGAAACAATCTAAGGGAGATAATTCAATTATATTTTCTGCATTACTGCAAATTAAAGTATCCACATCTGTGGTGTACTGGTTAGCGTGCTCACCTCAAGTGCGGTAGATCGTGGGTTTGAGCGCCGATCAGGTCAAAATTGACATTTGTGGCTTCTCCGCTAAGCACGCAGCATTAAGGAGAAAAAGCAAAGACTGGTTGTCTCAGAATCAGAATAATATGTCTGAATGGAGCGATCTGTCTCCCCACAGACTGTTGTTCCAGTGAACTAGCACTATAAAAATCCATCTCAGCGTATTGGTCTAGTACAAAGTGGACCTCATCATCTCATTGAAAATTAACTAGTTAGGCCAAATAAAATAAAAGTTCTGGTTCTCAGACAACGCTGCCCCCTCAAAATTTCGGCCGATGGGACGTTTTTATTGCCGTAGAGAAAAAAAATCGCTACCGCACCGTATTTTTGAAGAAAACAAAAATTCAAATTTACCGCCAAATTTAAGTTGTTAAGTGTGCCAGTGACACGGACAAGTTTTGACAAATGTTTGAATGACTGATCAATCGAAAGTAAAAATTCAGCATGGCTACGAGTGAAAACACTGTCCTCGTCAGTTTTAATGTACAGTGTTCCAAACAAATAGTTCCGTGGTCTTTCCTGCCTGTTGACAGAACAATGACAGTTGCAGAGTTATGTAAGAGTATATTCGTGGGTGATTTTACAGACATAAAAGAGGTTGGAGAAAACAACAACCCTTTCGTTAATTTTGACCTGAAGTACGAGGTGTCTGTTGGAAAATCCAAATCTCTCCGAGTAAACACTTGTGTTGTTTGTTTGCCAAAATAGTAGAATTGAACTGGTTTGCGTTATGTTTTTAAACCCGCTGAAAATATAAACAAAATATAAAAACCCTACCTACCTACCTTGCCCTTTTTTTTAAAATCCATTGTATGAGAACCAGAACATTTTTTTTAGATGGCCTTATCCCCATGATATAGCTGAACAATTGCTGAATTGGCATTAAACAACACTCACCTGCAAATTAATGTTACATTTATTTCTTTGTTATATTTTCAGAGATATATTTGATGATTTAAAGGACCACTATGCACTTCATACAGCAAACAAAAAAGAAATGGTTAAAAAATGAGGACATTTTGTCTATGGGAATTTATTGCCTTGGTGAAAGAAAATTAATACAAGGGACAAAACTTAGATATTTAAGCCATAATTTGACGAGATGGAAAACAGAAAAAACAAGGAACCAAATTCTGGATATTTAAGACATAACTTGATGAGACGGAAAACAGCGATACAAGAGACCAAATTCTGGATATATAAGCCATAACTTGGATGAGATGGAAAACAGTGATACAAGGGAGCAAACTCTGTATATTTAAGCCATAACTTGAACAGACAGAAAACAGTGATACAAGGAATGCAAGAAAAGCTATTTTTAATATTTAAGCAAAACATGAAATGACAGTCTAGTAAAAATCTTCCTTCGACTTAAATATTTATCAACAAAACTTATATAAACTTTCCAGACAATGATATCCATCCTGGGCTGTCAACTTATTAATTCAGACCAAGATGAATATAGATTATTATTATATTTTTATCTATTTATAATTCTGTGTTTATTTTTGTGTTATTATCATGATGCTATATTTAGGATTATTACGGAATCAGATATCTGTTTGTGTTCTATTTTATGACCTGCATCGCTAGACGTTAGAGGTACTAAGTGTTTACCCATGTCCTCCTGTATGTCACTCATCTGGTTTTGTTACGGAATCAGATTTCTGTTTGTTTTCTAATAAATGACATTCATCACTAAGCGTTAGAGGCACTAAGTGTTTACCCATGTCCTCTTGTACATCCCAAGGTCCTCTTAAGTAAATTATTTTATATTTTGATTGATTGATTGATTGATTGATTGGTGTTTAATGCCAAATTTAGCAATATATCTTGGCGTGCCAAAGAGAGCGAACGGTATTTCTGCTCTATCCATTAAAGAACAAGGATACAAACGAACCATTTAGGTGCTGTTAATCGATGGTGCAGATCATGAGTAAGTTAGTGATTGTTGTTTAACGCCAAGTCAGTGGTATTTCTGTTATATTCATTATAAAAACAAACTTTACGAACAAAAAATGTATGAAGATACAGTAAAATGTTGGGTAAGGTCTATGAGTGAGTGATTGTTGTTTAACCCCCATTCAGCGATGTGTTCATTACAAGGACAAACTTGGAAACAATAAACCATAAACATACACCAAAGCGGTAGATTAGGTCTATGAATGAGTGAGTGATTGATGTATAATGTCTAGTGAGTGGTATTTTTGCTATGGTCATTAGAAGAACAAACTGGGAAACATTAAGCCAGAAATATACATTAAAAAGGTGGGGTATGTCTACAAGTGAGCGTGTGATTGATGTGTAATATCAAGTGAGTGGTATTGGTGCTATGATCACTACAAGGCGTGGTAAAATGTTGGACTAAGTCCATGAGCAAGTGATTGGCGATTAATATGAAGTCAGCAACATTTTTGATATGTTCACTACAAGAACAAACTTAGAAGCAATAGACCATATAAATAGATACAAGAAAGGTTGGGTAAGTCTACGAGTGAGCGGGTGATTGTTGTGTAACATGAAATGAGTAGTATTCATGATATATTCACTATGAGGTAGGGTACAATGTTAGGCTAAGTCTATGAGCAAGTGATTGGCGTTTAACGTCAAGTGAGCAGTATGTTTACAATGTTCATTACAAGAACAAACTTGGAAACAATAAACCATAGATATACACTAAAAGGGTGGATTATGTCTATGAATGAGTGAGTGATTGTTGTTTAATGTCAAGTGAGCGGAATTTTTACTATGGTCATTACAAGAACAAACTTGGAAACAATAAGCCACAAATATACACTACAAAGATTAGGTAAAGTTTATGAGTGAGCGAGTGATGAATGCTATATTTATTACAACGATAACTAAGCCATGTCGGTACAGTAAGAATGTTGAGTAAGTCTATGAGTGAGTGAATGATTGGTATGTAACATCAAGTGAGCAGTATTGATGCTATGTTCACTACAAGGATAACTAAATCATGTAGGTACAGTAAGAATGTTGGGTAAGTCTATGAGTGAGTGAATGATTGATATGTAACATCAAGTGAGCAGTATTGATGCTATGTTCACTACAAGGATAACTAAATCATGTAGGTACAGTTAGAATGTTGAGTAAGTCTATGAGTGAGTGAATGATTGGTATGTAACATCAAGTGAGCAGTATTGATGCTATGTTCACTACAAGGATAACTAAATCATGTAGGTACAGTAAGAATGTTGGGTAAGTCTATGAGTGAGTGAATGATTGGTATGTAACATCAAGTGAGCAGTATTGATGCTATGTTCACTACAGGATAACTAAATCATGTAGGTACAGTAAGAATGTTGGGTAAGTCTATGAGTGAGTGAATGATTGGTATGTAACATCAAGTGAGCAGTATTGATGCTATATTCACTACAAGGATAACTAAATCATGTAGGTACAGTAAGAATGTTGGGTAAGTCTATGAGTGAGTGAATGATTGGTATGTAACATCAAGTGAGCAGTATTGATGCTATATTCACTACAAGGATAACTAAATCATGTAGGTACAGTAAGAATGTTGGGTAAGTCTATGAGTGAGTGAATGATTGGTATGTAACATCAAGTGAGCAGTATTGATGCTATTTTCAATACAAGGATAACTAAATCATGTAGGTACAGTAAGAATGTTGGGTAAGTCTATGAGTGAGTGAATGATTGGTATGTAACATCAAGTGAGCAGTATTGATGCTATGTTCACTACAAGGATAACTAAATCATGTAGGTACAGTAAGAATGTTTGGTAAGTCTATGAGTGAGTGAATGATTGATATATAACATCAAGTCAGCAGTATTGATGCTATATTCACTACAAGGATAACTAAATCATGTAGGTACAGTTAGAATGTTTGGTAAGTCTATGAGTGAGTGAATGATTGGTATGTAACATCAAGTGAGCAGTATTGATGCTATTTTCAATACAAGGATAACTAAATCATGTAGGTACAGTAAGAATGTTGGGTAAGTCTATGAGTGAGTGAATGATTGGTATGTAACATCAAGTGAGCAGTATTGATGCTATGTTCACTACAAGGATAACTAAACCATGTAGGTACAGTAAGAATGTTGGGTAAGTCTATGAGTGAGTGAATGATTGATATGTAACATCAAGTGAGCAGTATTGATGCTATATTCACTACAAGGATAACTAAATCATGTAGGTACAGTAAGAATGTTGGGTAAGTCTATGAGTGAGTGAATGATTGGTATGTAACATCAAGTGAGCAGTATTGATGCTATATTCACTACAAGGATAACTAAATCATGTAGGTACAGTAAGAATGTTGGGTAAGTCTATGAGTGAGTGAATGATTGATATGTAACATCAAGTGAGCAGTATTGATGCTATTTTCAATACAAGGATAACTAAATCATGTAGGTACAGTAAGAATGTTTGGTAAGTCTATGAGTGAGTGAATGATTGATATGTAACATCAAGTGAGCAGTATTGATGCTATTTTCAATACAAGGATAACTAAATCATGTAGGTACAGTAAGAATGTTGGGTAAGTCTATGAGTGAGTGAATGATTGATATGTAACATCAAGTGAGCAGTATTGATGCTATATTCACTACAAGGATAACTAAATCATGTAGGTACAGTAAGAATGTTGGGTAAGTCTATGAATGAGTGAATGATTGGTATGTAACATCAAGTGAGCAGTATTGATGCTATGTTCACTACAGGATAACTAAGTCATGTAGGTACAGTAAGAATGTTGAGTAAGTCTATGAGTGAGTGAATGATTGGTATGTAACATCAAGTCAGCAGTATTGATGCTATATTCACTACAAGGATAACTAAATCATGTAGGTACAGTAAGAATGTTTGGTAAGTCTATGAGTGAGTGAATGATTGGTATGTAACATCAAGTGAGCAGTATTGATGCTATGTTCACTACAAGGATAACTAAACCATGTAGGTACAGTAAGAATGTTGGGTAAGTCTATGAGTGAGTGAATGATTGATATGTAACATCAAGTGAGCAGTATTGATGCTATATTCACTACAAGGATAACTAAATCATGTAGGTACAGTAAGAATGTTGGGTAAGTCTATGAGTGAGTGAATGATTGGTATGTAACATCAAGTGAGCAGTATTGATGCTATATTCACTACAAGGATAACTAAATCATGTAGGTACAGTTAGAATGTTGAGTAAGTCTATGAGTGAGTGAATGATTGGTATGTAACATCAAGTGAGCAGTATTGATGCTATATTCACTACAAGGATAACTAAATCATGTAGGTACAGTAAGAATGTTGAGTAAGTCTATGAGTGAGTGAATGATTGATATGTAACATCAAGTGAGCAGTATTGATGCTATGTTCACTACAAGGATAACTAAATCATGTAGGTACAGTAAGAATGTTGAGTAAGTCTATGAGTGAGTGAATGATTGATATGTAACATCAAGTGAGCAGTATTGATGCTATGTTCACTACAAGGATAACTAAATCATGTAGGTACAGTAAGAATGTTGAGTAAGTCTATGAATGAGTGAATGATTGGTATGTAACATCAAGTGAGCAGTATTGATGCTATATTCACTACAAGGATAACTAAGTCATGTAGGTACAGTAAGAATGTTTGGTAAGTCTATGAGTGAGTGAATGATTGGTATGTAACATCAAGTGAGCAGTATTGATGCTATTTTCAATACAAGGATAACTAAATCATGTAGGTACAGTAAGAATGTTGGGTAAGTCTATGAGTGAGTGAATGATTGGTATGTAACATCAAGTGAGCAGTATTGATGCTATATTCACTACAAGGATAACTAAATCATGTAGGTACAGTAAGAATGTTTGGTAAGTCTATGAGTGAGTGAATGATTGGTATGTAACATCAAGTGAGCAGTATTGATGCTATATTCACTACAAGGATAACTAAATCATGTAGGTACAGTAAGAATGTTTGGTAAGTCTATGAGTGAGTGAATGATTGGTATGTAACATCAAGTGAGCAGTATTGATGCTATATTCACTACAAGGATAACTAAGTCATGTAGGTACAGTAAGAATGTTTGGTAAGTCTATGAGTGAGTGAATGATTGGTATGTAACATCAAGTGAGCAGTATTGATGCTATGTTCACTACAAGGATAACTAAATCATGTAGGTACAGTAAGAATGTTGAGTAAGTCTATGAGTGAGTGAATGATTGGTATGTAACATCAAGTGAGCAGTATTGATGCTATGTTCACTACAAGGATAACTAAATCATGTAGATACAGTAAGAATGTTGAGTAAGTCTATGAGTGAGTGAATGATTGGTATGTAACATCAAGTGAGCAGTATTGATGCTATATTCACTACAAGGATAACTAAATCATGTAGGTACAGTAAGAATGTTGAGTAAGTCTATGAGTGAGTGAATGATTGGTATGTAACATCAAGTGAGCAGTATTGATGCTATGTTCACTACAAGGATAACTAAATCATGTAGGTACAGTAAGAATGTTTGGTAAGTCTATGAGTGAGTGAATGATTGGTATGTAACATCAAGTGAGCAGTATTGATGCTATATTCACTACAAGGATAACTAAATCATGTAGATACAGTAAGAATGTTGAGTAAGTCTATGAGTGAGTGAATGATTGGTATGTAACATCAAGTGAGCAGTATTGATGCTATATTCACTACAAGGATAACTAAATCATGTAGGTACAGTAAGAATGTTGGGTAAGTCTATGAGTGAGTGAATGATTGGTATGTAACATCAAGTGAGCAGTATTGATGCTATGTTCACTACAAGGATAACTAAATCATGTAGGTACAGTAAGAATGTTGAGTAAGTCTATGAGTGAGTGAATGATTGGTATGTAACATCAAGTGAGCAGTATTGATGCTATATTCACTACAGGATAACTAAATCATGTAGGTACAGTAAGAATGTTTGGTAAGTCTATGAGTGAGTGAATGATTGGTATGTAACATCAAGTGAGCAGTATTGATGCTATGTTCACTACAGGATAACTAAATCATGTAGGTACAGTAAGAATGTTGGGTAAGTCTATGAGTGAGTGAATGATTGGTATGTAACATCAAGTGAGCAGTATTGATGCTATGTTCACTACAAGGATAACTAAATCATGTAGGTACAGTAAGAATGTTGGGTAAGTCTATGAGTGAGTGAATGATTGGTATGTAACATCAAGTGAGTGAATGATTGGTATGTAACATCAAGTGAGTGAATGATTGGTATGTAACATCAAGTCAGCAGTATTGATGCTATGTTCATTACAATGATAACTAAACCATGTAGGTACAGTAAGAATGTTGGGTAAGTCTATGAGTGAGTGAATGATTGGTATGTAACATCAAGTGAGCAGTATTGATGCTATGTTCACTACAAGGATAACTAAATCATGTAGGTACAGTAAGAATGTTGAGTAAGTCTATGAGTGAGTGAATAATTGGTATGTAACATCAAGTGAGCAGTATTGATGCTATATTCACTACAGGATAACTAAATCATGTAGGTACAGTTAGAATGTTGAGTAAGTCTATGAATGAGTGAATGATTGGTATGTAACATCAAGTGAGCAGTATTGATGCTATATTCACTACAAGGATAACTAAATCATGTAGGTACAGTAAGAATGTTGGGTACGTCTATGAGTGAGTGAATGATTGGTATGTAACATCAAGTCAGCAGTATTGATGCTATATTCACTACAAGGATAACTAAATCATGTAGGTACAGTAAGAATGTTGAGTAAGTCTATGAATGAGTGAATGATTGGTATGTAACATCAAGTGAGTGAATGATTGGTATGTAACATCAAGTGAGCAGTATTGATGCTATATTTACAACAAGGATAACTAAATCATGTAGGTACAGTAAGAATGTTGAGTAAGTCTATGAGTGAGTGAATGATTGATATGTAACATCAAGTGAGCAGTATTGATGCTATATTCACTACAAGGATAACTAAATCATGTAGGTACAGTAAGAATGTTGGGTAAGTCTATGAGTGAGTGAATGATTGGTATGTAACATCAAGTGAGCAGTATTGATGCTATGTTCACTACAAGGATAACTAAATCATGTAGGTACAGTAAGAATGTTTGGTAAGTCTATGAGTGAGTGAATGATTGGTATGTAACATCAAGTCAGCAGTATTGGTGCTATATTTACAACAAGGATAACTAAATCATGTAGGTACAGTAAGAATGTTGGGTAAGTCTATGAGTGAGTGAATGATTGATATGTAACATCAAGTGAGCAGTATTGATGCTATGTTCACTACAGTATAACTAAATCATGTAGGTACAGTAAGAATGTTGGGTAAGTCTATGAGTGAGTGAATGATTGATATGTAACATCAAGTGAGCAGTATTGATGCTATATTCATTACAAGGATAACTAAATCATGTAGGTACAGTAAGAATGTTTGGTAAGTCTATGAGTGAGTGAATGATTGGTATGTAACATCAAGTCAGCAGTATTGATGCTATATTCACTACAAGGATAACTAAATCATGTAGGTACAGTAAGAATGTTTGGTAAGTCTATGAGTGAGTGAATGATTGATATGTAACATCAAGTGAGCAGTATTGATGCTATATTCACTACAAGGATAACTAAATCATGTAGGTACAGTAAGAATGTTTGGTAAGTCTATGAGTGAGTGAATGATTGATATGTAACATCAAGTGAGCAGTATTGATGCTATATTCACTACAAGGATAACTAAATCATGTAGGTACAGTAAGAATGTTGAGTAAGTCTATGAGTGAGTGAATGATTGGTATGTAACATCAAGTGAGCAGTATTGATGCTATATTCACTACAAGGATAACTAAATCATGTAGGTACAGTAAGAATGTTGAGTAAGTCTATGAGTGAGTGAATGATTGGTATGTAACATCAAGTGAGCAGTATTGATGCTATATTCACTACAAGGATAACTAAGTCATGTAGGTACAGTAAGAATGTTGAGTAAGTCTATGAGTGAGTGAATGATTGGTATGTAACATCAAGTGAGCAGTATTGATGCTATATTCACTACAAGGATAACTAAGTCATGTAGGTACAGTAAGAATGTTGAGTAAGTCTATGAGTGAGTGAATGATTGGTATGTAACATCAAGTGAGCAGTATTGATGCTATATTCACTACAAGGATAACTAAGTCATGTAGGTACAGTAAGAATGTTGAGTAAGTCTATGAGTGAGTGAATGATTGGTATGTAACATCAAGTCAGCAGTATTGATGCTATATTTACAACAAGGATAACTAAATCATGTAGGTACAGTAAGAATGTTGGGTAAGTCTATGAGTGAGTGAATGATTGGTATGTAACATCAATTGAGCAGTATTGATGCTATGTTCACTACAAGGATAACTAAATCATGTAGGTACAGTAAGAATGTTTGGTAAGTCTATGAATGAGTGAATGATTGGTATGTAACATCAAGTCAGCAGTATTGATGCTATGTTCACTACAAGGATAACTAAATCATGTAGGTACAGTAAGAATGTTTGGTAAGTCTATGAGTGAGTGAATGATTGGTATGTAACATCAAGTCAGCAGTATTGATGCTATGTTCACTACAAGGATAACTAAATCATGTAGGTACAGTAAGAATGTTTGGTAAATCTATGAGTGAGTGAATGATTGATATGTAACATCAAGTGAGCAGTATTGATGCTATATTCACTACAAGGATAACTAAGTCATGTAGGTACAGTAAGAATGTTGAGTAAGTCTATGAGTGAGTGAATGATTGGTATGTAACATCAAGTGAGCAGTATTGATGCTATGTTCACTACAAGGATAACTAAATCATGTAGGTACAGTAAGAATGTTTGGTAAGTCTATGAGTGAGTGAATGATTGATATGTAACATCAAGTGAGCAGTATTGATGCTATATTCACTACAAGGATAACTAAGTCATGTAGGTACAGTAAGAATGTTGAGTAAGTCTATGAGTGAGTGAATGATTGGTATGTAACATCAAGTGAGAAGTATTGATGCTATGTTCACTACAAGGATAACTAAATCATGTAGGTACAGTAAGAATGTTTGGTAAGTCTATGAGTGAGTGAATGATTGGTATGTAACATCAAGTGAGCAGTATTGATGCTATGTTCACTACAAGGATAACTAAGTCATGTAGGTACAGTAAGAATGTTTGGTAAGTCTATGAGTGAGTGAATGATTGATATGTAACATCAAGTGAGCAGTATTGATGCTATGTTCACTACAAGGATAACTAAATCATGTAGGTACAGTTAGAATGTTGAGTAAGTCTATGAGTGAGTGAATGATTGGTATGTAACATCAAGTGAGCAGTATTGATGCTATGTTCACTACAAGGATAACTAAATCATGTAGGTACAGTAAGAATGTTGAGTAAGTCTATGAGTGAGTGAATGATTGGTATGTAACATCAAGTCAGCAGTATTGATGCTATATTCACTACAAGGATAACTAAGTCATGTAGGTACAGTAAGAATGTTTGGTAAGTCTATGAGTGAGTGAATGATTGGTATGTAACATCAAGTCAGCAGTATTGATGCTATATTCACTACAAGGATAACTAAATCATGTAGGTACAGTAAGAATGTTGAGTAAGTCTATGAGTGAGTGAATGATTGATATGTAACATCAAGTGAGCAGTATTGATGCTATATTCACTACAAGGATAACTAAATCATGTAGGTACAGTAAGAATGTTGGGTACGTCTATGAGTGAGTGAATGATTGATATGTAACATCAAGTGAGCAGTATTGATGCTATGTTCACTACAAGGATAACTAAATCGTGTAGGTACAGTAAGAATGTTGAGTAAGTCTATGAGTGAGTGAATGATTGGTATGTAACATCAAGTCAGCAGTATTGATGGTATATTCACTACAAGGATAACTAAACCATATAGGTACAGTTAGAATGTTTGGTAAGTCTATGAGTGAGTGAATGATTGGTATGTAACATCAAGTGAGCAGTATTGATGCTATGTTCACTAGAAGGATAACTAAATCATGTAGGTACAGTAAGAATGTTGAGTAAGTCTATGAGTGAGTGAATGATTGGTATGTAACATCAAGTGAGCGACTGATTAATGCTATATTCACTAGAAGGATAGCTATAAGAATAATTAATTACGTAAGTACAATGACCGGGTAAGTTTCTCTGTATTGAATGCCTCTCTGAAACTGATATTATCAACATGCTCGATTTTTTTATTGACAACATATTTGTTATGTTTCTTGGACGTGTTTTTCAACAGACAGTCGGCATTCCTATGGGTACAAGCTGACTCTTCTCGCTGACTTGTTCCTTTATTCGTATGAGGCAGATTTCATGCAACGATTTCTCAACAAAAACGGAAAGAAACTAGACCGATCATTTAATTTCAAATTCTGCTATATAGATGATATCCTTTCCCTAAGTAATTCAAGGTTTGGTGATACGTTGATCGTATCTATCCAACTGAGCTTGAAACAAAGGATACGACAGGTACATATACAGATAGGTCTGCTTTATACCTTGACCTACACATCAAAATAGATAATGAGGAGCGGTTAAATAAAACTTTACGATAAAAGATAACATAAGATAACCGCAAAACATAATCAACAGTATATGACTGGACTCTTTCAAATCCTCCATCTCTAAACTACAGTATTAATTCTCAATAATGTACTTGTATATACGTTATTTTTACTTTTTTGCTCTTCTTGCCATTAATTGTACATATTATTAACATTTGTGGCTTTTAATCTATGTCTTGCTTTAAGTAGACCTCCACTGTGACATAATCTTCAGCCTGTTGATGCTATGTATATTATATGGTAGAATAGAATAGAAAAAAAAGACGATTTCAAATTTCCGTAGTGAACTTTCCATTTATATGAAGTAACATTCCAGGAGCAACTGCAATGGAGTATATATATATATCTCAATTGAAACGATATTCCAGAACTTGTGGTTCCTGGCAGGGTTTCCTTGGTAGAGGGTTGCTGCTTACAAGGAGGCTACGGAAGCAAGGGTTCTTATTAATTAAATTTAGGTCATCACTTCAAATATTTTACGGTCGCCAACATGACATGGCTGACCGTTATGGAATATCTGTGTCAAAAATGACCACAGATATGTTCCACTTTTCATAAACACTTCTTGGTTCTTTCCTCTTTCATGACTTATCACCTGGTTTGTAACAAGGTTAACACGATGGATACCACTAGTGGAGCAGGAACTGCCGACGCTTCTGGAGCACCTGAGTTCACCCTCTGTTTTTAGTGAGGTTCATGTTGCTCGATCTTTAGTTTTATGCGTATGTTTGTTTGTCCTTTTGTACTTTTTCTTTAGGCCATTGTGTTGTCTGTCCTTCTATTTTGATTACCTCTTTGGTATATTAAAGCTCTTCTTTGTATTGAATGTCAAAAGTAAATATGGTGATGCCGTACTAATAAAGTGTTTCTGTTGAAAAACACGGGACCGATATTTCCACTGTCAATCCGCGTCACATTAATGATCACCACCTATAAAACCGCGTTGAGAAGATGTGATTATATAAGATAGTGGGATATCTTTGTCTTGTAATGGACCATCGACCAACTGATCAGGAGCACGGCCAATCTGTCTTATTGAGAGGACCATGGCATACTCCATTAACTAGGCAGATCAAGTCAATGTGAAGACACCAGACTAGATTATCACGACTAGTCCCGGATAGCATATGCATCTTCTCTATAGACACCAAATTAGTTTATCACGACTAGTGCTGTGCTTCCTATGGACCTTCTCTGTAGATACCAGACTAATTTATCACGACTAGTCCTGTTTCATATGGACCTTCTCTGTAGACACCATTCTAGTATATTACGACTAGTCCTGTGTCACTTATATGAATCTTCTCTGTTGACATCATACTAGTTCATCACGTCTAATCCTGTGTAACCTATGAATCCTATGTATACACCAGACTAGTTTATCACGTCTAGTCCTGTGTAACATGAATCTTCTCTGTAGACACCAGACTAGTTTATCGCGACTAGTCCTGTGTAACCTATGAATCTTCTCTGCATACACCAGACTAGTATATCACTAGTCCTGTGTAACCTATGAATCTACTCTGTAGACACCAGACTAGTTTATCGCAACTATTCCCGTGTAAGCTATGAATCTACTCTGTAGACATCAGATTAGTTTATCACGACTAGTCCTGTGTAACCTATGGACCTTCTCTGTAGACACCAGACTAGTTTATCACTACTAGTCCTGTGTTTCATATGGACATTCTCTGTAGACACCAGACTAGTTTATCACTACTAGTCCTGTGTTTCATATGGACCTTCTCTGTAGACACCAGACTAGTTTATCACTACTAGTCCTGTGTTTCATATGGACATTCTCTGTAGACACCAGACTAGTTTATCATGACTAGTCCTGTGTTTCCTATGGAACTTCTTTATAGACACCAGACTAGTTTATCAGGACTAGTCCTGTGTAAACTATGAATCTTCTCTATAGACACCAGACTAGTATCTGTATTGTATTTCGGAAATGTCGGTATTGCTTCTCTCTGTAAGTCACACTGAGAATTAACTGCTTGTTTAATATGAATACAAGTTTACCAAGATAATTCTGTGTTTGTAGTTATGCTTGAAACACCCGATGCCTTGGGACTTTATGCAATTCCAGAGATAATCCTTTTCAGTCTTGCAATCCCGGGAGATTTCAACACCTAAATGACTTTCTGGTACCAACCCAAATACTAGATGTTGCATGATATAGCTGAAAAATGTATACGTACAAACTAATATTTAGTTACTGTTAATGTTGACCGAACCAACTGAAGGTTTAAGCGAACCTTCATCGATACAGACCGTGATCCACACTAGGGACAACAATGGTGGTATAACAGTTTACTTAGTCAGTGGTAGGACAAAAAGAAAGACACAAACGTCAATTGTAGGTCATTCAAGGGTACGTCAGATGACGGACAACTGGACCGGAATCACCAGCGCTTTGACCAAGGGTAAACCGACTAACCTAAAATGATAAGGGTTGTGATATTCAATGTTTAAATAGGAAAACAGACGGCTGGACTCAGATAATTAACCAGTCATGTTGGGCAAGCATACCAATATTCATAAATGAAATGATCTGAAAAAATCAACTCCTCGAGTCACTAAAAAGAGGAAGAACTCAATGTTCACCAATGATAATGTAGGAAGATTTACTTATGGTTTATTTTTGCCATTTATTATCCAACCTATAAACTTAATAAGTATTTCTGATACCACTTCATGGACCAGTGAGAATGTGGTCAAAGGGAGGCAACTGCAATTTATTTAAAAGAAAAATATTTTGTTCAAGGACTTTCAAAGCAAAAAATATTTCATAGTAATGCAATTTTATTGAAATAAGACAATCCAATATGCAGAAGAAATTAAACTTTATTGTATATTTCTTGTTAAAGTTGTTAGAAATATAAAGTTAAACTGTTCATGGTTATATTTTTGTTTCATTTGTTTGCTCTTTTACAACTAACCCCTTTCAACAGGTAAATATTCAAATCAATGATCTAAATGTGCATTGAAGTGTATCAGATTGTGTATTATTCCATTCAAAGTTTTACAATGTGTACTTTAGCATCAGCTTCACCTTCAGATGCATTACAACCAACCCATAACTGTCCCAAGGCATCAATATCAAGTGACAATGGAAATATAACCCCCTGATCTGACATGTCTTTATATGTCAGTAGTTCTCCCTCCCCTGATATAACATGTAAGGTATGATTGTCACATTCAGCCACTATAACATTACCCACTGATGTTGTCACTATATCAAGAGGGTCAAATGGATTATCTTCTGTATTGATTTCTGGATGTCCCTGATAGATCCACTTTACATCTCCTTCCTTCCCCAGTACCACCACCCTCCCATCATCATGAGATGTACTATCAATAACTACTATATCACCATTTACATCTGTGATTCTGAATGGGACAGTAAATAGTCTTTGTTTATGTTTGTTATATTGATAGGATTGTTTTTCTTTCTTATTCTCCGCTAATACAACAATTTTCCTACAACTTTTATCTGTCGGGCATCTCTCTGTATCTCCATCATCCACTACACCTAGTATAATGTCATTGTTATTTGTTACATGGATTCCAGTTGGTAGGAGTGGTGACAACGAAAGGAATGGTTTGATTTGCCCTGATTGTGTTATTAGTTTGACATCTGAACTGTCAACAATAGAAATAAGAATGTCATTACTTTTTGTTAGTGTCAAGTCATAAATCTTAACGGGGATTTCCTTGATTGTTTTGATCTTAGCATCAATTACTACTTGTTTTAAAACATCTGATGCATTACTATAAATCCATGTTTTATTATCCTGAGATACTAAAGAGTCAACATCGGGTAAATCTGTTGTATAACTTTTTAGCACTTTCAGTTCTGTATCATGTGATATATTTGATAGGTTGACTGAAGTAAGAATTCCAAATGATCTAGAAATGTGTTGTTCTCCTGACAGAAATTCTTGTATTTCAGGACGTAACTTCGTAAAAGACAAGTCTGAGAAACAGCCTCCATGTTCTGCAGCAACTGCAAAAATAATTGCTGCCTTTGTTGATTCTATGCCTGACTGTATTTTTTCTTGCTGATCTTCTAAAATATTTCTAGTTTTGTCTATTTCTTTTGCCATCTCTGCAATGATATGTTTATTTTTACTCTTATTTTTTTCAATATTGTTCCTCAGTTCTTGAGCATATTTACTGATTTCTTCTATCATTTTCTTTTCTCTCTCATCAATATTTGTAATGGCGTCCACAGAAATAGAATCCCACATGAAATCATCTTTTTCAAGGAACTTATTTTCAGATTCGCAGCGAACCACATTTTGAGAAATTTTGTCTCGGAACACTTTCAATTGTTCTATCTTCTCCATACAAACTTGATCGATGGATTCTAAATCATGCTTCTTGTGAGAACTAGAAATACAATTGGAGCACACCAAGACGTCACAAGTTCGGCAGAACATAAAATTTAACTTACTTTTGTGAATTTGGCATGGAATATTGTCCGTACAGATAACTGTTGGTTGAACGTCTATGAGGCCTTCAGATGTCTTGATATCAAGAATTTCATGCTCGATTAATGTTTGCACTTTTAAATGTATCTTTTTGCATTTATCGCACATGAAAGTCTGACATTGGCGACATGTCCATTTGATTTCCGTTGTGGCTTCACAAAGTTCACAAGTTTGTGGTGTTTGTGCTCGCCTCATAGATTGAGAATAAGCCATCACAAATAATGATTGTTTTTCATATCCGACTTATTGTCAATACATTTGTTTTTCATATGCACTGGAATATATACTTAAGTCAACGTCTAACCTATATACCAGGTAAATATAATCAAACCGAAGGAATGGCCCATTATATTAAAGGGTGATATATAGATGGAAGCTGATATATACAAATTAAATATGGTCTTGTCTATATAAAGTAATTTATTATTGTGTGATTAATTAATGATAACTAATAATTTGGGGAGATAGCTGTTCATCATTTAGAAGATAAGACGATGCAAACTAAGTAGAATGAAGAAATATTTCACCGTAACAAAATGGACTTTACCTCATTGTCAACTGAAATATTCTACCTACACAAATAATAAAAGTTTGCTATGTCAAGCAAAATTATAGCAATTCAAAGTTCATGATACATGTTTTAAATATAGATAAAATACTAAGGGACCTAAAGGGGATAGCTTGAGAAATACCAGAGATAAGCATTAACATATTTGAAGCATGAAATAAAGTTAAATTGACTGAAAGACAAAACAAGTCAGTTTTCCAAACTCAATGGATAACAAATTAATATTTGCGATCTTAAATAAACTAAAATATGTTCCCCGCTTGAATAACCCATCATTCGAAATCGTTTAAATATTCATGAACAAAATTATATTTACTTTTTGCGACAAGAAAAACTTAGTAGCATTATCAATACTGACATACGTGCACTTTGTTAAGTAAGAGTTGACCTTGAAACTTATCTTTTATGAAGGAAATCAAACATGACATGTTATTCAGTAATAACCCTCCCTTTTTTTGCTTTATTATCTCAGATCACTTATATTCATTACGTGTATATGCCATTAGTTGCTGTTCTTTCAAGCTGCATTTATTTCTTTGTTATGTATTGCCTGTGCGAAGGGAAGGTAATACATGGGACAAACACTACATATTGAAGCCATAGCTTGGACAGACAGTCAAATGTAATACAAGGGACAAAACTCTAGATATTTAGCCCATACCTTGGACAGACAGTGAAAAGTAATGCAATGGACAAAAGTCTAGATATTTAAGCCAGGAGATATGCATAATTCGTCACGACTCAACAGTCACAACAACCAAATCAGCAGTCACGATGTGCCACACACAGTATACCAAAAAACAGTGTTAAATATTATGAACAGAATTAATCTTTTTTATGCATTTGCCGTAAAAATTCCATAGGAATAAGATGATGACCCTCACACAAAGCTGTGCTGTGGCAGTAAAATAACACACCCTAGGTTTGATCACAGGTTTCACATGTTCAGTAATGATAAAACAGCGCTGAATATATTTTACAGGAAACTGTTTATTATTCAGGCAAGATACAAATCTCTTAAATATATATGCCATAGTTCAAGTTACTCGAAACATGCAACCATCCTTCAATTGTGAATAGAGTCTCGACATTAAATATTTTTTTGTTTAAGTACAGCATATACATGGTCACCCAGCAGACCCAATTGTGACTCCACCTTCCACTCTACCTACGCTACTGTTTGGTATATGCTTTTGCTCCAAACTTACGGACAACACACCACTGTTATCTAGTCAACTGTAAAATATTAATCTTCTCCGTATACATTAGGCTAGCTGCGTATCTTAATTTAAAAAGATACGAAAAAAAATGTTCAATTTGTAATACTTTTTTATTTATAAACAAAATGTTTGTACCTTCGCGGATTTTTTTCAAGAGAGAGTATAAATGTCTAAACCCAGACTCAGGATTGCCGCAATATATCATTCTGTGAACCTCCAACCATTAATGAATGACAAAAAGTAGATACACAACACTAGATTATCACGACTAGTCCTGTGTAACCTATGAACGAACATTTTTCTGTAGATATCAGACTAGTTTGTCACCACCAGACCTGTTTAACTTATGAATCTTCTCTGTAGACACCAGATTAGTTTATCACGATGTTTTTGTGATTATGAAAGCTTCTCTACTTTCATACAAACCTCTGCTCACACGTTTGGCACTCACATTAATAATATATGCTTCCCATCACTCCAACATAGGTGATATAAAGCAGAGTTTGGCTATCCTGTTTCAGCTCACACAATTTGTTAAATTATCTCGCTTTACAATCTTTTGATTTATCCTTTATTCATAGGGTCGACACATTGAAGTTGCTGTTAACATAAGATCGACGAATATTGACACTAACAAGAAATTGTATTGAAAATAGATGTGTAAACAGAAAGTTAAGAAATTTGGGGAGGAAGGGGGAATCTCTGTGCTACGAGCTCCTGTGGTCTCTTCTGGATGTTGAAAACTCAGGGATAAAAATTCATTCAATAATTTTTTATAATTAATTCTTGGTGTTTTTAAGTAAGCTGTAAGAATCAAATTAATGGCTCTGACTGTTCATCAAGTTAGTCATAGCCTTCAGATAATAACATTTGACATGCATGCTTGTCTTCTTGTAATTTGAAGATCTAGATTATGACCTGTAATTACAGGTGCTTAAATCCATTTTAAATTTTCCCTCTTGAAATCGTCCGAATTTAAATAATTTCTAATCTAAGGGCTAAATAAGAGAGAAGACTTGGACTAGGCTTGTTTGCTCGCAGTAACTTTTTCATATTTTCTTTGCGAAACAATCTTTATTAAATGATACAAACACAAGCATCAATATACATGTAATACAATTTTACCTTAAAAATATATATGTTCTTCTGTAATATACTAAGCAGAACTACCAACACGAAGAAGTTACTGAGAGTGTCCCCATAATAGTTATGCGTGTATCAGCTATTTATATCTCAGTGACAACCTGTCCGTATTGCCGCCAAAAACTTTCCCGTGCATTTTTAATTTCCAAATCAAACAGACCTTAAAAGACTTAACAAACCGGTTCTATTCTAAAAAAACATTGAACTGTAAAGGGAAATCCCATATTACCGAAATATAAATACAAGTTGTTTAAATATAATGTTATCATGTACCAAATCTTTACTTTAAAGACATTGTCAATTATGTTTACATCACCATCAAGATGTGCTAAAAATTAGATAGGAGTTATTATTGTTTGACTGAAATCAATTAACTTTTGTAAATGTACGTAATATATTTTTGAGGAATAAGTGTTCAAAACAATCTCCCTCTTTTGGGCTCCAAACTCCCTTTCAGATATGTGTCATCTAACTTTGAACCCATTTTCATTATTGACTGACGTTGCATCAATTCAAAGTACGACTGATGTCACATAAAGAACCATGTAATCTTTTGCCATCAGTTGGCATCAGTCGTCGTTCGTCTGTCGTCAGTAAGCTTCATTTCATTCTCTTTCATCAGAAGTACTGTCAAAATTGAATTGGTGTGCTTAAATAAGTTTGAAGAATCAAGTTAATGGCTCTGACTGTTTATCAAGGTAATCATAACCTTCATATATTAACAACTGACATGGATTCTTGTCGTCTTAAATATTTGATGATCTAGATTATGACCTGTAATTACAGATGTTTAAATCCATTGTTCTCAAGTTGTTTATATATATTATTTTATGATTGAACTTTTTCTAGTTTCTATTCGGCTGAAATCAACTTGAAAAGTAATGCGATCTCAACCTCAAATGAGCTAATATTAGCTCATAGGATGTGTGGACTGTAATGGCACCCCAATTTTGGGCTAAGCATAGAAATATAGATTCCAGAATTCCACGGTCCAATCAAATTTTACGTCTCTCGGCAACATTGGCCTATCAGATGCGTTCTTACTAATTACCTTCGGTACATAATTAAATTAATAATGGCAGACGTTGGGCAGATAGGGGTGTCTGGGAAACAAAGTCGGCGCTGTTTGGTGTTAATTCAAATTTGATTTAATGTCATATAATAAAACAGTTAATGAATCAATTTCGGTGAATACAAGGATTGATCAACCTCGGATGCCTCGGTGAATATCATGTTCCATCGGTTGATCAATCCTTGTATTCACCTCATCGAAAGTCATCAATTGTATAATGTTATCTAATACCAAATCTTTCCAGACTGGACTTTACTTAAAAAAAATTGTCAAATATTCATACATAAACATCAAAATATATTAAAAATCAGATAAGAGTATTTTAATATTTCTTCTCTGTAGACACCAGACTTGTTTATCACGACTAGTACTGTGTAACCTATGCATCCTCTCTGTAGTCACCAGACTTGTTTACCACGACTAGTACTGTGTAACCTATCCATCTTCTCTGTAGTCACCAGACTTGTTTATCACGACTAGTACTGTGTCACCTATGCATCTTCTCTGTAGTCACCAGACTTGTTTATCACGACTAGTACTGTGTAACCTATGCATCTTCTCTGTAGTCATCAGACTTGTTTATCACGACTAGTACTGTGTCACCTATGCATCTTCTCTGTAGTCACCAGACTTGTTTATCACGACTAGTACTGTGTCACCTATGCATCTTCTCTGTAGTCACCAGACTTGTTTATCACGACTAGTACTGTGTAACCTATGCATCTTCTCTGTAGTCACCAGACTTGTTTATCACGACTAGTACTGTGTAACCTATCCATCTTCTCTGTAGTCACCATACTTGTTTATCACGACTAGTACTGTGTAACCTATGCATCTTCTCTGTAGTCACCAGACTTGTTTATCACGACTGGTACTGTGTAATCTATGCATCTTCTCTGTAGTCACCAGACTTGTTTATCACGACTAGTACTGTGTAACCTATCCATCTTCTCTGTAGACACCAGACTTGTTTATCACGACTAGTACTGTGTAACATATGCATCTTCTCTGTAGTCACCAGACTTATTTATCACGACTAGTACTGTGTAACCTATCCATCTTCTCTGTAGTCACCAGACTTGTTTATCACGACTAGTACTGTGTATCCTATGCATCTTCTCTGTAGTCACCAGACTTGCTTATCACGACTAGTACTGTGTAACCTATCCATCTTCTCTGTAGTCACCAGACTTGTTTATCACGACTAGTACTGTGTAACCTATGCATCTCCTCTGTAGTCACCAGACTTGCTTATCACGACTAGTACTGTGTAACCTATCCATCTTCTCTGTAGACATCAGACTTGTTTATGACGACTAGTACTGTGTAACCTATCCATCTTCTCTGTAGTCACCAGACTTGCTTATCACGACTAGTACTGTGTAACCTATCCATCTTCTCTGTAGTCACCAGACTTGTTTATCACGACTAGTACTGTGTATCCTATGCATCTTCTCTGTAGTCACCAGACTTGTTTATCACGACTAGTACTGTGTAACCTATCCATCTTCTCTGTAGTCACCAGACTTGTTTATCACGACTAGTACTGTGTCACCTATCCATCTTCTCTGTAGTCACCAGACTTGTTTATCACGACTAGTACTGTGTAACCTATGCATCTTCTCTGTAGTCACCAGACTTGTTTATCACGACTAGTATTGTGTAACCTATGCATCTTCTCTGTAGTCACCAGACTTGTTTATCACGACTAGTACTGTATAACCCATGCATCTTCTCTGTAGTCACCAGACTTGTTTATCACGACTAGTACTGTGTAACTTATGCATCTTCTCTGTAGTCACCAGACTTGTTTATCACGACTAGTACTGTGTAACCTATGCATCTTCTCTGTAGTCACCAGACTTGTTTATCACGACTAGTACTGTGTAACCTATGCATCTTCTCTGTAGTCACCAGATTTGTTTATCACGACTAGTACTGTGTAACCTATGCATCTCCTCTGTAGTCACCAGACTTGCTTATCACGACTAGTACTGTGTAACCTATGCATCTTCTCTGTAGTCACCAGATTTGTTTATCACGACTAGTACTGTGTAACCTATGCATCTCCTCTGTAGTCACCAGACTTGTTTATCACGACTAGTACTGTGTAGCCTATGCATCTCCTCTGTAGTCACCAGACTTGCTTATCACGACTAGTACTGTGTCACCTATGCATCTTCTCTGTAGTCACCAGACTTGTTTATCACGATTAGTACTGTGTAACATATGCATCTCCTCTGTAGTCACCAGACTTGCTTATCACGACTAGTACTGTGTCACCTATGCATCTTCTCTGTAGTCACCAGACTTGTTTATCACGACTAGTACTGTGTAACCTATGCATCTCCTCTGTAGTCACCAGACTTGCTTATCACGACTAGTACTGTGTAACCTATCCATCTTCTCTGTAGTCACCAGACTTGTTTATCACGACTAGTACTGTGTAACCTATGCATCTCCTCTGTAGTCACCAGACTTGCTTATCACGACTAGTACTGTGTAACCTATGCATCTCCTCTGTAGTCACCAGACTTGCTTATCACGACTAGTACTGTGTAACCTATCCATCTTCTCTGTAGACACCAGACTTGTTTATCACGACTAGTACTGTGTAACATATGCATCTCCTCTGTAGTCACCAGACTTGCTTATCACGACTAGTACTGTGTAACCTATGCATCTTCTCTGTAGTCACCAGACTTGCTTATCACGACTAGTACTGAGTAACCTATGCATCTTCTCTGTAGTCACCAGACTTGTTTATCACGACTAGTACTGTGTAACCTATGCATCTCCTCTGTAGTCACCAGACTTGCTTATCACGACTAGTACTGTGTCACCTATGCATCTTCTCTGTAGTCACCAGACTTGTTTATCACGACTAGTACTGTGTAACATATGCATCTCCTCTGTAGTCACCAGACTTGCTTATCACGACTAGTACTGTGTCACCTATCCATCTTCTCTGTAGTCACCAGACTTGTTTATCACGACTAGTATTGTGTAACCTATGCATCTTCTCTGTAGTCACCAGACTTGTTTATCACGACTGGTACTGTGTAATCTATGCATCTTCTCTGTAGTCACCAGACTTGTTTATCACGACTAGTACTGTGTAACCTATCCATCTTCTCTGTAGACACCAGACTTGTTTATCACGACTAGTACTGTGTAACATATGCATCTTCTCTGTAGTCACCAGACTTATTTATCACGACTAGTACTGTGTAACCTATCCATCTTCTCTGTAGTCACGAGACTTGTTTATCACGACTAGTACTGTGTATCCTATACATCTTCTCTGTAGTCACCAGACTTGCTTATCACGACTAGTACTGTGTAACCTATCCATCTTCTCTGTAGTCACCAGACTTGTTTATCACGACTAGTACTGTGTAACCTATGCATCTCCTCTGTAGTCACCAGACTTGCTTATCACGACTAGTACTGTGTAACCTATCCATCTTCTCTGTAGACACCAGACTTGTTTATCACGACTAGTACTGTGTAACCTATCCATCTTCTCTGTAGTCACCAGACTTGCTTATCACGACTAGTACTGTGTAACCTATCCATCTTCTCTGTAGTCACCAGACTTGTTTATCACGACTAGTACTGTGTATCCTATGCATCTTCTCTGTAGTCACCAGACTTGTTTATCACGACTAGTACTGTGTAACCTATCCATCTTCTCTGTAGTCACCAGACTTGTTTATCACGACTAGTACTGTGTAACATATGCATCTTCTCTGTAGTCACCAGACTTGTTTATCACGACTAGTACTGTGTAACCTATGCATCTTCTCTGTAGTCACCAGACTTGTTTATCACGACTAGTATTGTGTAACCTATGCATCTTCTCTGTAGTCACCAGACTTGTTTATCACGACTAGTACTGTGTAACCTATGCATCTTCTCTGTAGTCACCAGACTTGTTTATCACGACTAGTACTGTGTAACCTATGCATCTTCTCTGTAGTCACCAGACTTGTTTATCACGACTAGTACTGTGTAACCTATGCATCTTCACTGTAGTCACCAGACTTGTTTATCACGACTAGTACTGTGTAACCTATGCATCTTCTCTGTAGTCACCAGATTTGTTTATCACGACTAGTACTGTGTAACCTATGCATCTCCTCTGTAGTCACCAGACTTGTTTATCACGACTAGTACTGTGTAGCCTATGCATCTCCTCTGTAGTCACCAGACTTGCTTATCACGACTAGTACTGTGTCACCTATGCATCTTCTCTGTAGTCACCAGACTTGTTTATCACGACTAGTACTGTGTAACATATGCATCTCCTCTGTAGTCACCAGACTTGCTTATCACGACTAGTACTGTGTCACCTATGCATCTTCTCTGTAGTCACTAGACTTGTTTATCACGACTAGTACTGTGTAACCTATGCATCTCCTCTGTAGTCACCAGACTTGCTTATCACGACTAGTACTGTGTAACCTATCCATCTTCTCTGTAGACACCAGACTTGTTTATCACGACTAGTACTGTGTAACCTATGCATCTCCTCTGTAGTCACCAGACTTGCTTATCACGACTAGTACTGTGTAACCTATGCATCTCCTCTGTAGTCACCAGACTTGCTTATCACGACTAGTACTGTGTAACCTATCCATCTTCTCTGTAGACACCAGACTTGTTTATCACGACTAGTACTGTGTAACATATGCATCTCCTCTGTAGTCACCAGACTTGCTTATCACGACTAGTACTGTGTAACCTATGCATCTTCTCTGTAGTCACCAGACTTGTTTATCACGACTAGTACTGTGTAACCTATGCATCTCCTCTGTAGTCACCAGACTTGCTTATCACGACTAGTACTGTGTCACCTATGCATCTTCTCTGTAGTTACCAGACTTGTTTATCACGACTAGTACTGTGTAACATATGCATCTCCTCTGTAATCACCAGACTTGCTTATCACGACTAGTACTGTGTCACCTATGCATCTTCTCTGTAGTCACCAGACTTGTTTATCACGACTAGTACTGTGTAACCTATGCATCTCCTCTGTAGTCACCAGACTTGTTTATCACGACTAGTACTGTGTCACCTATCCATCTTCTCTGTAGTCACCAGACTTGCTTATCACGACTAGTACTGTGTAACCTATCCATCTTCTCTGTAGTCACCAGACTTGTTTATCACGACTAGTACTGTGTAACCTATGCATCTCCTCTGTAGTCACCAGATTTGCTTTTCACGACTAGTACTGTGTAACCTATCCATCTTCTCTGTAGACACCAGACTTGTTTATCACGACTAATACTGTGTAACCTATCCATCTTCTCTGTAGTCACCAGACTTGCTTATCACGACTAGTACTGTGTAACCTATCCATCTTCTCTGTAGTCACCAAACTTGTTTATCACGACTAGTACTGTGTATCCTATGCATCTTCTCTGTAGTCACCAGACTTGTTTATCACGACTAGTACTGTGTAACCTATCCATCTTCTCTGTAGTCACCAGACTTGTTTATCACGACTAGTACTGTGTAACATATGCATCTTCTCTGTAGTCACCAGACTTGTTTATCACGACTGGTACTGTGTAACCTATGCATCTTCTCTGTAGTCACCATACTTGTTTATCACGACTAGTACTGTGTAACCTATGCATCTTCTCTGTAGTCACCAGACTTGTTTATCACGACTAGTACTGTGTAACCTATGCATCTTCTCTGTAGTCCCAAGACTTGTTTATCACGACTAGTACTGTGTAACCTATGCATCTTCTCTGTAGTCACCAGACTTGTTTATCACGACTGGTACTGTGTAATCTATGCATCTTCTCTGTAGTCACCAGACTTGTTTATCACGACTAGTACTGTGTAACCTATCCATCTTCTCTGTAGTCACCAGACTTGTTTATCACGACTAGTACTGTGTAACCTATGCATCTCCTCTGTAGTCACCAGACTTGCTTATCACGACTAGTACTGTGTCACCTATGCATCTTCTCTGTAGTCACCAGACTTGTTTATCACGACTAGTACTGTGTAACCTATGCATCTCCTCTGTAGTCACCAGACTTGCTTATCACGACTAGTACTGTGTAACCTATCCATCTTCTCTGTAGTCACCAGACTTGTTTATCACGACTAGTACTGTGTAACCTATGCATCTCCTCTGTAGTCACCAGACTTGCTTATCACGACTAGTACTGTGTAACCTATCCATCTTCTCTGTAGACACCAGACTTGTTTATCACGACTAGTACTGTGTAACCTATCCATCTTCTCTGTAGTCACCAGACTTGCTTATCACGACTAGTACTGTGTAACCTATCCATCTTCTCTGTAGTCACCAGACTTGTTTATCACGACTAGTACTGTGTATCCTATGCATCTTCTCTGTAATCACCAGACTTGTTTATCACGACTAGTACTGTGTAACCTATCCATCTTCTCTGTAGTCACCAGACTTGTTTATCACGACTAGTACTGTGTAACATATGCATCTTCTCTGTAGTCACCAGATTTGTTTATCACGACTAGTACTGTGTAACCTATGCATCTCCTCTGTAGTCACCAGACTTGCTTATCACGACTAGTACTGTGTCACCTATGCATCTTCTCTGTAGTCACCAGACTTGTTTATCACGACTAGTACTGTGTAACCTATGCATCTCCTCTGTAGTCACCAGACTTGCTTATCACGACTAGTACTGTGTAACCTATCCATCTTCTCTGTAGTCACCAGACTTGTTTATCACGACTAGTACTGTGTAACCTATGCATCTCCTCTGTAGTCACCAGACTTGCTTATCACGACTAGTACTGTGTAACCTATCCATCTTCTCTGTAGACACCAGACTTGTTTATCACGACTAGTACTGTGTAACCTATCCATCTTCTCTGTAGTCACCAGACTTGCTTATCACGACTAGTACTGTGTAACCTATCCATCTTCTCTGTAGTCACCAGACTTGTTTATCACGACTAGTACTGTGTATCCTATGCATCTTCTCTGTAGTCACCAGACTTGTTTATCACGACTAGTACTGTGTAACCTATCCATCTTCTCTGTAGTCACCAGACTTGTTTATCACGACTAGTACTGTGTAACCTATCCATCTTCTCTGTAGTCACCAGATTTGTTTATCACGACTAGTACTGTGTAACCTATGTATCTTCTCTGTAGTCACCAGACTTGTTTATCACGACTAGTACTGTGTAACCTATGCATATTCTCTGTAGTCACCAGACTTGTTTATCACGACTAGTACTGTGTAACCTATGCATCTTCTCTGTAGTCACCAGACTTGTTTATCACGACTAGTACTGTGTAACCTATGCATCTTCTCTGTAGTCACCAGATTTGTTTATCACGACTAGTACTGTGTAACCTATGCATCTCCTCTGTAGTCACCAGACTTGCTTATCACGACTAGTACTGTGTAACCTATGCATCTTCTCTGTAGACACCAGACTTGTTTATCACGACTAGTACTGTGTAACATATGCATCTCCTCTGTAGTCACCAGACTTGCTTATCACGACTAGTACTGTGTAACCTATGCATCTTCTCTGTAGTCACCAGACTTGTTTATCACGACTAGTACTGTGTAAGCTATGCATCTCCTCTGTAGTCACCAGACTTGCTTATCACGACTAGTACTGTGTCACCTATGCATCTTCTCTGTAGTCACCAGACTTGTTTATCACGACTAGTACTGTGTAACATATGCATCTCCTCTGTAGTCACCAGACTTGCTTATCACGACTAGTACTGTGTCACCTATGCATCTTCTCTGTAGTCACCGGACTTGTTTATCACGACTAGTACTGAGTAACCTATGCATCTTCTCTGTAGTCACCAGACTTGCTTATCACGACTAGTACTGTGTAACCTATCCATCTTCTCTGTAGACACCAAACTTGTTTATCACGACTAGTACTGTGTAACCTATGCATCTCCTCTGTAGTCACCAGACTTGCTTATCACGACTAGTACTGTGTAACCTATCCATCTTCTCTGTAGACACCAGACTTGTTTATCACGACTATAACTGTGTAACCTATCCATCTTCTCTGTAGTCACCAGACTTGTTTATCACGACTAGTACTGTGTCACCTATGCATCTTCTCTGTAGTCACCAGACTTGTTTATCACGACTAGTACTGTGTCACCTATCCATATTATCTGTAGTCACCAGACTTGTTTATCACGACTAGTACTGTGTAACATATGCATCTTCTCTGTAGTCACCAGACTTGTTTATCACGACTAGTACTGTGAAACCTATGCATCTTCTCTGTAGTCACCAGACTTGTTTATCACGACTAGTACTGTGTAACCTATGCATCTTCTCTGTAGTCACCAGACTTGTTTATCACGACTAGTACTGTGTAACCTATGCATCTTCTCTGTAGTCACCAGACTTGTTTATCACGACTAGTACTGTGTAACCTATGCATCTTCTCTGTAGTCACCAGACTTGTTTATCACGACTAGTACTGTGTAACCTATGCATCTCCTCTGTAGTCACCAGACTTGCTTATCACGACTAGTACTGTGTAACCTATCCATCTTCTCTGTAGTCACCAGACTTGTTTATCACGACTAGTACTGTGTAACCTATGCATCTCCTCTGTAGTCACCAGACTTGCTTATCACGACTAGTACTGTGTAACCTATCCATCTTCTCTGTAGACACCAGACTTGTTTATCACGACTAGTACTGTGTAACCTATCCATCTTCTCTGTAGTCACCAGACTTGCTTATCACGACTAGTACTGTGTAACCTATCCATCTTCTCTGTAGTCACCAGACTTGTTTATCACGACTAGTACTGTGTATCCTATGCATCTTCTCTGTAATCACCAGACTTGTTTATCACGACTAGTACTGTGTAACCTATCCATCTTCTCTGTAGTCACCAGACTTGTTTATCACGACTAGTACTGTGTAACATATGCATCTTCTCTGTAGTCACCAGATTTGTTTATCACGACTAGTACTGTGTAACCTATGCATCTCCTCTGTAGTCACCAGACTTGCTTATCACGACTAGTACTGTGTCACCTATGCATCTTCTCTGTAGTCACCAGACTTGTTTATCACGACTAGTACTGTGTAACCTATGCATCTCCTCTGTAGTCACCAGACTTGCTTATCACGACTAGTACTGTGTAACCTATCCATCTTCTCTGTAGTCACCAGACTTGTTTATCACGACTAGTACTGTGTAACCTATGCATCTCCTCTGTAGTCACCAGACTTGCTTATCACGACTAGTACTGTGTAACCTATCCATCTTCTCTGTAGTCACCAGACTTGTTTATCACGACTAGTACTGTGTAACCTATGCATCTCCTCTGTAGTCACCAGACTTGCTTATCACGACTAGTACTGTGTAACCTATCCATCTTCTCTGTAGTCACCAGACTTGTTTATCACTACTAGTACTGTGTAACCTATGCATCTTCTCTGTAGTCACCAGACTTGCTTATCACGACTAGTACTGTGTAACCTATCCATCTTCTCTGTAGTCACCAGACTTGCTTATCACGACTAGTACTGTGTAACCTATCCATCTTCTCTGTAGTCACCAGACTTGTTTATCACGACTAGTACTGTGTATCCTATGCATCTTCTCTGTAGTCACCAGACTTGTTTATCACGACTAGTACTGTGTAACCTATCCATCTTCTCTGTAGTCACCAGACTTGTTTATCACGACTAGTACTGTGTAACCTATCCATCTTCTCTGTAGTCACCAGATTTGTTTATCACGACTAGTACTGTGTAACCTATGTATCTTCTCTGTAGTCACCAGACTTGTTTATCACGACTAGTACTGTGTAACCTATGCATCTTCTCTGTAGTCACCAGACTTGTTTATCACGACTAGTACTGTGTAACCTATGCATCTTCTCTGTAGTCACCAGACTTGTTTATCACGACTAGTACTGTGTAACCTATGCATCTTCTCTGTAGTCACCAGATTTGTTTATCACGACTAGTACTGTGTAACCTATGCATCTCCTCTGTAGTCACCAGACTTGCTTATCACGACTAGTACTGTGTAACCTATGCATCTTCTCTGTAGACACCAGACTTGTTTATCACGACTAGTACTGTGTAACATATGCATCTCCTCTGTAGTCACCAGACTTGCTTATCACGACTAGTACTGTGTAACCTATGCATCTTCTCTGTAGTCACCAGACTTGTTTATCACGACTAGTACTGTGTAACCTATGCATCTCCTCTGTAGTCACCAGACTTGCTTATCACGACTAGTACTGTGTCACCTATGCATCTTCTCTGTAGTCACCAGACTTGTTTATCACGACTAGTACTGTGTAACATATGCATCTCCTCTGTAGTCACCAGACTTGCTTATCACGACTAGTACTGTGTCACCTATGCATCTTCTCTGTAGTCACCAGACTTGTTTATCACGACTAGTACTGAGTAACCTATGCATCTTCTCTGTAGTCACCAGACTTGCTTATCACGACTAGTACTGTGTAACCTATCCATCTTCTCTGTAGACACCAGACTTGTTTATCACGACTAGTACTGTGTAACCTATGCATCTCCTCTGTAGTCACCAGACTTGCTTATCACGACTAGTACTGTGTAACCTATCCATCTTCTCTGTAGACACCAGACTTGTTTATCACGACTATAACTGTGTAACCTATCCATCTTCTCTGCAGTCACCAGACTTGTTTATCACGACTAGTACTGTGTCACCTATCCATATTCTCTGTAGTCACCAGACTTGTTTATCACGACTAGTACTGTGTAACATATGCATCTTCTCTGTAGTCACCAGACTTGTTTATCACGACTAGTACTGTGTAACCTATGCATCTTCTCTGTAGTCACCAGACTTGTTTATCACGACTAGTACTGTGTAACCTATGCATCTTCTCTGTAGTCACCAGACTTGTTTATCACGACTAGTACTGTGTAACCTATGCATCTTCTCTGTAGTCACCAGACTTGTTTATCACGACTAGTACTGTGTAACCTATGCATCTTCTCTGTAGTCACCAGACTTGTTTATCACGACTAGTACTGTGTAACCTATGCATCTTCTCTGTAGTCACCAGATTTGTTTATCACGACTAGTACTGTGTAACCTATGCATCTTCTCTGTAGTCACCAGACTTGTTTATCACGACTAGTACTGTGTAACCTATCCATCTTCTCTGTAGTCACCAGACTTGTTTATCACGACTAGTACTGTGTCACCTATGCATCTTCTCTGTAGTCACCAGAATTGTTTATCACGACTAGTACTGTGTAACCTATGCATCTTCTCTGTAGTCACCAGACTTGTTTATCACGACTAGTACTGTGTAACCTATCCATCTTCTCTGTAGTCACCAGACTTGTTTATCACGACTAGTACTGTGTCACCTATCCATCTTCTCTGTAGACACCAGACTTGTTTATCACGACTAGTGCTGTGTAACCTATGCATCTTCTCTGTAGTCACCAGACTTGTTTATCACGACTAGTACTGTGTAACCTATCCATCTTCTCTGTAGTCACCAGACTTGTTTATCACGACTAGTACTGTGTCACCTATCCATCTTCTCTGTAGACACCAGACTTGTTTATCACGACTAGTGCTGTGTAACCTATGCATCTTCTCTGTAGTCACCAGACTTGTTTATCACGACTAGTACTGTGTAATCTATGCATCTTCTCTGTAGTCACCAGACTTGTTTATCACGACTAGTACTGTGTAACCTATCCATCTTCTCTGTAGACACCAGACTTGTTTATCACGACTAGTACTGTGTCACCTATGCATCTTCTCTGTAGTCACCAGACTTGTTTATCACGACTAGTACTGTGTAACCTATGCATCTTCTCTGTAGTCACCAGACTTGTTTATCACGACTAGGACTGTGTAACCTATCCATCTTCTCTGTAGTCACCAGACTTGTTTATCACGACTAGTACTGTGTCACCTATCCATCTTCTCTGTAGACACCATACTTGCTTATCACGACTAGTGCTGTGTAACCTATGCATCTTCTCTGTAGTCACCAGACTTGTTTATCACGACTAGTACTGTGTAACCTATCCATCTTCTCTGTAGTCACCAGACTTGTTTATCACGACTAGTACTGTGTAACCTATCCATCTTCTCTGTAGACACCAGACTTGTTTATCACGACTAGTGCTGTGTAACCTATGCATCTTCTCTGTAGTCACCAGACTTGTTTATCACGACTAGTACTGTGTAACCTATCCATCTTCTCTGTAGTCACCAGACTTGTTTATCACGACTAGTACTGTGTAACCTATCCATCTTCTCTGTAGACACCAGACTTGTTTATCACGACTAGTGCTGTGTAACCTATGCATCTTCTCTGTAGTCACCAGACTTGTTTATCACGACTAGTACTGTGTAACCTATGCATCTTCTCTGTAGTCACCAGACTTGTTTATCACGACTAGTACTGTGTCACCTATGCATCTTCTCTGTAGTTACCAGACTTGCTTATCACGACTAGTACTGTGTAACCTATGCATCTTCTCTGTAATCACCAGACTTGTTTATCACGACTAGTCCGATGTAACCTATGAGTCTTCTCTGTAGACTCTAGATTAGTTTATCATGACTAGTCCTGTGTAACCTATGAACCTTCTCTGTAGACAGCAGACTAATTTTTCACCAGTAGTCCTGCGTAACCTGTGAATCTTCTCTGTAGATACCAGATCAGTTTATCACGACTAGTCCGGTGTTATCTATGCATCTTCTCTGTAGACACCAGACTAGTTTATCAGAACTAGTACTGTGTTTCCTATGAACCTTCTCTGTAGACACCTGACTATTTTATCACTAGTCCCGTGTTACCTATGAATCTTCTCTATAGACAATAGACTAGTTTATGATGACTAGTCCTGTGGAACTTATGAATCTTCTGTGTAGACGCTAGACTAGTTTATCATGAATAGTCCTGTGTAACTTATGAATCTTCTCTGTAGACACCAGACTAGTTTTTCACGAGTAGTCCTGTGTTTCCTATGAATCCCCTGTAGACACCAGACTAGTTTATCATGATTAATCCCGTGTATCCTATGAATCCTCTGTAGACACCAGACTAGTTTATCACTAGTCCCGTGTATCCTATGAGTCATCTGTAGACACCAGACTAGACTATCACGACTAGTCCTGTGTAACCTATGAATCTTCTCTGTAGACACCACACTAATTTATCTCGACTAGTCCCGTGTATCCTATGAATCTTCTCTGTGGACACCAGACTAGTTTATCACGATTAATCCCGTGTATCCTATGAATCCTCTGTAGACACCAGATTAGTTTATCACTAGTCCCGTGTAGCCTATGAATCCTCTGTAGACACTAGACTAGTTTATCACGACTAATCTCGTGTATCCTATGAATCCTCTGTAGACACCAGACTTGTTTATCACGACTAGTATTGTGTAACCTATGCATCTTCTCTGTAGTCACCAGACTTGTTTATCACGACTAGTACTGTGTAACCTATGCATCTTCTCTGTAGTCACCAGACTTGTTTATCACGACTAGTACTGTGTAACCTATGCATCTTCTCTGTAGTCACCAGACTTGTTTATCACGACTAGTACTGTGTAACCTATGCATCTTCTCTGTAGTCACCAAACTTGTTTATCACGACTAGTACTGTGTAACCTATGCATCTTCTCTGTAGTCACCAGACTTGTTTATCACGACTAGTACTGTGTAACCTATGCATCTTCTCTGTAGTCACCAGACTTGTTTATCACGACTAGTACTGTGTAACCTATGCATCTCCTCTGTAGTCACCAGACTTGCTTATCACGACTAGTACTGTGTAACCTATGCATCTTCTCTGTAGTCACCAGACTTGTTTATCACGACTAGTACTGTGTAACCTATGCATCTCCTCTGTAGTCACCAGACTTGCTTATCACGACTAGTACTGTGTAACCTATCCATCTTCTCTGTAGACACCAGACTTGTTTATCACGACTAGTACTGTGTAACCTATCCATCTTCTCTGTAGTCACCAGACTTGTTTATCACGACTAGTACTGTGTAACATATGCATCTTCTCTGTAGTCACCAGATTTGTTTATCACGACTAGTACTGTGTAACCTATGCATCTCCTCTGTAGTCACCAGACTTGCTTATCACGACTAGTACTGTGTCACCTATGCATCTTCTCTGTAGTCACCAGACTTGTTTATCACGACTAGTACTGTGTAACCTATGCATCTCCTCTGTAGTCACCAGACTTGCTTATCACGACTAGTACTGTGTAACCTATCCATCTTCTCTGTAGTCACCAGACTTGTTTATCACGACTAGTACTGTGTAACCTATGCATCTCCTCTGTAGTCACCAGACTTGCTTATCACGACTAGTACTGTGTAACCTATCCATCTTCTCTGTAGTCACCAGACTTGTTTATCACGACTAGTGCTGTGTAACCTATGCATCTCCTCTGTAGTCACCAGACTTGCTTATCACGACTAGTACTGTGTAACCTATCCATCTTCTCTGTAGTCACCAGACTTGTTTATCACTACTAGTACTGTGTAACCTATGCATCTCCTCTGTAGTCACCAGACTTGCTTATCACGACTAGTACTGTGTAACCTATCCATCTTCTCTGTAGTCACCAGACTTGCTTATCACGACTAGTACTGTGTAACCTATCCATCTTCTCTGTAGTCACCAGACTTGTTTATCACGACTAGTACTGTGTATCCTATGCATCTTCTCTGTAGTCACCAGACTTGTTTATCACGACTAGTACTGTGTAACCTATCCATCTTCTCTGTAGTCACCAGACTTGTTTATCACGACTAGTACTGTGTAACCTATCCATCTTCTCTGTAGTCACCAGATTTGTTTATCACGACTAGTACTGTGTAACCTATGTATCTTCTCTGTAGTCACCAGACTTGTCTATCACGACTAGTACTGTGTAACCTATGCATCTTCTCTGTAGTCACCAGACTTGTTTATCACGACTAGTACTGTGTAACCTATGCATCTTCTCTGTAGTCACCAGACTTGTTTATCACGACTAGTACTGTGTAACCTATGCATCTTCTCTGTAGTCACCAGATTTGTTTATCACGACTAGTACTGTGTAACCTATGCATCTCCTCTGTAGTCACCAGACTTGCTTATCACGACTAGTACTGTGTAACCTATGCATCTTCTCTGTAGACACCAGACTTGTTTATCACGACTAGTACTGTGTAACATATGCATCTCCTCTGTAGTCACCAGACTTGCTTATCACGACTAGTACTGTGTAACCTATGCATCTTCTCTGTAGTCACCAGACTTGTTTATCACGACTAGTACTGTGTAACCTATGCATCTCCTCTGTAGTCACCAGACTTGCTTATCACGACTAGTACTGTGTCACCTATGCATCTTCTCTGTAGTCACCAGACTTGTTTATCACGACTAGTACTGTGTAACATATGCATCTCCTCTGTAGTCACCAGACTTGCTTATCACGACTAGTACTGTGTCACCTATGCATCTTCTCTGTAGTCACCAGACTTGTTTATCACGACTAGTACTGAGTAACCTATGCATCTTCTCTGTAGTCACCAGACTTGCTTATCACGACTAGTACTGTGTAACCTATCCATCTTCTCTGTAGACACCAGACTTGTTTATCACGACTAGTACTGTGTAACCTATGCATCTCCTCTGTAGTCACCAGACTTGCTTATCACGACTAGTACTGTGTAAACTATCCATCTTCTCTGTAGACACCAGACTTGTTTATCACGACTATAACTGTGTAACCTATCCATCTTCTCTGCAGTCACCAGACTTGTTTATCACGACTAGTACTGTGTCACCTATCCATATTCTCTGTAGTCACCAGACTTGTTTATCACGACTAGTCCTGTGTAACATATGCATCTTCTCTGTATTCACCAGACTTGTTTATCACGACTAGTACTGTGTAACCTATGCATCTTCTCTGTAGTCACCAGACTTGTTTATCACGACTAGTACTGTGTAACCTATGCATCTTCTCTGTAGTCACCAGACTTGTTTATCACGACTAGTACTGTGTAACCTATGCATCTTCTCTGTAGTCACCAGACTTGTTTATCACGACTAGTACTGTGTAACCTATGCATCTTCTCTGTAGTCACCAGACTTGTTTATCACGACTAGTACTGTGTAACCTATGCATCTTCTCTGTAGTCACCAGACTTGTTTATCACGACTAGTACTGTGTAACCTATGCATCTTCTCTGTAGTCACCAGATTTGTTTATCACGACTAGTACTGTGTAACCTATGCATCTTCTCTGTAGTCACCAGACTTGTTTATCACGACTAGTACTGTGTAACCTATCCATCTTCTCTGTAGTCACCAGACTTGTTTATCACGACTAGTACTGTGTCACCTATGCATCTTCTCTGTAGTCACCAGACTTGTTTATCACGACTAGTACTGTGTAACCTATGCATCTTCTCTGTAGTCACCAGACTTGTTTATCACGACTAGTACTGTGTAACCTATCCATCTTCTCTGTAGTCACCAGACTTGTTTATCACGACTAGTACTGTGTCACCTATGCATCTTCTCTGTAGTCACCAGACTTGTTTATCACGACTAGTACTGTGTAACCTATGCATCTTCTCTGTAGTCACCAGACTTGTTTATCACGACTAGGACTGTGTAACCTATCCATCTTCTCTGTAGTCACCAGACTTGTTTATCACGACTAGTACTGTGTCACCTATCCATCTTCTCTGTAGACACCAGACTTGCTTATCACGACTAGTGCTGTGTAACCTATGCATCTTCTCTGTAGTCACCAGACTTGTTTATCACGACTAGTACTGTGTAACCTATCCATCTTCTCTGTAGTCACCAGACTTGTTTATCACGACTAGTACTGTGTAACCTATCCATCTTCTCTGTAGACACCAGACTTGTTTATCACGACTAGTGCTGTGTAACCTATGCATCTTCTCTGTAGTCACCAGACTTGTTTATCACGACTAGTACTGTGTAACCTATCCATCTTCTCTGTAGTCACCAGACTTGTTTATCACGACTAGTACTGTGTAACCTATCCATCTTCTCTGTAGACACCAGACTTGTTTATCACGACTAGTGCTGTGTAACCTATGCATCTTCTCTGTAGTCACCAGACTTGTTTATCACGACTAGTACTGTGTAACCTATGCATCTTCTCTGTAGTCACCAGACTTGTTTATCACGACTAGTACTGTGTCACCTATGCATCGTCTCTGTAGTTACCAGACTTGCTTATCACGACTAGTACTGTGTAACCTATGCATCTTCTCTGTAATCACCAGACTTGTTTATCACGACTAGTCCGATGTAACCTATGAGTCTTCTCTGTAGACTCTAGATTAGTTTATCATGACTAGTCCTGTGTAACCTATGAACCTTCTCTGTAGACAGCAGACTAATTTTTCACCAGTAGTCCTGCGTAACCTGTGAATCTTCTCTGTAGATACCAGATCAGTTTATCACGACTAGTCCGGTGTTATCTATGCATCTTCTCTGTAGACACCAGACTAGTTTATCAGAACTAGTACTGTGTTTCCTATGAACCTTCTCTGTAGACACCTGACTATTTTATCACTAGTCCCGTGTTACCTATGAATCTTCTCTATAGACAATAGACTAGTTTATGATGACTAGTCCTGTGGAACTTATGAATCTTCTGTGTAGACGCTAGACTAGTTTATCATGAATAGTCCTGTGTAACTTATGAATCTTCTCTGTAGACACCAGACTAGTTTTTCACGAGTAGTCCTGTGTTTCCTATGAATCCCCTGTAGACACCAGACTAGTTTATCATGATTAATCCCGTGTATCCTATGAATCCTCTGTAGACACCAGACTAGTTTATCACTAGTCCCGTGTATCCTATGAATCTTCTCTATAGACAATAGACTAGTTTATGATGACTAGTCCTGTGGAACTTATGAATCTTCTGTGTAGACGCTAGACTAGTTTATCATGAATAGTCCTGTGTAACTTATGAATCTTCTCTGTAGACACCAGACTAGTTTTTCACGAGTAGTCCTGTGTTTCCTATGAATCCCCTGTAGACACCAGACTAGTTTATCATGATTAATCCCGTGTATCCTATGAATCCTCTGTAGACACCAGACTAGTTTATCACTAGTCCCGTGTATCCTATGAGTCATCTGTAGACACCAGACTAGTCTATCACGACTAGTCCTGTGTAACCTATGAATCTTCTCTGTAGACACCACACTAATTTATCTCGACTAGTCCCGTGTATCCTATGAATCTTCGCTGTGGACACCAGACTAGTTTATCACGATTAATCCCGTGTATCCTATGAATCCTCTGTAGACACCAGATTAGTTTATCACTAGTCCCGTGTAGCCTATGAATCCTCTGTAGACACCAGACTAGTTTATCACGACTAATCTCGTGTATCCTATGAATCCTCTGTAGACACCAGACTAGTTTATCACGACTATTCCCGTGTATCCTATGAATCTTCTCTGTGGACACCAGACTAGTTTATCACGACTAGTCCTGTATTTCCTATGAATCCTCCCTATAGACACCAGACTAGTTTATCACGACTAGTCCTGTGTTTCCTATGAACGTTCTCTGTAGACACCAGACTAGTTTATCACGACTTGCTATGTGCAACCTATGAATCCTCTGTAGAAACCAGACTGGTTTATCACTAGTCTAGTGTAACCTATTAGTCTTCCCTATAGACACCAGACTAGTATATCACGACTAATCCCGTGTAACCTATGAACCTTCTCTGTAGACATCAGACTACTTTATCACGACTAGTCCTGTGTGATGTATGAACCTTCTCTGTAGACACCAGACTAGTTTATCACGACTAGTCCTGTGTGATGTATGAATCTTCTCTGTAGACACCAGACTAGTTTATCACGACTAGTCCTGTGTGATGTATGAATCTTCTCTGTAGACACCAGACTAGTTTACCACGACTAGTCCTATATTTCCTATGGACCTTCTCTGTAGACACCAGATTAGTTTTTCACGACTAGTCCCGTGTTTCCTATGAATCGTCTCTGTAGATACCAGATTAGTTTATTAGGACTAGTCCTGTGCTTCCTATGAATCTTCTCTGTAGACAGCAACCTAGTATCTGTATTGTATTTCGGAAATGTCGTTATTGCTTCTCTCTGTAAACCACACTGAGAATTAACAACTCTGTTTAATATGAAGTTTACCAAGATAATTCTGTGTTTGTAACTGCCAATGAAAGACCTCCCGCTTTGATACTTTAAGGAATTCCAGAGATAAACCTTTTCAATCTGGCAATCCCGGAAAATTTCAACAGCTACATGACTTTCTGGTACCAACCCAAATACTAGATGTTATATGATATAGCTGAAAAGTGTATACGTAGAAACTAATATTTAGTTACTGTTAATGTTGACAGAACCAACTGAAGGTTTAAGCGAACCTTCATCGATACAGACCGTGATCCACACTAGGGACAACAATGGTGGTATAACAGTTTACTTAGTCAGTGGTAGGACAAAAAGACAGACACAAACGTCAATTGTAGGTTCATCAAGGGTACGTCAGATGACGGACAACTGGACCGGAATCACCAGCGCTTTGACCACGGGTAAACCGGCCGACCTAAAATGTTCAGTGTTTAAATAGGAAAACAGACGGTCGGACTCAGGTAGCTAACCAGTCATGTTGGGCAAGCATACCAATATTTATAAATGAAATGATCTGAAAAAATCAACTCCTCGAGTCACTAAAAAGAGGAAGAACTCAATGTTCACCAATGATAATGTAGGAAGATTTACTTATGGTTTATTTTTGCCATTTATTATCCAACCTATAAACTTAATAATTATTTCTGGTAATACTTCATGGACCAGTGAGAATGTGGTCAAAGGGAGGCAACTGCAATTTATTGAAAAGAAAAATATTTTGTTCAAGGACTTTCAAAGCGAAAAATATTTCATAGTAATGCAATTTTATTGAAATAATACAATCCAATATGCAGAAGAAATTAACATTACTTTATTGTATATTTCTTGTTAAAGTTGTTGTTTTCCTCCAATTATCGTCCATTGCTCACATTTTAAACATCGTTTCAATCAAATGCAATGTCCAGGGCTTGTTTAACAATTAAGATTAATTGAAAACTTGTTTCTTGATAGCCGTTCACCACAAATTGCGCGGTCATCAATTTGATACACAAGTAATAATGTCAACAAACAATGATCTTAAGTCTTTTTTTTCTGGAGAATAGACTAATTAGAGAATACATAGCCTGGACAAACAATTACGTTCTCTCAGAATGTATAATTAGTACAGACTGCTTCGTCGTCACGTACAGATTTTGCTAACTATTCAGCAAACGTTAATCTAAATTCATTAAATTAATATAACTTTACGTTTTGTAAAAAGTAGAAGAAATGGAAATTAGTTTTATCTACAGAAGAGGTTTTAAATTCTCATTTCCAGTATTTCCAAGCAAAAACTAGCGGGATATCATGCATTCAGCGGAGAGAATACCGATAAAAAAACGGAATTCATTTTGTAACAAAAACGGAATTTTTTTGAATTTTTCTGCTCCTCCCAAAAATATACGTATCTTTAATACCAATGACGCCCAATCATATCATCAGTAGCTTTTACAACAACCACGATACCAAAGTTGATTAACTTGGCAAGATTAGGGAGACGAAAATAGCTGAAATGTCAGATTATCATACACTTTTTACAGAATATTGTGAAAATTATATATTCAAAAATAAAGACAAAAAAATAACCGAGCAACAAACAACCGCCCGCCCCACAAACCAATAACAACAAAACTAAAACAAATTTAATAAGCAAAAAAAATAAATAAATAAAAAAAAAATACCCCCACCATCATCAAATTTTGAGTTCCAGATAACAATATTTAACTATCTTATATTTAACTATCTGATCCATTTCTAAATGTTCTTTGTTTTGTGTAATACCTTGATGTATATTATATAAATGTAATAAATAATTATGTTTAACTTATTCATCAATAGTACAGTCACATAATCTAAACTGTTCATGGTTATATTAAAAACAGTTGTTTTCTCTACAAGCAATACACATTTTGACAGCATCTGATTACCCCTTTTCTATCTTTTAACTTTTCATATTGAGATAATATTTACATACATCAAATCTTATGATTAATCTTACTTAATGTTATCTTAAAATGAGATTAATCAATATCAAAACTTTGGAAATATAAAGTTAAACTGTTCATGGTTATATTTTTGTTTCATTTTTTTGCTCTTTTACCAACTAACCCCTTTCAACAGGTAAATATTTAAATCAATGATCTAAATGTGCATAGAAGTGTATCAGGCTGTGTATTATTCCATTCAAAGTTTTATAATATGTACTTTAGCATCATTAGCTTCACTCTTATATGTATTACAACCAACCCATAACTGTCCCAAGGTATCAATATCAAGTGACATTGGAAGTATAACCCCTTGATCTGACATGACTTTATATGTCAGTAGTTCTCCTTCTCCTGATATAACATGTAAGGTATGGTTGTCACAATCAGCCACTATAGCATTACCTACTGATGTTGTCACTATATCCCTAGGGTCAAATGGTTTATCTTCTGTATTGATTTCTGGATGTCCCTGATAGATCCACTCTACACCCCCATTCTTCCCCAGTACCACCACCCTCCCATCATCTTTAGATGTACAATCAATAACTACTATATCACTATTTACATCTGTGATTCTGTATGGGTAAGTAAATAGTCTTTGTTTACGTTTGTTATATTGATAGGATTGTTTTTCTTTCTTATTCTCTCCAAATACAATAATTTTCCTACATTTTTTATTTGTCAGTTTGAATGTACATTTCTCCACTACACCCAGTATAATGTCATTGTTATGAGTCACATGGATTCCAGTTGTTATTAGTGGTGACACCGAAAGGAATGGTTTGATTTGTCCTGCTTGTGTTATTAGTTTGACATCTGAACTCTTAATAGAAATAAGAATGTCATTACTTTTTGTTAGCGTCATGTCATAAATCTGAACAGGGATTTCCTTGATTGTTTGGATCTTATCATCTATTACTACTTTTCTGATAATATTGCCTGTATAACTATATATACATGCTGTTGTTTTATCCAGTAATACTAATCTAGTAACACTAGATAAATTTGGTGTATAACTTTTTAGCACTTTAAGTTCTGTATCATGTGATTTCTTTGATAGGTTGACTGAAGTAAGAATTCGAAATGATTTAGAAATGTGTTGTTCTCCTGACACAAATTCTTGTATTTCAGGACGTAACTTCGTAAAAGACAAATCTGACATACTGCCTCCATGTTCTGCAACAACTGCAAAAATAATTGCTGCCTTTGTTGATTCTATGCCTGACTGTATTTTCTCTTGCTGATCTTCTAAAGTATTTCTAGTTTTGTCTATTTCTTTTGCAATCTCTGCAATCATATGTTTATTTTTACTCTTATTTTTTTCAATATTGTCCCTCAGTTCTTGAGCATATTTACTGATTTCTTCTTTCATTTTATTTTCTCTCTCATCAATGTTTTTAATGGCGTCCACAGAAAATGAATCCCACATGAAATCATCTTTTTCAAGGAACTTATTTTCAGTTTCGCAGCGAACCACATTTTGAGAAATTTTGTCTCGCATCACTTTCAATTGTTCTATCTTCTCCATACAAACTTGATCGATGGATTCTAAATCATGCTTCTTGTGAGAACTAGAAATACAATTGGAGCACACCTAGACGTCACAAGTTCGGCAAAACATAAAACTAAACTTACTTTTGTGAATTTGGCATCGAATATTGTCCGTACAGATAACTGTTGGTTGAACGTCTATGAGGCCTCTAGATGACTTGATATCAAGAATTTCATGCTCGATTGATGTTTGCACTTTTAAATGTATCTTTTTGCATTTGTCGCACATGAAAGTCTGACACTGGCGACATGTCCATTTGATTTCCGTTGTGGCTTCACAAAGTTCACAAGTTTTTGGTGTTTGTGCTCGCCGCATTGATTGAGAATAAGCCATCACAAATAATGATTTTTTTATATCCGACTTATGGTCAATATATTTGTTTTCATATGCACCGGAATATATAATTAAGTCAACTTCTAACCTATATACCAGGTAAATATAATCAAGCCTGAGGAATGGCCCATTATATTAAAGGGTGATATATAGATGAAAGCTGATATATAAAAATTAAATATGGTCTTGTTTATATAAAGTAATTTATTATTGTGTGATTAATTAATGATGACTACTAATTTAGGGAGATAGCTGTTCATCATTTAGAATATAACATGTTTCAAACTAAGTTGACTGAAGAAATATTTCCCCGTAACAAAATGGACTTTACCTCCTTGTCAACTGAAATATTCTACCTACACAAATAATAAAAGTTTGTTATGTCAAGCAAAATTATAGCAATTTAAAGTTTATGATACATGTTTTAAATAGAGATAAAATACCAAAGGACCTAAAGGGGATAGTTTGAGAAATACCAGAGATAAGCATTAACATATTTGAAGCATGAAATAAAGTTAAATTGACTGAAAGACAAAACAAGTCAGTTTTCCAAACTCAATGGATAACAAGTTAATATTTGCGATCTTAAATAAACTAAAATGTGTTCCCCGCTTGAATAACCCATCATTCGAAATCGTTTAAATATTCATGAACACAATTATATTTACTTTTGTGACAAGAAGAGCTTAGTAGCATTATCACTACTGACATACGTGCACTTTGTTAAGTAAGGGTTGACCTTGAAACTTATCTTTTAGGAAGGAAGTCAAACATGACATGTTATTCAGTAATAACCCTCCCCCTTTTTTTGTTTTATTATCTCAGATCACTTATATTCATTACGTGTATATGCCAATAGTTGCTGTTCTTTCAAGTTACATTTATTTCTTTGTTATGTATTGCCTGGGCGAAGGGAAGATAATACATGGGACAAACACTACATATTGAAGCCATAGCTTGGACAGACAGTCAAATGTAATACAAGGGACAAAACTCTAGATATTTAGCCCATACCTTGGACATACAGTAAAAAGTAATACAATGGACAACACTCTAGATATTTAAGCCAGGGGATATACATAGTTCGTCACGACTCAACAGTCACCACCAAATCAGCAGTCATGATGTGCTATGCACAGTATTCCAAAAACCGTGTTAAATATTATGAAAAATTAATCTTTTTTATGCATTTGCAGTAAAAATTCCATAGGAATAAGATGGTGACCCTCACACAAAGTTGTGCTGTGGCAATGAAATAACACACCATAGGTTTGATCACAGGTTTCACAGTAATGATAAAACAGCGCTGAATATATTTTACAGGAAACTGTTTATTATTCGGGCAAGATACAAATCGCTTAAAATATATATGTCATAGCTCAAGTTAATCGAAACATGAAACCATCCTTCAATTGTGAATAGAGTCTCGACATTAAATCATTTTTTTATTTAAATACAGCATATACATGGTCACCCAGCAGACACAATTGTGACTCCACCTTCCACTCTACCTACGCTACTGTTTGGTATATGCTTTTGCTCCAAACCTACGGAAAACACACCACTGTTATCTAGTCAACTGTAAAATAGTAATCTTCTCTGGATACATTAGGCTAGCTTCGTATCTTAAATTAAAATGATACGTATAAAAAATTTCAATTTGTAATACTTTCTTATTTATAAACAAAATGTGTGTACCTTCGCGGAATTTTTTCAAGAGAGAGTATAAATGTCTAACCCCAGATTCCGTATTGCCGCAATATGTCCTTCTGTGAACCTTCAACTATTAATGAATTACAAAAAATATATACACAACACTAGATTATCACGACTAGTCCCGTGTAACCTATGAACGAACATGCTTCTGTAGATATCAGACTAGTTTGTCACTACCAGACCTGTTTAACTTATGAATCTTCTCTCTAGACACCAGATTAGTTTATCACGTCTAGTCCTGTGTAATCTATGAACCTGCTCTGTAGACACCAAACTAATTTATCACGACTAGTCCCGTGTAACCTATGAATCTTCTCTGTAGCCACCAAACTAGTTTATCACGACTAGTCCTGTGTAACCTATGAAGCTTCTTTGTAGACACAAGACTAGTTTATCACGACTAGTCCTTTGTAACCTATGAATCTTCTCTGTAGAAACCAGATTAGTTTATCACAACTAGTCATGTGTAACCTATAAATCCTCTCTGTATACACCATACTAGTTTATCACGACTAGTCCTGTGTAATCTATGAACCTTCTCTGTAGACATAAAACTAGTGTATCACGACTAGTCCTGTTTAACCTATGAATCTTCTCTGTAGACACCAGACACGTTTATCATGACTAGTCCTGCATAACCTATGCATCTTCTCTGTAGACACCAAATTAGTTTATCATGACTAGTCATGTGTAACATGTGAATCTACTCTGTAGACACCGGATTAGTTTATCACGACTAGTCCTGTGTAAACAATGAACCTTCTCTGTAGACACCAGACTAGTTTATCACGACTAGTCCTATGCAACCTATGAATCTTCTCTGTAGACTAGACATCAGACTAGATTATCATGACTAGTCCTGTGTAACCTATGAATATTCTCTGTAGACACCAGACTAGTTTATCACGACTAGTCCTGTGTAACCTATGCATATTCTCTGTAGACACCAGATTAGTTTATCACGACTATTCCTGTGTAACCTATGAAACTACTTTGTAGACACCAGACTTGTTTATCACGATTAGTCCTGTGTAACCTATGGATCGTCTCTGTAGACATCAGACTAGTTTTTCACGACTAGTCCTGTGTAACCTATGAATCTTCTCTGTAGAAACCAGGGGTCTGTTGTCGAACTGCAATTAAGCTAATCATATGATTAGCCATAATTACATGATTAATTCCTAATAACATACTAAGCTAATCAAATGATTAAATTTTGTTGCTGAACTCTGTTTTAATCAATGTATTAACTAATCATATTTAATCATTTATGTGATTAGGAAAGAATGATGTAATTATGGCTAATCGGATGAATAACTTAATCACAAATTCAACAACGGACCCCAAACTAGTTTATCACGACTAATCCTGTGGAACCTATGAATCTGCTCTGTACACAGCAGACTAGTGTATCATGACTGGCACTGTGTAACCTATGCACCTTCTTTGTAGACACCAGACTAGTTTATCATGATTGGTCCTGTGTAACCTATGCACCTTCTTTGTAGACACCAGACTAGTTTATCATGACTAGTCCTGTGTAACCTATGAACCTTCTCTGTAGACACCAGACTAGTTTATAGCGACTAGTCCTGTGTAATCTATGAACCTGTTCTGTAGACACCAAACTAGCTTATCACGACTAGTCACGTGTAACCTATGAACCTTCTCTGTAGCCACCAGACTAGTTTATCATGACTAGTCCTGTGTAACCTATGAAGCTCTCTGTAGACACCAGACTAGTTTATGACGACTAGTCCTGTGTAACCTATGAATCTTCTCTGTATTCACCAGACTAGTTTATCACAACTAGTCATGTGTAACCTATAAATCCTCTCTGTATTCACCAGACTAGTTTATTACGATTAGTCCTGTGTAATCTATGAACCTTCTCTGTAGACATCAAACTAGTTTATCACGACTAGTCCTGTGTAACCTATGAATCTTCTCTGTAGACAACAGACACGTTAATCATGACTAGTCCTGTGTAACCTATGCATCATCTCTGTAGACACCAAATTAGTTTATCACGACTAGTCATGTGTAACATATGAATCTACTCTGTAGACACCGGACTAGTTTATCACGACTAGGCCTGTGTAAACAATGAACCTTCTCTGTAGACACCAGACTAATTTATCACGACTAGTCCTATGCAACCAATGAATCTTCTCTGTAGACACCAGATTAATTTATCACGATTAGCCCTGTGTAAGCTATCAATCTTCTATGTAGACACCAGACTAGTTTATCACGACTAATCCTGTGTAACATATGAATCTTCTCTGTATTCACCAGACTAGTTTATCACGACTAATCCTGTGTAACCAATGAAACCACTCTGTATACACCAGATTAGTTTATCATGACTAGTCCTGTGTAACCTATGATTCTCCTCTGCAGAAACCAGACTAGTTTATCACGACTAGTCCTGTGTAACCTATGATCCTTCTCTGTAGACAACAGACTAGTTTATCACGACTAGTCCTGTGTAAACTATGATCCTTCTCTGTAGACACCAGACCAGTTTATCATGACTATTCCTGTGTAATCTATGAACCTTCTCTGTATTCACCAGACTAGTTTATCACGACTAGTACTGTGTAAACTATGAATCTTCTATGTAGACACCATACTAGTTTATCACGACTAATCCTGTGTAACCTATGAAACCTCTCTGTATACACCAGATTAGTTTATCACTACTAGTCCTGTGTAACCTATGAATCTTCTCTGTAGACATCAGACTAGTTTATCACGACTAGTCCTGTGTAACCAATGAAACCACTCTGTATACACCAGACTTGTTTATCACTACTAGTCCTGTGTAACCTATGAATCTTCTCTGTAGACATCAGACTAGTTTATCACGACTAGTCCTGTGTAACCGCTGAATCTTCTCTGTAGAAACCAGGGGTCTGTTGTCGAAATTGGAATTAAGCTAATCTTATGATTAGCATAATTACATGAATAATTCCTAATTACAGACTTTGCTAATCCAATGATTAAATTTTGTTGCTGAACTCTTTCTTAATCAATGTATTGACTAATCATATTTAATCATGTATGTGATTAGGATTGAATGATGTAATTATGGCTAATCAGATCAATAACTTAATCACAAGTTCAACAACGGACCCCACACTAGTTTATCACGACTAATCCTGTGTAACCTATGAATCTGCTCTGTACACACCAGACTAGTTTATTATGACTAGCCCTGTGTAACCTATGAATCTCCCAGACTAGTTTATCACGAATAGTCCGGTGTAACCTATGATCCTTCTCTGTTGACAACAGACTAGTTTATCACGACTAATCCTGTGTAACCTATGAATCTGCTCTGTATACACCAGACTAGTTTATTATGACTAGCCCTGTGTAACCTTTGAATCTCCTCTGCAGAAACCAGACTAGTTTATCACGAGTAGTCCTGTGTAACATATGATCCTTCTCTGTAGACAACAGCCTAGTTTATCACGACTAGTCCTGTGTAACCTATGATCCTTCTCTGTAGACACCGGACTAGTTTATCATGACTAGTCCTGTGTAACATATGAAAACTCTCTGTAAACACCAGATTAGTTTATCATGACTATTCCTGTGTAACCTATGACAATTCTCTGTATACACCAGATTAGTTTATCATGACTAGTCCTGTGTAACCTGTGATCCTCCTCTGTAGACACCAGACTAGTTTATCACGACTAGTCCTGTGTAACCTATGAAAACTCTCTGTATACACCAGATTAGTTTATCATGACGAGTCCTGTGTAACCTATGATCCTTCTGTGTAGACACCAGACTAGTTTATCATGACTAGCCCCGTGTAGCCTATGAATCTCCTCTGCAGAAACCAGACTAGTTTATCACGACTAGTCCTGTCTAACCTATGAATCTTCTCTGTATGCACCAGACACGCTTATGATGACTAGTCCTGTGTAACCTATGATTTCTCTCTGTATTCACCAGACTAGTTTATCACGACTAGTACTGTGTAACCTATTAACCTTCTCTGTAGACACCAAACTAGTTTATCACGACTAGTCCTGTGTAACCTATGAAACCTCTCTGTATACACCAGATTAGTTTATCATGACTTGTCCTGTGTAATCTATGAGCCTTCTCTGTATACACCAGACTAGTTTATCACGACTAGTCCTGTGTAACCTATGAACCTTCTCAGTAGACACCAGACTAGTTTATCACGACCAGTCCTCTGTAAGCTATGAATCTTCTCTGTAGACACCAGACTAGTTTATCACGACTAGTCCTGTGTAACCTATGCATCTTCTCTGTAGACACCAGACTAGTTTATCACGACTAGTTCTGTGTAACCTATGAATCTGTTCTGTAGACACCATACTAGTTTATCACGACTAGTCCTGTGTAACCTATGAATCTACTCTGTAGACACCAGACTAGTTTATTGCGACTAGTCCTGTGTAACCTAATAACCTTCTCTGTAGACACCATACTAGTTTATCACGACTAATCCTGTGTAACCTATGAATCTGTTCTGTAGACACCATACTAGTTTATCACGACTAGTCCTGTGTAACCTATGAATCATCTCAGTAGACACCAGACTAGTTTATTGCGACTAGTCCTGTGTAACCTAATAACCTTCTCTGTAGACACCATACTAGTTTATCACGACTAATCCTGTGTAACCAATGAAACCTCTCTGTATACACCAGATTAGTTTATCATGACTAGTCCTGTGTAACCTATGAATCTTCTCTGTAGACACCAGAATAGATTATCACGACTGTTCCTGTGTAACCTATGAAACTACTCTGTAGACACCAGACTTGTTTATCACTACTAGTCCTGTGTAACCTATGAATCTTCTCTGTAGACATCAGACTAGTTTATCACGACTAGTCCTGTGTAACCTCTGAATCTTCTCTGTAGAAACCAGGGGTCTGTTGTCGAAATTGGAATTAAGCTAATCTTATGATTAGCATAATTACATGAATAATTCCTAATTACATACTTTGCTAATCCAATGATTAAATTTTGTTGCTGAACTCTTTTTTAATCAATGTATTGACTAATCATATTTAATCATGTATGTGATTAGGATTGAATGATGTAATTATGGCTAATCAGATCAATAACTTAATCACAAGTTCAACAACGGACCCCACACTAGTTTATCACGACTAATCCTGTGTAACCTATGAATCTGCTCTGTACACACCAGACTAGTTTATTATGACTAGCCCTGTGTAACCTATGAATCTCCCAGACTAGTTTATCACGAATAGTCCGGTGTAACCTATGATCCTTCTCTGTTGACAACAGACTAGTTTATCACGACTAATCCTGTGTAACCTATGAATCTGCTCTGTACACACCAGACTAGTTTATTATGACTAGCCCTGTGTAACCTTTGAATCTCCTCTGAAGAAACCAGACTAGTTTATCACGACTAGTCCTGTGTAGCATATGATCCTTCTCTGTAGACAACAGCCTAGTTTATCACGACTAGTCCTGTGTAACCTATGATCCTTCTCTGTAGACACCAGACTAGTTTATCACGACTAGTCCTGTGTAACATATGAAAACTCTCTGTAAACACCAGATTAGTTTATCATGACTATTCCTGTGTAACCTATGACAATTCTCTGTATACACCAGATTAGGTTATCATGACTAGTCCTGTGTAACCTGTGATCCTCCTCTGTAGACACCAGACTAGTTTATCACGACTAGTCCTGTGTAACCTATGAAAACTCTCTGTATACATCAGATTAGTTTATCATGACTAGTCCTGTGTGATCTATGAACCTTCTCTGTATTCACCAGACTAGTTTATCACGACTAGTACTGTGTAACCTATTAACCTTCTCTGTAGACACCAAACTAGTTTATCACGACTAGTCCTGTGTAACCTATGAAACCTCTCTGTATACACCAGATTAATTTATCATGACTAGTCCTGTGTAATCTATGAGCCTTCTCTGTATACACCAGACTAGTTTATCACGACTAGTCCTGTGTAACCTATGAATCTTCTCAGTAGACACCAGGCTAGTTTATCACGACCAGTCCTGTGTAAGCTATGAATCTTCTCTGTAGACACCAGACTAGTTTATCACGACTAGTCCTGTGTAACCTATGCATCTTCTCTGTAGACACCAGACTAGTTTATCACGACTAGTCCTGTGTAACCTATGAATCTGTTCTGTAGACACCAGACTAGTTTATCACGACTAGTCCTGTGTAACCTATGGACCTTCACTGTAGACACCAGACTAGTTTATCACGACTAGTCCTGTGTAACCTATGAATCTGTTCTGTAGACACCAGAATAGTTTATCACGACTAGTCCTGTGTAACCTATGAATCTCTTCTGTAGACACCGTGGCTACTAACTCTTTCTAAGTATTCAAGTTCCAGAGTAGATGTGTGTTTTGTTTTGCGGATATGTCCAAATCTATTCAGTATTTCTTCTCTCTGTCAACCACACTAAGAATTATCAACTTTGTTAAATGAGAATATAAGTTTACCAAGATAATTCCGCATTTGTATTTCTCCCTGAAACACCTCCAGCCTTGGCTGAGGAGTAGAATATGACTTTTTTCTTTATTACTGGAAGGATTCCCCTTAATAATTTTTTTTAAGCAATCAAAGTAATACACCTATTAAATCTATTTCAATCCCAGAAGATTTCAACATTTAAATTACTTTCTGGTACCAAGCCGAATACTAGATTTTATATGATACAACTGAAAAGTCTATACGGAGGAACTTATATTCAGTTCCTTTAAGTGTTGACTCAACCAACTGAACATGTAAACGAACCTTGATCGAGACAGGCCGTGATCCACAGTAGCGACAACAATGGTGGTATAGCATTTTATTTATTGAGTGATTTGATGAAAGGACAGACACAAACGTCAATTGTAGGTCCTTCAAGGGTAGGTTAGAACACAGACAACTGGGCAGGAATCGACAGCGCGTTGACCATGGGTGAACCGGCTGACTTAAAATGATAAAGGTTTGTAAAATTACATGCTTAAATAGGAAAATAGACGGTCAGACTCACAGGGGCTCGCAGTTATATTTTGACATCGCCAGGTATATGTGAAAAGAGAAGGGAGGACACTTTTTTTGCTGCCCAAAGTGAAAGTAGAATTTCGGCACCTTTTTCCGCTCAAAAATGGTTTAGTCTTTGTTCTTACCATAATAGTAATGCAAATATCGTTGTGATTTGCTGATTGACTGGTTTACAGTGGAATAACACTCGTTTTTAAATTCCAAGCGGTCTGGACAACTTCTTATCATACTCAATTCCGGTTTCTACGGACTTAATAATATTGATGGAAATAAAAAAATCGAAATATAATTTTAAAAAGTAGGAAAAAAGGAAACTTAAATCTCTTGCATTAAAATATATTTTTTCCTTGTCTCATTCAATCTGGAAATATAGGAAAACAGCATTTTAAGAATATCTTTTGACAAGATGAGTAAATAATTTCCCGCAAAAATGCCAGTTTAAATCCTTCGACCAATGAAAACTCACCTTAATATTAAGTCCGTATAAACCGGAAATGAGTATGCTAAGAAGTTGTCCAGACCGCTTGGAATTTAAAAACGAGTGTTATTCCACTGTAAACCAGTCAATCAGCAAAAAACAACGATATTTGTATTAATATTATGGTAAGAACAAAGACTAAACCGTTTTTGAAGCGTAAAATGGTGCCGAAATTCTACTTTCACTTTGGGCAGCAAAACAAAGTGTCCTCCCTTCTCTTTTTACATATACCTGGTGATGTGAAAATATAACTGCGAGCCCCTGTGGTCAAACTCGTGTAGCTAACCCACCATGTCAGGCAAATACACCAATATTTATATGAGAGAGTCTGACATAATCAAGTCCTCGAGTCATTAAAAGGAGGAAGAATTCAATTTTCACCAATGATAATGTGGGAAGAATTACTCATGAATTATTGTCTGTTATTTATAATCTAACCTATAAACAAAATAACTATTTCAGGACACCCTTCACGAAACAGTGGAAATCTAATCAAATGGAGGTAACTGCAATTTACTTTCAAAAATAATTTGGTCAAGGACGTTCAACAAACGAGAAATATTCAATACTAATACAATTTTATTAAAATAAAACAATCATATATATATAGAAGAAATTAACCCTACTTTATTATTTATTTCTTGTTAAAGTTGTTGTAATTTTACTCTAATTTTTGCCCATTGCTCACATTTTCAAGCATCGTTTCAATCAAATACAATGTTCAGGGCTTGCTTAAAAATTAAGATCCATTGAAAATTTGTTTATTGACAGCCGTTCACGACAATCTAGCTCTGTTTGAAACACACGCAACGGTGTCTACAAACAATGACCTTGAACATTTTTCCGGATTATAAAAAATATCAGTTAATACACAGTGTAGACAAACAAGAACGCAAGATTAAGCACGATGTTAATCTCCTGATTAAATTTTAGCAATTTATAAGTGACAACAATATTAAATTACCCCAAAATGTATAATACAACCCGCGATTAGCTAATCACTATAACTGCTCCCACGTCAGGTATAGATTTTGAACTAACCTGAGTCTAAATTCATTAATTTATGTTAACTTTACCTTTGGTAAAATGTAAGAGAAATGGAAAACTATGTTTTATGTACACCCTCATTTCAAGTACTTCCGAAGAGAAAATAGCAGGATGTTGTGTGTTCCGCGGAACGGGAAGATTCTGATTTACACCGTCCTTGATCTCTCCCCCCCCCCCCCCCCGCCTCCCAAAATAATATTCACCTCTGTACTTAATAATATCAGGAACGGAAAGCCGGTCTGACACTCACTCATATCTTCATGACCTTTCTCCGCAACATCGTAATCAAACTTAATTAACTAGTAAAACATAGATTAAGTGAGACTACGATAATCCCTCCCACACACACACCCACACACAACGGTCACCACCAAAAATAAAGCAAATAAAGCAACAAACCAATGAAAAACAAAACAAGAATGAATGAAAAGTTAATTTTCAGATGAGTTACATCTCTATTTTATAATAACTTTGTGTCGGAGGTAAAACTCACAAATGTGTTTATTTCAAGGTAAATGTAGCTCAATATGTGATAAATTAAGTCATAGGGTACTCCTCCAAACAGTACAACATTTCTACTTCGGATTTATCCTAGGAATCAATTACTAATTTTAATAATAATAAATAATCGTGTATCTATTATTCATCAATAGTATAGTTATATGTTTAATTAGAGTTTTATACAGCTTCTGATTACTCCTTTGATATCTTCTAAGTTTACTTATTTTGAGCATTATGCTATCATATTTACATACATCAAATATTTTAATTTAAAAATAAAAATACTTTACTTAATTTTATCTTAAAATGAGATTAATCAATATTAAAAGTTTGGAAATGTAAATTTAAACTGTCCATAGTTTATTTTTTTTAAATAATTCTTTGCTCGGTCTTTAACAACTAACTTTTCAACAGGTAAATATTTGAATTGATTATTTAAATGTGTATAGAAGTGTATCAAGTTGTGTATCATTCCATTCAAAGTTTTACAATGTGTACTTTAGCATCAGATTTACCTTTAAATGTAGCACAACCAATCAGTAGCTGTCCCCATGTATCAATATCAAGGGCCAATGGACCTATAACGTCTTGACCTGACATGATTTTATATGTCAGTAGTTGTCCCTCCTCTCCTGATATAACATGCATGGCATCGTTGTTACAATCAGCCACTATAACATTACCTACTGATGTTGCCACTATATCCCTAGGGTCAAATGGATTATCTTTTGTATTGATTTGTGGATATCCTTGATAGATCCACTTTACATCCCCTTCCTTCCCCAGTACCACCACCCTCCCATCATCATAAGATGTCCTATCAATAACTACTATATCACTATTTACATCTGTGATTCTGTATGGGGCAGTAAATAATCTTTGTTTACGTTTGCTATATTGATATACTTGTCTTACTTTCTTATTCTCCCCAAATACAATAATTTTCCTACAACTTTGATCTGTCAGTTTGTATTTATATCCTTTCTCCATTACACCCAGTATAATGTCGTTGTTATTAATCACATGGATTCCAGTTGGTTGTAGTGGCGCAACAGAAACGAATGGTGTAATGTCCCCTGATTTTCCTAACAGCTTGACAGCTGAACTGTCACCCATAGAAATAAGAATGTCATTGCTGTTTGTCAGAGACATGTCATAAATCTTAGCAGAGTTCTCCTTGATGAATTTGATCTGATCATTTATCTCTACCTGTTTTAATATTTTTTTTCTATAACTAGAAATCCATGCTGTCTTATAATCCAGTGATATTAATCTAGTAACAACAGGTAAATCTGTAGTGTAAGTCTTGAGGACTTTAAGTTCTGTATCATGTGATTTGTTTGATAATTTGACTGAAGTTAGAATACCAAATGATTTAGAAATGTGTTGTTCTCCTGAAGCAAACTCTTGTATTTCTGGGCGGAACTTCGTAAAAGACAAGTCTGACATACTGACCCCATGTTCTGCAGCAGCTGCGAAAATGATTTCTGCCTTTGTTGATTTTATGGCTGACTGTATTTTTTCTTGCTGATCTTTTAAATTAATTTGAGTTTTTTCTATTGCATTTGCCGTCTGTGAAATCATAAGTTTATTTTTTCTGTTTTTCTTTTCAATGCTGTCTCTCAATTTTTTAGCATATTTTTCGATTTCTTCTTTCATTTTCATTTCCCTCTCATCAATCTTTTTAATGGCATCTACAAACATGTAATTCCATATGTGATCATCTTTTTCAAGGAATATATTTTCAGATTCGCATCGAACCACATTTTGAGAAATTTTATCTCGGAAATCTTTTAATTTTGCCATCTTTTCCATACGAACTTGATCTATAGATTCTAAATCATGCTTGTTGTGAGAACTAGAAATACAACTGGAGCACACCAGCACATCACAACTTCGGCAAAACATACAACTAAACTTACTTTTGTGAATGTGGCATGGAATATTGTCCGTGCAGATAACTGATGGTTGAACGTCTATGAGGCCTCCATATGTCTTGATATCAACAATTCCATGCTCGATTGATGTTTGCACTTTTAAATGTATCTTTTTGCATTTGTCGCACATGAAAGTCTGACACTGGCGACATCGGCATTTGATGTCTGTTGTGGTATTACAAAGTTCACATGTTTTTGGTGCGTGTGCTTTCCGTATAGATTGGCAATATGCCATCACTAATAATACATTCCTTTACTGTGCATTGTCTAATTTAGGTTTTGATATCAGACTTATTGTCAATATATTTTCTTCATATGTACTTGAAATATATAATTAAGTCAACTGTATCAGTTCTCCTCTATACCTGTTATATCAAGTTTGACGAATGATTCATTATATTGAAGGGTGTTATATAGATGGAAACTGATATATAAAAATTAAATATAATCTTCTTTATATAATTTTATTTATTATTTGTAATTAATTAATTATTACTAATAATTTGATAACAAGTCTGTGCATCATTTAGAATGTAGCAATTTTCGAACTACGTTTTAAAAAAACAATCTTTCCTCCGTGAAGAAAATAGACCTTACATCCTTGTCAACTGAAATATTTTACCTGCACAAATAATACAATTTTAGCAATTTAAAGTTTATTATGTTTTGAAGATAGGTAAATGATAAGGGGACCTAAAGGGAATAGTTTGAGAAATACCGGATCTAAGCATTAAAATATTGGAAACATGAGATAAAGTTAAATTGACCGAGAGAAAAAAATAATATTTTTTACAACACAATGCATAGCAAATTAATATTTACGGTCTAAATTAAGCTGAAATTTACACCCGCTAAAATAACTCTCCTTTCAATATTGTTGAAATATTCATACTTTTATTTTGTTTTCCTTTGCTGACAAGAACAAACTCGTAGATAGGCGCATTAACATTACTGAGTACCCATCAACTGTGTTTATAAAGCAAGGATTTACTTTGAAACTTAAAGTAATATGAAAGGCAAATATCGTGGAATTTTTGGATTAAATATTTTCACTTAATATGTCACTTAATTTTAACTAAAATCAACTGCATAACATTAAAAATCCGCTCAAAAGCAGATTTTAAGAGCAAATCGCAAAATATTTGACAGCAGATAATTCTGTTTTCCTATACAGTAATGCAAATGATATGCGCGTGGCCTAAGATTTGAACTCTTTCGGTGATACTATCGCTCATGCGCACTGTTCAGTTGATGAAAAAAATGTCGGATGCAAGTAAAAATATATTCCGTGTGTATCACATAAGAATAATTGCACACAAAAAAACAGTTCACACGACATGAAACAGAGAGATTCCTCAATAATCATTGTCAGGAATGTATGTGTGCTTACATCAGCATCCATGATTGTTTAACTTTTCGTCACGAGGTCATGATCGGCAATCATCGGAACAAAACAACCGAAAGTTAATCAGTCTCCACAACAATGGCGAGGACGATAAACATGCACACAGATTGGCAGATTTCTAATTTTTGGGAACATATTTCGACTTGAAACATGCATGAATAGCTTAGTAAAGGTACCGCCGTACTCCAAATTGAATTTGCAGGGAAATAATTTCTTCACCCAAAGCTGGTGTAATATTACTTTCACTTTTAGAAAGGCAGTCAAACATCATATTAGGTCATGCTCATATCACTTAAAATCATTGTGTGCTTTTGCCATTAGTGGGCGTTCGTCGTTAATTTGCAGTGATATTGTGTTAAATAGGTCTGTCATTATCGTGTTGTCCGTCTACAGATACATTGGTTTCCGTGTGATAACTTTTGTTCAATTTGACCCATCCATCCGAATTTTTAACCAAATAATCCTAGACACAGAATAAAGATTGTTAATGGTCTGAAGATTGTAGTCATAGACATTTCCAAACATGACGCCTTAATATGCTAAAAAGTTTGTTTTTATGTTGAGCTTTTCCTGTTTATGGTTTCTAATGACGTTTTCTTTAATGAATTCCTGATGAAGTTGCAATGCACCTCGCCATGAACTTTAGTGGTTCATTCTTAAAAGACAACAACATATGATTTAATATTGTTCTGTAGTGACAAGAGTTATTTCCCTTGTTAAATGATTTTTTTTTCATATTTTGAAATTATATTATTTCAGAGAGGATTGCCAACATTACTATTTAATATTCTTTGTTACAATTTTTAGAAAAGAAAATGACGTTTTTTAAGTAATAATTGTTATTTTTGTATCTACTTCTCTAGTGGTATATACACCAATTATCTCTTATGAACTGATTTATCAATTTCCCTAAAGGTGCCTTGTACAATTTCCCTAAAGCATCTTGTACAATTTCCCTAAAGGTGCCTTGTACATTACCTAGATGTAAGTAGACTCTATGTAATTACCGATGACTGAATACTTACTTAGTGCAAAGTATTGTATAAATAAACACCAAAATATGTTGTTGATACACGAGTTATAATTTTTTGTCTCAAATCAATTGTCTTTTGTACATGTGTACACTGTACTGAGGAGTTAATGTACAAAGCAATTTCCCTCTTTTGGGTGTCCAATCTCCCTCTCAGACATATGTCACCTGACATGCCCCCTTTTCATGCTTGACTGATCGTCTTAAGCTTACATCAATCTACAGTCTTCTTAAGATCTCTTTGAACAATTGACGCCCGATATTGTTTTGATGATGGTTAATATACATCTAGCCGTGTTTGTGTTGGTTAATTAACAAAGATGGCTACCACTGCTGAATTTAGTTTAGAATGATATGATAAGTGAATGAAAGATCTTTCTTAGAAAGTAGAGACCTGGTTGAATACAATCTGTACATGACCTTTACAAAGTTTTAACATCAGGTTCTATGTGAAGGTGAACCAACGCCCTAGATCATTCTTTGAAACAACAAAAATGATTGAGCGCAATTTGTACATGAATGGTCATTGGAATGGTTCGGTAAAAAGTCTGAACGTCGGGTACTATAGGAAAATATATGAAGCTCTAGATCTGTCATAGAAACTACGAACATTCTATGTGTACACCAGATTAGCTTATTCGACTAGTCCAATGTAACTTATGGATCTACTCTGTAGACATCAGACTAGTTTATTACGTCTAGTCCTATGTAACTTATGAATCTTCTCAGTAGACACCAGACTAGTATATTACGATTAGTTCCATGTAACTTATGGACCTTCTCTGTAGACACCAGACTAGTATATCACAACTAGTTCTGTGTAACCTATTAATCTTCTCTGCAGACACCAGATTAGTTGATCACGACTAGTCTCGTGTAACATATGAATCTTCTCTGCAGACACTAGACTATTTTATCACGACTAGTCCTGTGTAACCTATGAATCTCCTCTATTGACACCCTGGCTACTATTTCTTTATAAGTATTCACATTCTAGAGTAGATGTGTGTATTGTTTTGCGGATATGTCCAAGTCTAATCAGTATTTCTTCTCTCTGTAAACCACACTAAGAATTAACAACTTTGTTAAATAAGAATAGATATTCACCAAGATAATTCCGCATTTGTATTTCTCCCTGAAACACCTCCAGCCTTGGCTAAGTAGTAGAATATGACTTTTTTTCTTAATTACTGGAAGGATTCCCCTTAATAATTTTATTAAGCAATCTAAGTAATACACCTATTAAATCTATTTCAATCCCAGAAGATTTCAACATTTAAATTACTTTCTGGTACCAAGCCGAATACTAGATTTTATATGATACAACTGAAAAGTCTATACGCAGGAACTTATATTCAGTTCCTTTAAGTGTTGACTCAACCAACTGAACGTGTAAACGAACCTTGATCGAGACAGACCGTGATCCACAGTAGCGACAACAATGGTGGTATAGCATTTTATTTATTGAGTGATTTGATAAAAGGACACACACAAACGTCAATTGCAGGTCCTTCAAGTGTAGGTTAGAGCACGGACAACTGGGCAGAAATCGAAAGCGCGTTGACCATGGGTGAACCGGCTGACTTAAAATGATAAAGGTTTGTCAAATTACATGCTTAAATAGGAAAACAGATGGTCAGACTCGTGTAGCTAACCCGCCATGTCGGGCAAATACACCAATATTGATATGAGAGGGTCTGACATAATTAAGTCCTCGAGTCATTAAAAGGAGGAAGAATTCAATTTTCACCAATGATAATGTAGGAAGAATTACTCATGTTATTTATAATCTAACCTATAAACAAAATAACTATTTCAGGACGTCCTTCACGAAACTGTGGAAATCCAATCAAAGGGAGGCAACTGCAATTTACTTTCAGAAAGTATTTGGTCAAGGACTTTCAACAAACGAGAAATATTCAATACTAATACAATTTTATTAGAATAAGACAATTTTATATATAGAAGAAATTAACACTAATTTGTTATTTATTTCTTGTTAAAGTTGTTGTAATTTTCCTCTAATTTTTGCCCATTGCTCACAATTTTAAACATCGTTTCAATCAAATACAATGTCCAGGGCTTGCATAAAAATTAAGATCCATTGAAATTTTTTTTATTGACAGCCGTTCACGACAATCTAGCTCTGTTTGAAACACACGCAACGGTGTCTACAAACAATGACCTTGAACATTTTTCCGGATTATAAAAAATATCAGTTAATACACAGTGTAGAGAAACAAGAACGCAAGATTAAGCACGATGTTAATCTCCTGGTGAAATTCTAGCAATTTATAAGAGACAAACATATTAAATTACACCCAAAATGTATAATTAATACAGCCCGCGATTAGCTAATCACCATAACTGCTCCCACGTCACGTACAGATTTTGAACTAACCTGAGTCTAAATTCATTAATTTATGTTAACTTTACCTTTTGTAAAATCCGATTTATCCTAGAAATCAATTACTAATTTTGAGTTCTAGATAATAAAATTTGAATATCTGATCCATTTCTAAATGTTCTTTGTTTTGTGTAATACCTTGATGTATGTTATATATATGTAATAATAAATAATTATGTATCTATTATTCATCAATATTATAGTTATATGTTTAATTAGAGTTTTATTCAGCTTCTGATTACTCCTTTGATATCTTCTAAGTTTACTTATTTTGATCATTATGATATCATATTTACATACATCAAATCTTCTCATTTAAAAATAAAAATATTTTACTTAATTTTATCGGAAAATGAGATTAATCTAATCAATATTAAAAGTTTGGAAATGTAAATTTAAACTGTCCATAGTTCATTTTTTTTAAATTAACTTTTCAACAGGTAAATATTTAAATTAATTATTTAAATGTGTTTACAAGTGTATCAAGTTGTGTATTATTCCATTCAAAGTTTCAAAATGTGTACTTTAGCATCAGATTGACCTTTAAGTGTAGCACAACCAACCAGTAACTGTCCCAAGGTATCAATATCAAGGGCCAATGGACCTATAACGCCCTGACCTGACATGACTTTATATGTCAGTAGTTGTCCCCCCTCTCCAGATATAACATGTATGGCATCGTTGTTACAATCAGCCACTATAACATTACCTACTGATGTTGCCACTATATCCCTAGGGTCAAATGGATTATCTTTTATATTGATTTTTGGATGTCCTTGATAGATCCACTTTACACCCCCTTCCTTCCCCAGTACAACCACCCTCCCATCATCATGAGATGTCCTATCAATAACTACTATATCACTATTTACATCTGTGATTCTGCATGGTACAGTAACTAATCTTTGCTTACGCTTGTTATATTGATGGGAATGTTTTTCTTTCTTATTCTCCCCAAATACAATAATTTTCCTACAACTGTTATCTGTCGGTTTGAATGTATATTCCTCCACTACACCCAGTATAATGTCATTGTTATTAGTCACATGGATTGCAGTTGTTATTAGCGGCGCCAACGAAAGGAATGATTTGATTTGTCCTGATTGTGTTATTAGTTTGACATCTGAACTCTTAATCATAGAAATAAGAATGTCAGTACTTCTTGTTGGAGCCATGTCATATATCTTAACGGGGATTTCCTTGATTGTTATGATTTGATCATCAATTACTACATGTCTTAGAATATGTTTTGCATAGCTAGAAATCCATGCTGACTTAGTATCCAATGATGCTAATCTAGTAACACCAGGTAAATCTGTTGTATAACTTTTTAGCACTTTAAGTTCTGCATCATGTGATTTCTTTGATAGGTTGACTGAAGTAAGAATTCCAAACGATTTAGAAATGTGTTGTTCTCCTGACACAAATTCTTGCATTTCAGGACGTAACTTCGTAAAAGACAAGTTTGACATCCAACCTCCATGTTCTGCAGCAACTGCAAAAATAATTGCTGCCTTTGTTGATTCTATGGCTGACTGTATTATTTCTTGCTGATCTTCTAAAGTATTTCTAGTTTTGTCTATTTCTTTTGCAATCTCTGCAATCATATGTTTATTTTTACTCTTATTTTTTTCAATATTGTCCCTCAGTTCTTGAGCATATTTATTGATTTCTTCTATCATTTTATTTTCTCTCTCATCAATGTTTTTAATGGCATCCACAGAAATAGAATCCCACATGCAATCATCTTTTTCAAGGAACTTATTTTCAGTTTCGCATCGAACCACATTTTGAGAAATTTTGTCTCGGATCACTTTCAATTGTTCTATCTTCTCCATACAAACTTGATCGATGGATTCTAAATCATGCTTCTTGTGAGAACTAGAAATACAATTGGAGCACACCAAGACGTCACAAGTTCGGCAGAACATAAAACATAACTTACTTTTGTGAATTTGGCATGGAATATTGTTCGTACAGATAACTGTTGGTTGAACGTCTATGAGGCCTTCAGATGTCTTGATATCAAGAATTTCATGCTCGATTAATGTTTGCACTTTTAAATGTATCTTTTTGCATTTATCGCACATGGAAGTCTGACATTGGCGACATATCCATTTGATTTCCGTTGTGGCTTCACAAAGTTCACAAGTTTTTGGTGTTTGTGCTCGCCTCATAGAGTGAGAATAAGCCATCACAAATAATGATTGTTTTTCATATCCGACTTATTGTCAATACATTTGTTTTTCATATGCACTGGAATATATGCTTAAGTCAACGTCTAACCTATATACCAGGTAAGTATAATCAAACCGGAGGAATGGCCCATTATATTAAAGGGTGATATATAGATGGAAGCTGATATATAAAAATTAAATATGGTCTTGTCTATATAAAGTAATTTATTATTGTGTGATTAATTAATGATAACTAATAATTTGGGGAGATAGCTGTTCATCATTTAGAAGATAAGACGATGCAAACTAAGTCGAATGAAGAAATATTTCCCCGTAGCAAAATGGACTTTACCTCATTGTCAACTGATATATTCTACCTACACAAATAATAAAAGTTTGTTATGTCAAGCAAAATTATAGCAATTCAAAGTTCATGATACATGTTTTAAATATAGATAAAATACCAAGGGACCTAAAGGGGATAGCTTGAGAAATACCAGAGATAAGCATTAACATATTTGAAACATGAAATAAAGTTAAATTGACTGAAAGAAAAAACAAGTCAGTTTTCCAAGCTCAATGCATAACAAATTAATATTTGCGATCTAAAATAAACTAATATATGTTCCCGGTTGAATAACCCTTCATTCGATATGGTTCAAATATTCATGAACAAAATTATATTTACTTTTGTGACATGAAGAACTTAGTAGCATTATCACTACTGACATACGTGCACTTTTTTAAGTAAGGGTTGACCTTGAAAATAAAGGTAATAACAAAATTACCGAACTCCGAACAATCTTACAAAGGGAAAGTCAAAACTCATAATTATATAAACAGACAAAATCAGTCAACAACCGGAAAACTGTGAAAACCGTAATGACCCTGACTTGGTACAGGCATTTCTAAAGAAATGGTGGGTTGAATCAGATTTTAAGGCGCCAAACCTCCCGCTCTCATTAGGGTTCAAAGGTTCCGGCTGTCACTGTAACAGTATTTAAATACAGGAACAAAATAGGTAAAATAGTAGTCAAAGCAGTACCATATTCGGTGACGTAAATGTCAAAAAAGAAACTGATCTTTTATGAAGGAAGTCAAACATGACATGTTATTCAGTAATAACCCTCCCCCTTTTTTTTATTAGCTCAGATCACTTATATTCATTACGTGCATGTGCCATTAGTTGCTGTTCTTTCAAGTTACATTTATTTCTTTGTTATGTATTGCCTGGGCGAAGGGAAGATAATACATGGGACAAACACTACATATTGAAGCCATAGCTTGGACAGACAGTCAAATGTAATACAAGGGACAAAACTCTAGATATTTAGCCCATACCTTGGACAGACAGTAAAAAGTAATACAATGGACACAACTCTAGATATTTAAGCCATAAGAGAAAGGGGATATACATAAATCGTCAGGACTCAACAGTCACAACCAAATCAGCAGTCATGATGTGCCGTATACAGTATACCAAAAACCGTGCTAAATATTATGAAAAAAATTAATCTTTTTTATGCATTTGCCGTTAAAATTCCATAGGACTAAGATGGTGACGCTCATACAAAGCTGTGCTGTTGCAGTAAAAGAGCGCACCCTAGGTTTGATTACAGGTTTCACAGTAATGATAAAACAGCGCTGAATATATTTTTATTATTCGGGCAAGATACATATCTCTTAAATATATATGCCATAGTTTAAGTTACTCGAAACATGAAACCATCCTTCAATTGTAAATAGAGTCTCGACATTAAATCATTCTTTATTTAAATACAGCAGATACATGGTGACCCAGCAGACCCAATTGTGACTCCACCTTCCACTCTACCTACGCTACTGTTTGGTATGTTCTTTTGCTCCAAACCTACGGACAACACACCACTGTTATCTAGTCAACTGTAACATATTAATCTTCTCTGTGTACATTAGGTTAGCTCCGTATCTTAAATTAAAATGATACGTATAAAAATTTTCAATTTGTAATACTTTCTTATTTATAAACAAAATGTGTGTACCTTCGCGGAATATTTTCGAGAGAGAGTATAAATGTCTAACCCCAGATTCCGGATTGCCGCAATATGTCCTTCTGTGAACCTCCAACCTTTAATGAATTACAACAAATATATACACAACACTAGATTATCACGACTAGTCCCGTGTAACCTATGAACGAACATTTTTCTGTAGATATCAGACTAGTTTGTCACCACTAGCCCTGTCTAACTTATGAATCTTCTCTGTAGACACCAGACTAATTTATCATGATGTTTTTGTGATTATGAAAGCTTCTCTACTTTCATACAAATCTCTGCTCACATGTTTCGCACTCACATTTATAATATATGCTTCATATCACTCAAACATATGTGATATAAAGCAGAGTTTGGCTATCCTGTTTCAGCTCCTAAAATTTGTTAAATTACATTCGATTTTTCCTTTATTTATAGGGTGGACACATTAAAGTTGCTGTTAACATAAGATAGACGAATATGGACACGAACAAGTTACATTAAGACAAAAAGAGATGAAATAATAATGAAATTGTATTGAAAATAAATGTGTAAACAGAAAGTTAAGAAAATGTGTGTATGGGGAGGGGAGGGGGGTATTGCTGTGATACGAGCTCCCGTGCTCTCTTCTGGAAGTTGAAAAATCAGGGATAAAAATTCATTCACTAAATTTTCATAATTAATTCTTGGTGTTTTTAAATAAGCTGTAAGAGTCAAATTAATGGCTCTGACTGTTCATTAAGTTAGTCATAGCCTTCATATATGAACATGTAACATGAATGCTTGTCTTCTTGTAATTTGATGATCTAGATTATGACCTGTAATTACAGGTGTTTAAATCCATTTTTAATTTCCCCTCTAGAAATCGTCCCAAGTCTATAACATTAAAGGCCAGTCCTCTTAGTAAGTTGTACCCCCGATGCAGATAAACTCTATCCTATTACATTATACTTTCTCAAACTTTTCGAAAGGGGGGAGGCATTACAGCGATTTGTATCTACCGATGTTTTGTCAATTTAAGTAATGTGCTAACAGAATAGACCAGTAATTTTCTTAATTAGATTTCTAAAATTGCTTTTGATTTTTTCTTAAATGTTTTGAATATACAATGCTATAGATAAGTCAATAAAAGAAGACAAAAAGATTATTGTATATCATGTTATTTTAGATTTTATAAGATAAGAATTTCATGGTTTTGGACAAAAAAAAATTACTTTGAATAATTTAGAAACATTATCAGTGATTGCAAAACTATACGTCCGGTTTTGAAACTTAACTTTTAAGTAAAAAGACAAGCATGATATTATTAGTTATACAGTCAGTTACAGGGGGATACGGGTATATATGGAGTGCCTGAATTTTTTTTTCAAGCACTCCATATATTCCTGTATCCCCCCTGTAACTGACTGTATAACGAATTTATCCCGGCGATGAAATTTCCAAGCATGCATAATCTCTAACCGTCTGTCAATAACTAACAAATTTATCTGTGCCTGTTGGTGGCCTTGCACTGTTTTTTTTCAGTGGATGGAAAAAATTAAAACCAATGATATAGTTTAAAACAACTTGTTAATATTGAAATTCATAACAATAACGATAACAATAATTTTGGCAGTATTATTCCAGTGTCAGAATCATTTTCAACACAAAATGTATCTACAGTCATTTAATGCATGTTCTCACTCCCTCTGCAAAAAAAGTATAACCGAATGTCCATTTGAACTTTGTAAAATAACCCTGTTGGTGTGTCAGTATTGAAATACCCATAAATCCTTCCGAGATCTGAATCTGAAATGACTGGGTGGTGGTCGACAGACCCCTTCCCTTCTCTTTTCAATTCTGCCAGGACTGAACGGAAATTCACGTTTGCATCTCGAAAATCCTCTCCTTTCACCAAGTCAAACGTCTTTGAAAACGGGGGAGCCTGAAGATATCTGCTTAGTGAATGACGAATGTTCTCTAAACTATTCACTTTGTACTTGTCACTGTCAGTTTTGCGAAGATTTATGTAGAAGTGAGCAAGTACCTCGTTCAACCTTACTTTGTCGAAGTTTTCAAAATCCGTCGGCTGGTTCTTTTGACTAAGGTATGACCGGAACGTCGCCGCTGCTCTCTTATTAGCCTTTATGGTGCTTTTGGCATTTAATTCTTTCCTAAGGACAGCAATTTCGTCCTTCGTACGTGAGGAGAATCTGGCGGCAGCCATATTGTTTATCTGTTTCTGTCGTGTGATGATGACGCAATGAAACGAGGCTCCCCGCGGGTGGGATACAAATCACGGATACGTGATACACAAAATTTAGGGGCTTGTACCAAATAACGTGATTTTAAGGAGGGGGATACAATTATTGAAAAGGGCACTTTGTAGCCAATGAAAAGGCAATATTTTTAACAGAGTCGGGATAATATGTTATTAAGAAATTATCCTCCTTTTTTGACTCATCTGACCTAAGGTCATAGTGTGCATTTGCTATTAGTTGGTGTCCGTCGTTGATTTACAGTGATATTGTGTTATTGGTCTTTCACCATCTTTTTGTTTAACTTAACCCATCCTTCTGAATTAGTAGCCCAATCATCCTTGGCAGAGAATACATATTTGGGGTACTGTAGCCCTGGCCATTTCTAAGGAAGAGGCCTTATAAGCCGCCAGAAAGTGTGTTTGTGTGTGGTACTTGTATTGTTCATTTGTGTGTAATGGCCTTCTAAAATTAATTCCTTATTAAATTCCCTTTCAGTCTTTTTTTGTGTTGAAATCTTTAGGTAGTATGTCAATCAATTATCTTTATGTCGACAGAAAACAACCAAAAATTATGATGTTTAAGAAATAATTCATGGCAGGCATAGAGTTGTGCAAATTTACACATGGGCTGGGCCTTTATATTCTTAGATTTTACCCCTCACTTTCGCTCGGCGTAAAATTCGAATATAAAGGCCTAGCCCATGTGTAAATTTGCACAACTCTATGCCTGCCATGAATTATTTCCATTCTAATAGGACAAATACGGTAATTTTTAATCATTCGTGAACTGTATACACACGGCATTTGGTGGCTGCTCCATTTACCTCCTTCGAAAATTTTGAATTGATTTTGAATTATTTGTATTTGAACGAGATATTTTAAAACAAAGATATGGATGTTAACACGGAAAACATATTTATTGTGTATTTTCCAACATAGATTCGATTGAACAATTCCTGCGTAAAAATATTTAAAAAAAAAGTCGGGAGTTCCTTCGATCATCATTTCGAGCGCTAACAAGATGGCGGAGCGGATTTGTCAAGCATAATATCGAACACTTGAACAGTTGTTAATAATCGACAATTATTGTTAGATATGAAATAAAAAAAATAAATGCTAATGAAAAAAAAAGGCTTGTATTGTTGACATAGAAAAAAATTCCGAAAAAAATACTTAAGACAACCATCTATCGACTTTCACTTTTGTAATATATCGTTATCCTGTGACGTTGTTTACAAGGAACGCTGATGGACACAAGCTGGTTACTGATTTATTTTACTTGTTTGAGTAGCAAAATTCTAAATGCCATCAAATTGGAAAATATCAGTAACTTAATTACATCACCGTCTAGTTATCAATGTATACGTAGGAAAACAAGGTTAGTGTATTTTGTTATTCATGGCCGACACATATCAATGGAATGTATGTGACTGTGTGCGTACTGGGGATCCCCAAATGTAAATTTTCAATATGAACTTAGTTTATATCTATACCACTAGAGAAGTAGATACACAATTTGTGACTAAAAAAAAATATATATAAATAATTTTAATGTCAGAATTATTTTAGAAATAATTTTCAGGAAGGAGAGTTACCCTATTTTTTCAAACTAGTCAGTATTATTAGATTATGACCTGTAATTACAGGTGTTTAAATCAATTGTTATCAAGTTGGTATCGTATACCAAATCTTTCCAGGATGAGTTTTACTTTAAAGACATTGCAAAAAATTATTCTTATAAGACAACAAAATATGATTTGATATATTCTATAGTGACAAGAGTTATTTCCCTTGCCTTGATGATTGTCCTTTCATATTTTGGAAATTATGTTATGTTGGATGGGATTGTCAACATTAATATTTAATACTAGTATTCTTTATTACAATTTCAGGAAAGGCAATGCCGTTTTTCAAGGAAGATTTGAGCTTAGAGTTAATTAACGCCACTTTCGTCAATAGTTCAGCTATATCGTGGCTGTCAGTTTTATTAGTGGAGGAAACCGGAGTACCCGAAGAAAACCACCGACCTGTCGCAAGTCACTGATAATGTTGCATAGGGTACACCTCGCCTTTAACGGGGTTCGAACCCACATCTTTAGTGATTGCACAGGTAGTTGTAATTCCAACTACGATACAATCACGACCACGACGGCATAGTTTTTCAAAGTAATAATTATTATTTTTGCATCTACTTCTGTAGTGGTATATAGATTAATTATCTCTTATTGACTTATTTTTCAATTTCCTTTAGGGTGCTTTGTACAATTTCCCTTAAGGCGTCTTGTACAATTTCCCTTAAGCGTCTTGTACAATTTCCTTAAAGGTGCCTTTTACATTACCTAGATGTAAATAGACTATATGTAATTACCGGTAACTGATTACATACTAGTGTAGAATATTGTATAAATAGAATAAATAATCACCAAAATATGTTCAAAATCAGATAAGAGTATTTTAATATTACCAGTAGTTTGCTTATACACGAGTTATAATTTTGTTGACTGAAGTTAATTGATATTTGTAAATGTCTATAACATATTTTTGAGGAAGAAGTGAACAAAACAATATCCCTCTTTTGGGATCCAATTTCCCTCTAAGGCATTTGTCTCGTGACCTGAAACTCACTATTATAATTGAGTGAGCTTCTGTACTGACGGTATTGAAACTAAGCTTGCTCAAACATCGAGCTTCCTGACTAAGTGTTGTTATTGTTTTGCCAATTGACAAACAACCATGGCTACTAGGGACCATATCAATTTCTGCTTGGGTAATATCTCATTTACCTTATTCCCATGAAATGGTGATTATATCTCACCAAGCATGGCTTGGATGATGGCTGAGTGACACATATAAGTGTGTGTATTGGTTGGTTAACTAAGATGATCTCCATCACTGAATTTAGATCTATCTTAGAGCCTTATCAGGAAGTGAATAAGCGGTCTATCTTAGAAACTACAAATATGATTAAATCACCACAACACATTATTTGAGATCGGAGGGAGTGAGTGAGTGAAACACCAAATGAGCAATGTTTGCAGACATATCAGGTCAAGGACAAGATTAATTTAGTGACATGATAATACTGTTCGATTTATACTATTTTACATTCTTAGTGGGATTCTTAGTGTGTGTGCTTGTTCAACGACATTGTGTCCTGATTTTGGAGTGTCTGTACTACAAATATCCACGAATTTGTTCCGTTTGTCGTAATCACAATCCATATTCATGAATTATCATCAGCGTTGTAAGAAGAGACTGAAGATAACAAAGGGATAATCAGAATCCGTGAATCGAAAAAGAACAGACAACACAATGGCCAAAAGGAAAAGTACAAAAAGACAAACAACGATAAGAAAATAACAAGATGGGTGGAGAAGGATCTGTTTACCCCCACTTTTTAATGATGGTCGTTCTTTTGTTTTCCGTGTAATGTTTTGTAGATTGTCATTTGCCCATTTTTGTTTGGCCATTGTGGTTTCCTTCTTTGATTTACGTCGTCCAATTGCCCCCTTGGTATCTTAAAACTTTCTTAGTTAAATTTTTCTTTAAAGCTAAGGATTATCGTAAGCTGTGCATACTATAAAACTGATTGGAGGGTTCCTTATTTTTGTCCTGTTTTGGGGGATTGTATATCTAACATGGGAACAACCTCAAAACATTGTTTGATTTCGGAGTGAACGCTAAATGAACAATGTTTGCAGCAATATCATCTCAGGAACAAACAACATTCAGTGACATGACAATAATATTCGATTTATACAATTCAACATACTTAGTTGGATATTGATAGTGTGCTTGCGCAACGAAATTGTGTTCCTTTTCCACAGGAAAATCAAACGGAAAATGTGTTTTCGTTATTGTAGCGAAAAATATGTTTGCAACAAGAGAGTTATACATTAACCTTTCTACTATTGAGCTTATAAGACACCTGCAGTTCGATTCCTAGTTCGCCACTGCTAGAATATTTGATATTCCGTTGCATTCTATGGACCTATCTATATACACTAGACTAATTTATCACGACTAGTCCTGTGTAACATATGGATCTTCTCTGTAGACACTAAACTAGTATATCATTAGTCCCGTGTAATCAATGAAAATACTCTGTAGACATCAGACTAGTTTCTCACGACTACTCCAGTGTAACCTATGTATCTTCTCTGTAGACACCAGACTGGTTTATTACGATACGTCCTGTGCTCCCTATGAATCTTCTCTGTACACACTAGGCTAGTTTATCATGACTAGTCCTGTGTAAATCTATGAGTCTTCCCTGTGGACACCAGATTAGCTTATCACGACTAGTCCCGTGTAACCGATAAATCTTCTTTGTTGACACCAGGCTAGTTTATCACGACTAGTCCTGTGTAACCTATGATTCTTCCCTGTATTCACTAGACTAGAGTATCACGATTAGTCCTGTGTAACCTATGAATCCTCTCTGTAGACAACAGACTAGTTTATTATGACTAGTCCCGTGTAGCCTATGAGTCTTCTCTGTAGACACCAGACTAGTTTATCACGACTAGTCCTGTGTAACCTATGATTCTTCCCTGTATTCACTAGACTAGAGTATCACGACTAGTCTTGTGTAACATATGAATCTTCTCTGTAGACACCAGACTGGTCTCTCACGACTAGTCCTGTGTAACCTATGAAACTTCTCTGTAGACACCATAATATTTTATCACGATTAGTCCTGTGTAACCTATGAATCCTCTCTGCAGACACCAGAATTTTATCACGACTAATCCTGTGAAACCTATGAATCCTCTCTGCAGACACCAGACTATTTTATCAAGATTAGTCCTGTGTAATCTATGAATCTATTCTGTAGAAACCGTGGCTACTAACTCTTTGTAAGTATTCACATTTCAGAGTAGATGTGTGTATTGTATTGCGGATATGTCCAAGTCTATTCAGTATTTCTTCTCTCTGTAAACCACAATAAGAATTAACAACTTTGTAAAACAAGAATAAATATTCACCAAGATAATTCCACATTTGTGTTTGTCCCTCAAACACCTCCAGCCTTAGCTGAGAAGTAGGATAGGACTTGTTTCCTTATTCCTGAAAGGATTCCACATAAACTATGTTTTAGCAATCACAAATGATAAACCTATTAAGCCTATTTCAATCCCGGAAGATTTCAACACCTATATGACTTTCTGGTACCAAGCCGAATACTAGATTTTATATGATACAACTGAAAAGTGTATAAGTAGCAACTAATATTCCGTTCGTTTTAATGTTGACTCAATCAACGGAAGGTGTAAACGGACATTGATCAATACAGACCGTGGTCCAGACTAGGTGCAACAATGGTGGTATAACAGTTTTCTTTGTCAGTGGTAGGATAAAAGGACCGACATAAACGTCAATTGTAAGTCCTTTTATGGTATATCAAGGCACAAACAACTGGGCCGGAATCGACGGCCTTTTGACCAATGGTCAGTAGACCTGACTTAAAAGGATAACGTTTTGTAATGTTTAATAATTAATGTTAAGAAAAAGGAAAACAGACAGTCAGACTCAAGTTGCTAACCTGCCATGTCGGACAAGCACACCAATATTTATTAATAAAAGGATCTGACAAAATCAACTGCTCGATTCATTTAATGAAGAAAGAATACAATTTTCACCACTCATCATGTAGGAAGATTTTTTTTCCCATTTATTAGCCAACATATAAACAATATAACTATTTCAGGACACACTTCACGAACCAGTGAAAATCCAGTCAAAGGGAGGCAATTGCGATTTATTTTCAAAAATAATTTGGTAAAGTAATTTCAACAAAAAAAATAATTCATAATATACAATTTTATTAAAAAGACAATTCAATATACAGAAGATAATTGACACCAGTTTATCGATTATTTCTTGTTAAAGTTGTTGTTTTCCTCTAATTTTTGTCAATTGGTCACATTTATAAACATCATTTCAATCAAATACAATGTCAAGGTTTTGCTAAAAATTGAAATTCATTAAGAACGTGTTTCTTGACAGCCGATCACGACAAACTGCTCGGTACATGAATTTGAGACACAAACAACAGTGTCAACAAACAATGGTCTTGACCCTTTTCCGGAGTATAAAATTATCAGTTAATGCACAGCCTGGACAAACAAGAACAGAAGGTTAAACATAATGTTAATGTTCTGACTAAATTCTAGCAATTTATTAGAGAAAAAAATATTAAATTACTCCCAAAATGTTTACATTGTAATTAATACAGCACGCGCTAGCTGATTACAATAACTGCTCCCTCGTCATGTACATACTTAGGTCCGTTGTTAACTATCCAGGAAACGTTGAACTAAGCTCATAAAATTAAATTAACTTTAAGCTTGGTAAGATGTAGAAAAAATGGAATAAATTTTGTTACAAAAACATGAAGATTATGAATTTGTCTGCTCCTCCCAACAAGTAACACTCTGTATTTACCAAAGCCAGGAATAGGAACATATACAGATGTCCAATGATATCAACTGTATCTTTTCCAGCAACAACGAAACATCTATTTATTAATGAGGCAGACGAAAATACTTGAAATTCTAGACAAAGAAACAAAAAAACAAACAAAAAAATACAAAAAAACTAAAAACAAAAAACATAAAACAGAAATAAAAATAGATAACATCTCCCAAGATAAAAAGCAAACCACAACAACCTTCCCCCCCCCCCCCCCCTCTCCCCTCCCCCGAAAAAAAGCGAAAAAAAAATACAAAAAACATAAGACGAGGAAACAAAACAAAGCAAAAACACAATAAATAAGAAGATAACATAGAGATAAGATAGATAACTATTTATAATAATAATCTTGTGTAGGAGTTAAAACTCACAGATGACTTTATTTGAAAGTACACATAGCTCAATATTTGAGTCATCTGTAATAAATTAAGTTTTAAGGTACCACTATAAACAGTACAATATTTTTACTCCCGAGTTATGATACATATTGATTACTCATTTTGAGTTCTAGATAATATAATTTGAATATCTGATCCATTTCTAAATGTTCTTCGTTTTTGTGTAATACAATGATGTATAGTGTATATATATAATAATAAATAATTATGTATCTATTATTCATAAATAGTACTGAAGCATAATTTAAACTGCTCTTTAACGTCAAACGCTTTTTCAAAGGTACTATGCTACAAATAGTACATATTTTGACAGATTCTGGTTACCCCGTTGGTATCTTTTAACACCTCTTATTGAATGAATGAATTTGAATTTTTGGTGTTTAACGCCACTTTCAGCAATATTTCTGCTATATCATGGCGACCAGTTTTAGTAGTGAAAGAAGCCGGAGTACCCGGACAGAACCATCGACCATGGGCAAGCAACTGGTAAGCTGTATCACTTGCAGCTGGGAGTCGAGTTCACGCTTTTCTTGTAATTTACAAAGCCGGGCACGAACCCAAACCGTATTGGTGATAGGCTTGTATGAGTTGTTAGGTAATCCAACTACCTAACTCATTGAGCCACCCAGGCCCCCTAGAACTACCTAACACACTGAGCCACCCGGGCCCCCTAGAACTACCTAACTCAATGAGCCAACCGGGCTCCTTAGAACTACCTAACTCATTGAACCACCCGGGCCCCCTAGAACTACCTAACTCATTGAGGCACCCGGGCTCCCTAGAACGACCTAACTCATTGAGCCACCCGGGCCCCCTAGAACTACCAAGCTCATTGAGCCACCCGGGCCCCCTAGAACTACCTAACTCATTGAGCCATCCGGGCCCCCTAGAACTACCTAACTCATTGAGCCACCCGCGCCCTTATTCATCTCTTATTGATATCTCATGTTTACATACATCAATTATTATGATTACAAATATTGTTCTTTATGTTATCTTAAAATGAGATTAATCAATAATAATATTTTGGAAATGTAAATTTAAGCTGTTCACGGTAATATTTTTTTCAGTTTTTTTTTGCTTTTTAACAACTGGTAAATATTTAAATCAATGATCTAAATGTGTATAGAAGTGTATCAGGTGGTGTATTAATTCATTCAAAGTTTTACAATGTGTACTTTAGCATCAGATTTACCTTTATATGCAATACAACCAACCCATATCCGTCCCCAAGTATCAATATCAACTGACGATGGACCTATAACTCCCTGACCAAACATGTTTTTATATGTCAGTAGTTCTCCCTCACCTGATATAACATGTAAGGTTTGGTTTTTATGATCAGCTACAATAATATTATCTACTGATATTGTCACTATATCCCTAGGATCAAATGGTTTATCTTCTATATTGATTTCTGGATGTCCCTGATAGATCCACTTTACACCCCCTTCCTTATCCAGTACCACCACCCTCCCACTAGCATGAGCTGTCCTATCAATAACTACTATGTCACTATTTACATCTGTGATTCTATGTGGGAAAGTAAATAGTCTTTCTTTATGTTTGTTATATTCATAGGATTGTTTTATCTTCTTATTCTCCCCAAATACAATAATTTTCCTACAACTTGTATCTGTCAATTCGTGTGCATTTCCATTATCCACTACACCCAGCATAATGTCATTGTTATTAGTCACATGGATTCCAGTTGGTTGTAGTGGTAGAACAGAGAGAAATGGTTTGATATTTCCTGATTTTGTTAATAACTTGATATCTGAACTGCTATCCATAGAAAAAAGAATATCATTACTTTGTGTTCGAGCTATGTCACGAATCTTAACACGGACTTCCTTGATGATTTTGATCTCATCATCTACTACTACCTGTCTTAAAACATTTTCCATATAACTAGAAATCCATGTTGTATTATCATCCAGTGATACTATTCTGTCCACAACAGGTAAATCTGTTGTGTACGTCTTTAGCACTTTAAGGTCTGCGTCACGTAATTTGTTTGATAATTTTACTGAAGTTAGAATTCCAAATGATTTAGAAATGTGTTGTTCTCCAGAAATAAACTCTGGTATTTCTGGACGTAATTTCTTAAAAGACATGTCTGACATGTTGCCTCCATGTTCTGCAGCAGTTGCGAAAATGATTTCTGCACGAGTTGATTCTATGGCCGACTGTATTTTTTCTTGCTGATCTTCTAAAGTATGCTTAGCTTTGTCTATTTCTTTTGCCTTCTCTGACATCAGTTGTTTATGTTTGCTGTTTTCCTTTCCAATATTGTCTCTCAGTAGTTGGGCATATTTACTGAGTTCTTCTTTCGTTTTCTTTTCCCTCTCATCAATGTTTGTAATGGCAGCCACAAACATAGAATCCCACAAGGCATCATCTTTTTCAAGGTATTTATTTTCAGATTCGCATCGAACCAAATTTTGAGAAATTTTGTCTCGGATCCCTTTCAATTTTTCTATTTTTTCCATACAAACTTGATCGATGGGTTCTAAATCATGCCTCTTGTGAGAACTAGAAACACAATTGGAGCACACCAACACGTCACAAGTTTGGCAGAACATACAACTAAACTTACTTTTGTGAATTTGGCATGGAATATTGTCCGTGCAGATAACTGTTGGTTGAAAGTCTATGAGGCCTCCAGATGACTTGATATCAATAATTTCATGCGCGATTGCTGTTTGCACTTTTAAATGTATTTTTTTGCATATGTCGCACATAAACGTCTGACACTGACGACATGTCCATTTGATTTCCGTTGTTTTTTCACAAAGTTCACAAGTTTTTGGTGTTTGTGCTCGCCGTAGAGATTGAGAATAAGCCATCACAAATAATGATTGTTTTTCATATCCGACTTATTGTCAATATATTTGTTTTTCATATGCACTGGAGTATATAATGAAGTCAACTTCTAACCTATATACCAGGTAAATATAATCAAACCGGAGGAATGGTCCATTATATTAAAGGGTGATATATAGATGGAAGCTGATATATAAAAATTAAATATGGTCTTGTCTATATAAAGTAATTTATTATTGTGTGATTAATTAATGATAACTAATAATTTGGGGAGGTAGCTATTCATCATTTAGAATATAACATGATTCCAACTAAGTTGAATGAAGAAATATTTCACCGTAGGGAAATGAACTTTACTTCCTTGTCAACTGAACTATTATACCTACACAAATAATAAAAGTTTGTTATGTCAAGCAAAATTATAGCAATTTAAAGTTTATGATACATGTTTTAAATATAGATAAAATACCAATGGACCTAAAGGGGATAGTTTGAGAAAAACCAGAGATAAGCATTAACATATTTGAAGCATGAAATAAAGTTAAATTGACTGAAAGACAAAACAAGTCAGTTTTCCAAACTCAATGGAAAACAAATTAATATTTGCGATCTTAAATAAACTAAAATATGTTCCCCGCTTGAATAACCCTTCATTCGATATGGTTCAAATATTCATGAACAAAATTATATTTACTTTTGTGACAAGAAGAACTTAGTAACATTATCACTACTGACATACGTGCACTTTGTTAAGTAAGGGTTGATCTCGAAACTTATCTTTTAGAAAGGAAGTCAAACATGACATGTTATTCAGTAATAACCCTCCCCCTTTTTTGTTTTATTAGCTCAGATCACTTATATTCATTCCATATATATGCCATTAGTTGCTGTTCTTTCAAGTTACATTTATTTCTTTGTTATTTATTGCCTGTGCGAAGTGAAGGTAAAACATGGGACAAACACTACATATTGAAGCTATAGCTTGGACAGACAGTCAAATGTAATACAAGGGACAAAACCCTAGATATTTAGTCCATACCTTGGACAGACAGTAAAAAGTAATACAATGGACAAAACTCTAGATATTTAAGCCAGGGGATATACATAATTCGTCGCGACTCAACAGTCACCACCAAATCAGCAGTCATGATGTGCTATGCACAGTATTCCAAAAACCGTGTTAAATATTATGAACAAAATTAATCTTTTTTATGCATTTGCTGTAAACATTCCATAAGAATAAGATGGTGACCTTCACACAAAGCTGTGCTGTGGCAGTAAAATAACACACCATAGGTCTGATCACAGGTTTCACAGTAATGATAAAACAGCGCTGAATATATTTTTACAGGAAACTGTTTATTATTCGGGCAAGATACAAATCTCTTAAATATATATGTCATAGTCTAAGTTACTCGAAACATGAAAACATCCTTCAATTGTGAATAGAGTCTCGACATTAAATCATTCTTTATTTAAATACATTATATACATGGTTACCCAGCAGACCCAATTGTGACTCCACCTTCCACTCTACCTATGCTACTGTTTGGTATATGCTTTTGCTCCAAATCTACGGACAACACACCACTGTTATCTAGTCAACTGTAAAATATTAATCTTCTCTGTATACATTAGGTTAGCTTCGTATCTTAAATTAAAATGATACGAATAAAAATTTTCAATTTGTAATACTTTCTTATTTATAAACAATATATGTGTACCTTCGCGGAATATTTTCAAGAGAGAGTATAAATGTCTAACCCCAGATTCCGGATTGCCGCAATATGTCCTTCTGTGAATCTCCAACCATTAATGAATTACAAAAAATATATAAACAACACTAGATTATCACGACTAGTTCGTGTAACCTATGAACGAACATTCTCTGTAGACACCAGTCTAGTTTGTCACCACCAGACCTGTTTAACTTATGAATCTTCTCTGTAGACACCAGACTAGTTTATCACCACCAGACCTGTTTAACTTATGAATCTTCTCTGTAGACACCAGACTAGTTTTACACCACCAGACCTGTTTAACCTATAGATTTTCTCTGTAGACATCAGACTAGTTTATCACCACCAGACCTGTTTAACATATGAATCTTCTCTGTAGACACCAGACTAGTTTATTACGACTAGTCCTGTTTAACATATGAATCTTCTATGTAGACACCAGACTAGTTTATCACGACTAGTCCTGTGTAACCTATGAATCCTCTGTATACACTAGACTAGTTTATCGCGACTAGTCCTCTGTAACCTATGAACCTTCTCTGTAGACACCAGATTAGTTTATCACGACTAGTCCTGTGTAACCTATGAATCTTCTCTGTGGACACCAGACTAGTTTATCATGACTAGTTCTGTGTAACCTATGAATCTTTATTTTTTTCTATTATATCTATATTACACCTGTGAACAATTTACCTCTGGGTGCCAGGAAACCTCAAAGGTTTACAAATATTTACAATGAACAATATAATTTAATAAATAAATACTGGTACAGTTGTAGTAAGAATACAATACCATAAGCAAATAAATCATATTTTATCTCTCATATTCAATTTATAAACATACATTTTTACACAGTAAACAATGAAAGGAATTATTAATACAACTAAATTCATAATGTATCCAATAATAGCTGTAATTTCCTAATATTATATAAGTTTCGAACTTCTGGGTTCTTAATCATCATTTGTATATTACTTCTGAGTTCATTTTTGAGATTTGTGATAACTATTGCTTCCCTGTAAGTACTTTTATTATATTTTATATAATTTCTTGTTTTCCAAATTACCCATTTTAGTATACAAATTACTAAATTCATTAAAAGTAGGTTTTCAGTTATTTCTCCCTCATACACCCCAATGATTAAGTTTTCCTCAACAAGTACTATATTTTTTTCAAAAATGCTATAAAAAACGTGTTTTATTTCATCTAAGACATGTTTAATTTTATGACACCTGTAAAACAAATGCATAAGGGACTCTATTTCATTTTTGCAAAAATGACATTGACCATTTGATTTTCCCATTTTTTGTAATCTATATTCTGAATAGACAATGTTATGCAAACATTTCCATTGGAACTGGATAATGCTTTGTTTACATTTAATCTTGTTCAGTATATACCAAATTGATATCCAGTTAAATTTCTTTTCATAAATTGTATCCCATTTGAATTGACATTTTGGCGTAATTGGTTTACGTATTTCTTTCTGGATATTCTTCAGTTTCAGCTCTTTTGGAACAATGATTTTATTATTATGATTTCTAATATTCAAATTACTATCTATTTTTAAACCTAATGATTTTTTTATCTTTTCGTTATCATCGATTTTAATTTCTTAACAAACTTTTCTGGTATTGATTTTTTAATTTTTGCCCATTCTGATATCCAGTTCCTTTTAGCATCCAGTCTATTAAATATAGTCTGATTATCAACAAAGGTATTATTGTTTTTATCCCATATATCGTTTATTTTAAATATATTATTTCTCAAAAACGATTGAAAAAAAAGTGGATTTCTATTAAATTTGATCTCAGAGTTACCAAATATGTTTTTATCTAAAATGTCATTTTTAGACTCCGTAGAACATGACCCCAAAATTTTTTTCCATGCTTGTATAGCGTCTTGATAGTATTTTGGAATGGGTGCAATATCTAAACCTTTAATATCGGAGCATTTACAAAGAAAAAAATCAACTCCAAATTTTTTATCGTATTTCTGTAACCAGTGTTTACCTATCGCATTCCATGAGTCCATCTCACTGTTGATTATTTTGTATATAAATTTTATCTGTTTACTTTTGACAAAATTGTCTATGTTAATCATTCCCATCCCCCCTTCATTAATATTTAAGCAACATACGTTTCTTTCTATTTGGTTTGGTTTATTGTCCCAAAGAAATTTCCAAATCAAATCATTCACCTCTTTTTTATATTTCTCTGGTATCCCCCTCATTTCAGTTTCAAATCCCATTTGAGCTAACAGAAAATTTCTAGCGATTAAAGTTTTTCCCTTAAAGGTTAAATTTCTGGTTTTCCAAACCTGAGTGCAGCTTTTCATTTTATTTATAATTTTTTTCCAAATGTCATCAGTGTCTATATTGTACCCGTGAAAAACACCTAAAGTCTTTATATTATCTGAAATCCATGATATGTTAGTTAATCTGGGTCGTTTCCCCCTTAATCTACCAATAAATAGTCCTTTTGTTTTTTCATAATTTATCTTAGAGCCGGATGCCTTTTCAAATTTCGAAAGAATTAAAAAGGATTGTTCAACAGATTCTTCGTTTTTGCTTAAGAGTTGCGTGTCGTCTGCAAACATGCATATTTTTGCTTCCTTTACGGGGTGCCCCTCACAGTCGGGTAGTTTGATACCATGTATTTCCGGAGTGTTTCGGATAGCACAAGCCATCGGCTCTGCCTGAATAATGTACAAAACCGGTGCAGCAGGACATCCTTGTCTGGCTGAACGCGATATTGCGAAAAATTTTGATATGAAACCATTTGTTTTTATACAGGTTTTTCCCTTTTTAAATAACATATAAACCCATTCACGAAATTTCAGTCCAAAATTAAAACATTCCATAACATAATTTAACCACCCCCATTCCATTCTATCAAATGCTTTTTGCTGATCAACAAAAATAATTACACCTTCCTCATCTTCATTATCTACAAATTCTATAATATCATCAATCATACGATTATTTTCGCTTATATTTCTGCCTGCTACGAAACCTTTTTGATCCGTGTGAATAATTTTGTTTATTACTGGCTTCATGCGATTTGGTAAAAGTTTTGATATGATTTTATAATCACTATTTAATAATGTTATTGGACGCCAGTTACGTATGTTATCTCTATCCCCCCCCCCCCCCCCCCCCCCTTTATGGAGTAGTGTCAACATTCCTCGACACTGGGAATCACATATTTCAAATTTATCAAAAATTTCTAGTAATACTTCATATAAATCTTCCTTTATTGTATCCCAATATATCTGATAAAATTCATTTATAATCCCGTCTAATCCAGGTGATTTGTATTGTTTCATCGAAAAAATTATTTTCTTAATTTCATTAATTGTCAAGTCTTTTTCTAAATCTTCACTTTCGTCGCATGTTAATTTTCTATCCATATGAGTAACCAGTTTCTCTGCTACATTTTTATCCCACCCTTCTGTTGAAAATAGATTTGCGTAAAAATTTATCTGTTCATCTAGTATCTCGTCGATATCATATTTTAAATTACCATCTAGACCCCTGATTTTTTGCCATAATTTATTTTGCCCATGTTTTCTCTCTAGATTAAAAAAATATTTAGTTGATTGTTCCCTCTTCTCGTACCAGTCAACTTAGCTCTTAACCTTGCGGCGTCAGTTTTATTTTCATAATGTGAGTGTATTTGGTTTTCTAAGTCTGCTAACTCTTCTAATTGTTGCCTGGAGGGTTCAGATATATCCTTTAATGTCTCTAATTTATTTTCTAAAGCCTTTATCTTGTCGTCAGTAGTGTTTACCTTTTTAGACGCTTCTATAGTTATCGATTTAATCTTAATTTTGGCTATGTCCCACCATTCCCTCAAATTTGAAAAAGATTTCTTTTCTAATTTCCAATATATCCACCAATTTGTAAACACTTGTCGAAAATAATCAGATCTAATTGTATGCAAATTCATTATCCAGGTACCAGACCCTCTAGTGATATCGCATACGTTTAATTTCATAATTTTAATATCATGATCACTGAACGGACAATGAATTATTTTAATGTTAATGATATGACAGGAAAGTTCTTCACTGATCAATATTAAGTCTATACGTGATTTAGAATTACCTCTTCTAAACGTGTATTTTTTCACTGACGGATTTTTTTCTCTCCAAATATCGATTAGATTATTTTTCGTCATAATAGTCTTAAGTTCTTTTCCCCCCGTATCATCATAATTACGAGAAGGATAACGATCTATTTCCTTATCTAAAACACAATTAAAATCGCCAGTGAGTATATGCATTTTTTCAGTAAGACTCCCATCTGTCACATATGGATCAATATCTCTAATAAAAGTTTTTCTAACCCCACTATCATTTGGACAATACACGTTTGTTATTATATAAGTTTTATTTTCGTATTTTAGTTCACATGACAATATACGCCCAAAATCATCGGAACTAATTTCTTTAACAGTAGCATCAATATCATATAATAAAACCCCTACCCCTCGCGATGCCCTTACTCAACAATTCCAACTACTTTCGCATCCACCAGAACTTTTCCACAAGTTTTGCCATGATTCTATTTCAGAAAATGTACAGTGCGTCTCTTGAACACATATTACATTGATTTTTTTACTAATCAACCAATCAAAAAAAGTTCTACGTTTTTTATCATCTCTCAGCCCATTTATATTTATAGTTGCAACAGAAATTGACATGACATAAATAAATAAAGTGTAATATTATGATCTAAAGCCTCATGCAATAGAAAAAAATTACATATATATAGATATATATCGCTTAATTCCACGATTTTACGATTTTTCATTTGTATGGAACAAACAACAATAACATGTATCTTACAATAAATCATATAGTGGGAGAATATGTATAATTTTGTGTTTAAAGGTCTCATGCGATAACGAGAAATTTTAATTTGTTTTATTATCGCTTGATTGCTCAATCTCACAACTTCTACTATTTCTTTACAACCGGTAACAATACCGTATTCTTGACAATAAATCATAACACAATTGTTGCAAAACAATACAGTCTCTTGTAATATTTGTATACACACAAATGTAATAATTTATACAAAATAAAAACATGAATACTATCATAATAAAGCAGTACAAATATTAAATTACTACACTGGTGGCGATACAATTCGGGTTTGTTTGTTTTGTCTCTCTACAGAATTTGGTGTCGACTTTATCTGAATCGAAAAAGGTTACAATTTCGTCTCTAATTTTCGTACAACCTTCAACGCTAATATGGACACCTGAGGAGTCAGTATTATCAAATAATGACTTTAACACATTTCCTTGTTTCGTGAACAATTCATAAGCATCTACACATTGAATTTGTTCTCTAATACACAACTTTTTCAAAAATATGTTGACATTTAAAACTGTGTCATTACATTTTGCTATGTTTGGACCTTTCCCTTTTCTAGGGAGAATAGTACATATACCAACTACAGAATTCGGGAAATTACATTTTACTTGGTGTATTGCATGTGTAAGATTAATATTAACCTGGTCATGATCACCTTTAGACTTTGTAATGTCGTTTGTACCTAAGGATATTACTACTTTATCTACAGTTTTATCAAACACTTTAGATTTGGCTAGTTTTATTGTCTCATCTATATTTTCTAATGTTGCACCTGAAATTGAGGCATTTATGCAATTTTGGGAAACTTTCCCAAGTCTTTTACAGTTAGAAGCCCCTAGTAAAACATTTACTGAATTGTTGTCGTCTGTAGTAGGATTACTGTCAGCCTGTCCTGATGCGTCTTTATGTTCTGTTTCGTCATCCAAGCTTGAGTTGTCTCGAGTATGTCTACCCTCTATGATTTCATGAAAATAATCACCATATTCCTTCCTAGCTGTTTCTTCTTTATGAGCAGGGCAGTCACGTTGTATATGGCCACACTCACCACAATGCTTGCACAAGATATCATATGTACAGTACTTGGCTATGTGTCCTTGTTTATTGCAGTTATAACAAGTTTTTATTGATGTCGGTTCAGTATGACATCTGTAGTAGGGATGGTTTGTCTGTTGGCAGTATGAACATTCCGTCCTGTTGTTATCTGCATACAGTCGGATTTCGAATCGCCCAAAATTGGTTCTAACTGGAAGAATTGGTGCACAATTTAATATCTGAACATATCTGGTCCCATTTTCAATGTTTGTGCCTTTAATGACACCCCTTTTTATTGAACCATTTATCACTTGCCCGTATTTCGACATGTGTGTGGCTATGAATTGATCAATCACTTCGCATGGCGCATCTTTAATTGTCACGTTAGTTACATTTTTATCAATTTCAAAAAAGTTAACTGACCTGTTTTTCAATGAAATTCCCGAGTTGAGGATCTTGTATTTTGCCTGTTCACTTTTCAGCGTTACAATACAGGATTTCTCTGTCATCTGGATTGACTTTATATCTTCTAAATTTATTTATTTTTTCAATTCGGATAAAATATCCTCATGTTTAATTCCCGTAAACAATTTACTATTAAAATGTACCGAAAAATTTCTGTTTATTTTCTCCATTCTGCCTTGAATGTTGTGAATAGGACGTGAGCTGTGTTTACTTGTATATAGTTAATTGTCAACCGTATGTTGACAAACACAAAAAACACTAAAATAAACTATCAGGAGAAGTTTTCCCACATATTGGTTGGTTTGTTGCAATATTCCATCAATAATTATATTATATATTGGAAATTTTCGGCATCGAAAGGCAATATTAGCTATTTTTGGGAAAAAATTTCGGAGCTCGAAATCAACTCAACCTACTATTCCAAGGGCAGACAACCAACCTATGAATCTTCTCTGTGGACACCAGACTAGTTTATCATGACAAGTCCTGTGTAACCTATGCATCTTCTCTGTAGACAGCAGATTAGTTTATCACGACTAGTCATGTGTAACATATAAATCTACTCTGTAGACACCAGACTAGTTTATCGCGACTAGTCCTGTGTAACCTATCAATCTTCTCTGTGGACACCAGACTAGTTTATCATGACTAGTCCTGTGTAACCTATGCATTTTCTCTGTAGACACCAGATTAGTTTATCACGACAAGTCATGTGTAACATATAAATCTACTCTGTAGACACCGGATTAGTTTATCATGACTAGTCCTGTGTAACCTATGCATTTTCTCTGTAGACACCAGATTAGTTTATCACGACAAGTCATGTGTAACATATAAATCTACTCTGTAGACACCGGACTAGTTTATCGCGACTAGTCCTGTGTACACACCAGACTAGTTTATCACGACTAGTCCTCTGTAACCTATGAACCTTCTCTGTAGACACCAGACTAGTTTATCACGACTAGTCCTGTGTAACCTATGCATTTTCTCTGTAGACACCAGATTAGTTTATCACGACAAGTCATGTGTAACATATAAATCTACTCTGTAGACACCGGACTAGTTTATCACTACTAGTCCTGTGTAACCTATGAATCCTCCGTAGACACCAGACTAGTTTATCACGACTAGTCCTATGCAACCAATGAATCTTCTCTGTAGACACCAGACTTGTTGATCACGACTAATCCCGTGTATCCTATTAATCTTCTCTGTATACACCAGACTAGTTTATCACGATTAGTCCTGTGTAACCTATGAATCCTCCGTAGACACCAGACTTGTTTATCACGACTAGTCCTGTGTTTCTTATGAATCTTCTCTGTAGACACCAGACCAGTAAATCACGACTAGTCCCGTGTATCATACGAACCTTCTCTGTAGACACCAGACTAGTTTATCACAACTAGTCCTGTGTTCCTATTAATCTTCTCTGTAGACACCAGACTAGTTTGTCACGATTAGTCCTGTGTGACCTATGAACCTTCTATGTAGACACCAGACTAGTTTATCGCAACTAGTCCTGTGTTCCTATGAATCTTCTCTGTAGACACCAGACTAGTTTGTCACGACTAGTCCCGTGTATCCTGTGAATCGTCTCTGTAGACACCAGACTAGCTTATCACGACTACTCCCGTGTATCCTATGAACCTTCTCTGTAGACACCAGACTAGTTTATCACGACTAATCCTGTGTAACCTATGAATCTCCTCTGTATACACCAGGCTAGTATATTACGACTAGCCCTGTGTAAGCAATGAATCTTCTATGTAGACACCAAACTAGTTATCATGACTAGTCCTGTGTAGGCTATGAATCTTCTCTGTAGACACCAGACTAGTTTATTACGACTAGCCCTGTGTAAGCTATGAATCTTCTATGTATTCACCAGACTAGTTTATCACGACTAGTCCTGTGTAACCAATGAATCTTCTCTGTAGACACCAGACTAGTTTATCACGACTAGCCCTGTGTAAGCTATGGATCTTCTATGTAGACACCAAATTAGTTATCATGACTAGTCCTGTGTAGGCTATGAATCTTCTCTGTAGAAACCAGACTAGTTTATCACGACTAGTGCTGTGTAGCCTATGAACCTTCTCTGTATAGACACCATACTAGTTTATCACGACTATTCCTGTGTAACCTATGAATCTTCTCTGTAGATACCAGACTAGTTTGTCACGACTAGTCCGTGACGGTGTGATCTATGCATCTTCTCTGTAGACACCATACTTGTTTATCACGACTAGTACCGTATAATCTATGAACTTTCTCTCTAGACACTAGAAAAGAATATCATGACTAGTCCTGTGTAACCTGTGATTCCTCTGTTAGACACCAGATTAGTTAATCACGACTAGTTCCGTGTAACCTATGATTCTTCTATGTAGACACTAGACTAGTTTATCATGACTAGTCCTGTGTAACCTATGAATCCTCTGTATACACTAGACTAGTTTATCGCGACTAGTCCTCTGTAACCTATGAACCTTCTCTGTAGACACCAGAGTAGTTTATCACGAATAGTCCTGTGTAACCTATGAATCTTCTTTGTAGATACAAGACGACTAGTTTATCACGACTAGTCCGGTGTTATCTATGCATCTTCTCTGTGGACATCAGACTAGCTTAGCACGACTAGTCCTGTGTAACCTATGAATACTCTCTGTAGACAGCAGACTAGTTTATCACGACTAGTCCTGTGTAACCTATGAATCCTTCGTAGACACCAGACTAGTTTATCACGACTAGTCCTGTGTATCCTATGAATCTTCTTTGTAGATACAAGACGACTAGTTTATCACGACTAGTCCAGTGTTATCTATGCATCTTCTCTGTAGACACCAGACTAGTTTATTACTAGTCTCGTGTAACCTATGGATCTTCTCTGTAGACAACAGACTAGTTTATCACGAATAGTCCTGTGTAACCTATGAATCTTCTTTGTAGATACAAGACGACTAGTATAGCACGACTAGTCCGGTGTTATCTATGCATCTTCTCTGTGGACATCAGACTAGCTTAGCACGACTAGTCCTGTGTAACCTATGAATCCTCCGTAGACACCAGACTAGTTTATCACGACTAGTCCTGTGTTTCCTATGTACCTTCTCTGCAGACACCAGACTAGTTTATCACGACTTTTCCCGTGTAACCTATGAATCTTCTCTGCAGACACCAGACTAGTTTATCACTAGTCCTGTGTAACCTATGAATCTTCTCTGTAGATACCAGATTAGTTAATCACTAGTCCGGTGTGATCTATGCATTTTCTCTGTAGACACCAGACTAGTTTATCACGACTAGTATTGTATTTCCTATGCACCTTCTCTGTAGATACCAGACTAGTTTATCACGCCTAGTCCGGTGTGATCTATGCATCTTCTCTTTAATCAGCAGACTAGTTTATGGCTAGTCCCGTGTAACCTATGAACCTTCTCTGTAGACACCAGACTAGTTTATCACTAGTCCTGTGTAACCTATGAATCTTCCCTGTAGATACCAGACTAGATTAACACGACTAGTCCGGTTTGATCTATGCATCTTCTCTGTAGACATCAGACTAGCTTATCACGACTAGTACTATGTAACCTATGAATCTTCTCGGTAGACACCAGACTAGCTTATCACGACTTGTCCTGTGTATCCTATGGATCTTCTCTGTAGACACCAGACAGTTTATCACGACTAGTCCCGTGTATCATATGAATATTCTCTGTGGACACCAGACTAGTTTATCACGACTAGTCCTGTGTAACCTCTGAATCATCTCTGTAGACACCAGACCAGTTTATCACGACTAGTCCCGTGTATCATATGAATATTCTCTGTGGACACCAGACTAGTTTATCACGACTAGTCCTGTGAAATCTATGAATCTTCTCTGTAGACACCAGACTTGTTTATTACGACTAGTGCTGTGCAACCTATGAATCCTCTCTGTAGACACCAGACTAGTTTATGACGACTAATCCCGTGTATCCTATGAAACTTCTCTGGTGACATCAGACTAGTTTATCACGACTAGTCCTGTGTAACCTATGAATCTTCTCTGTAGACACCAGACCAGTTTATCACGACTAGTCCTGTGTAACCTATGAATCTTCTCTGTAGACACCAGACCAGTTTATCACGACTAGTTCTGTGTAACCTCTGAATCATCTCTGTAAACACCAGACCAGTTTATCACGACTAGTCCCGTGTATCCTATGAAACTTCTCTGTTGACATCAGGCTAGTTTATCACGACTAGTCCTGTGTAACCTATGAATCTTCTATGTAGACACCAGACCAGTTTATCACGACTAGTCCTGTGTAACCTATGAAACTTCTCTGTAGACACCAGACCAGTTTATCACGACTAGTCCTGTGTAACCTATGAATCTTCTCTGTAGACACCAGACCAGTTTATCACGACTAGCCCTGTGTAACCTATGAATCCTCTCTGTAGACACCAGACCAGTTTATCACGACTAGTCCTGTGTAACCTATGAATCTTCTCTATATACACCAAACCAGTTTATCACGACTAGTCCGGTGTTATCTATGCATCTTCTCTCTAGACATCAGACTAGCTTATCATGACTAGTACTATGTAACCTATGAATCTGCTCAGTAGACACCAGACTAGTTTATCACGACTAGTCCTGTGTAACCTATGCATCCTCTGTAGACACCAGACCAGTTTATCACGACTAGTTCTGTGTAACCTATGAATCTTCTCTGTAGACACTGGACTAGTTTATCACGACTAGTCCTGTGTAACCTATGTTTCTTCTCTGTAGACGCCAAATTAATTTATCATGACTAGTCCCATGTAACCTATGAATCATCTCTGTAGACATCAGACTAGTTTATCACGACTAGTCCTGTGTAACCTCTGAATCATCTCTGTAGACACCAGACCAGTTTATCACGACTAGTCCCGTGTATCATATGAATATTCTCTGTGGACACCAGACTAGTTTATCACGACTAGTCCTGTGAAATCTATGAATCTTCTCTGTAGACACCAGACTTGTTTATTACGACTAGTGCTGTGCAACCTATGAATCCTCTCTGTAGACACCAGACTAGTTTATCACGACTAATCCTGTGTATCTTATGAAACTTCTCTGTTGACATCAGACTAGTTTATCACGACTAGTCCTGTGTAACCTATAAATCTTCTCTGTAGACACCAGACCAGTTTATCACGACTAGTTCTGTGTAACCTATGAATCTTCTCTGTAGACACCAGACCAGTTTATCACGACTAGTCCTGTGTAACCTATGAATCCTCTCTGTAGACACCAGACCAGTTTATCACGACTAGTCCTGTATGACCTATGAATCTTCTCTATATACACCAAACCAATTTATCACGACTAGTCCGGTGTGATCTATGCATCTTCTCTCTAAACATCAGACTAGCTTATCATGACTAGTACTATGTAACCTATGAATCTGCTCAGTAGACACCAGACTAGTTTATCACGACTAGTCCTGTGTAACCTATGCATCCTCTGTAGACACAGACCAGTTTATCACGACTAGTTCTGTGTAACCTATGAATCTTCTCTGTAGACACTGGACTAGTTTATCACGACTAGTCCTGTGTAACCTATGTATCTTCTCTGTAGACGCCAAACTAATTTATCATGACTAGTCCCATGTAACCTATGAATCATCTCTGTAGACATCAGTATAGTTTATCATGACTAATACCGTGTATCCTATGAATCTTCTCTGTAGACATATGTCTAGTTTATCACGACTTTCTCCTGTAACCTATGAGTCCTCTCTGTAGAAATCAGACTATTTTATCGACATCCTTTTGACCAAAGAGGAATCCGGTTGACTTAAAATGAAAAAGGGTTCTAATGTTTAATGTTTAAATAGGAAAACAAACGGTCAGACTCAAGTAGCTAACTTGCCATGTCGGACAAGCATGCCAATATTATAAATTCTAAGCTCCCTAGTGACCGACTACGAACACTTCAACTATTTACTTACCATCTAAATAATCATAGTCGATTACCGGAGCTTAGAACATTTTTGTACGATGTTGCTGATCTATACCTTGAGACAGTTACTAAGTTTTTTCCACGAACTATATTTGACGGGCTTTCTTGAAAGTTCTAAGGCTAAAGACGTAATGGTCACTAGACAAAATTAAGCATCGCCCACTGATCTTCTGTAATGTTCCGTCAGCATTGTTTTCGTAACTGCACGTTTATCTATCGTCTGCATATGTGTGTAGCGGACTAACGTAACACAATGGAGAAAAAGAGGAGATTTGTTTCAACTACCGATAAGGAAATCGAACAAAAGAGACTTAAAATGAATGCATAAAAAACCATTAAACACAATATTGCGGCGGCAACTTTATTGCTCGAGTAGTTAAAGGAAAATCATTTGGATACTGTGTTTATCGTTATTTTTAGGAATGGAATTTTCCACTGGCCAGTAAAGCGTTTTAATCTTATTCTCTAGATTTCCATATATGGCTCTGCCTTCTATCGTTATTGTTAGGAATGATTTTATCCAATCATACGTCGTCCAATAAATGTAACATCGTACAATTATTAATAAAGCGATCTGACAAAATCAACTCCTCGAGTCATTAAAAGGAGGAAGAATTAATTTTTTACCAATGATAATGTAGGAAGATTTACTAATGGATTAATTTGGTTATGCTGGCGTGATCGCATGGTAGTTGGATTTATTGCTAACTATGCAATAAGTGCCTATCACCACTGATGTTCAAATTTCAATCGGGGCGAGGTGTACAACATTATGTGGTAAAGTGTGTCAGTGAATTGCGACTGGTTTATGATTTGTCCGGGTGTTTTTGTATCCTCCACCAATAAAACTGGCCGTCACGATATAACTGACATATTGTTGAAAGTGGTTCTAAGCACAATGAAACAATAAAACAAATATATTATCCAACCTATAAACAAAATAACTATTTCAGGACACACTTCACTAACCGGTGAAAATCCAGTCAAAGGGAAGCAACTGCAATTTATTATAAAAAATTATATGGTCAATGACTTTCAACAAAAGAGAAATAATTCATAGTAATACAATTTTATTAAGACAAGATAATTCAATATATAGAAGAAATTAACACTACTTTATTGCGTATCTCTTGTTAAAGTTGTTTTAATTCTCCTCTTTGCTTAGGCATCGTTGCAATCAAACACAATGTCCAGGGCTTGCTTAAAAATTAAGATCCATTGAAAACTTGTTCACTGACAGCCGTTCACGACAAACTAGCCTTGTTGTAAATTTGAAACACACCCAACGGTGTCTACAAACAATGACATTGAACCTTTATCTGGAGTATAACATTATCAGTTAATACACAACCTGGACAAACAAGAACAGCAGATTAAACAGCATGCTAATCTCCTGACTAAACTCTAATAAATTATTAGAAAACAAAATATTAAATTACCCCAGAGATGTATAATTAATACAACTCGCGAATAGCTAATCACAATAACTGCTCCCTCGCCACATACAGATTTTAATTCACGTTACTAGCTATTCAGCAAACGTTAGTCTAAATTCATCAAATTAAATTAACTTAAAATTTTGTAAGAAATAGAAAAAAATGGAAAAATATGTTTTATCTACACTAGAGATTTTAAATCTTCATTTCCATTTTTTTTCGAACAAACAATAGCGGGATGCTGTGCGTTCTGAGGAGTGACCACCAATAAAAAACGGAATTAATTTTGTAGCCAAAAAACAGGAAGATTTTGAAATTCTCTGCCCCTCTCAAAAAGTACACTTTGTATTTTTCCAAAAGTCAGGAATGGAAATGCTTACAGACCTCCAGTAATACCATCAGTAGCTTTTCCAGCAACCAATAAACCAAAATGTATTAATGAGACAGACGAAAATATATTAAATGCTAGACAAAAAAAAAACATGAATGAAAAGTATCAAAAATAATAATAAAAATAAAACACAAATTTACAGAATAGGAACACATACTATGAAAATTATATATGCAAAAAAACAAAATTCAAAAACAAAACGAAAATCAAAATCAAAAACAGAAAAAAAACAAACAAATAACAAAGCAGAACCCCCCCCCCCCCCCAAAAAAAAAGAAAAAAAAAGAATAAAGCAAAGCAAAACATAAAAAAGACAAAACAAAACAAAGCAAAACCAAACCAAAATGAATGAAAAGTTAACATTCAGATGAGTTAGATCTCTGTTTCATTATAATAATCTGATGTCACAGTTAGAAATGACAGATGAGTTTACATCAAGATACACGTAGCTCTATATTTGAGTTACCTGAGATCAATCAAGTTATAATGTACTCCTACAAACAGTACAACATTTTTACTCCAGAGTTATCCTAGGAATTTAAGAGTTCTAGATAACAATATTTAACTATCTGATCCATTCAAAAATGTTTTTGTTTTGTGTGATAACTTGATGTATATTGTATATATGTAATAATAAATCATTATGTTTAAATTATTATCAATAGTACAGCAGCACAATTTAAACCGTTCATGGTTATATTTAAAAAAAGGGTTTGTTCTTTAACAACAAACGTTTTTTTTCAAATGTACTATGCTACAAACAGACATTTTGACAGCCTTTCATTACCCCTTTGGTTTCTTCTAACTTTTCTGATTGATATCACATTTACATACATCAAATCATTGATTGAAAACTAAGCAAAATATCTTACTGAAATTTATCTTAAAATGCGATTACTCAATAATAAAGATTTGGTAATTTAAAGTTAAACTGTTCATTGTTATATTTTTTCATTTTGTTTGGCTTTTTAACAACAAACTCCTCAACAGGTAAATAGTTAAATCAATGATCTAAATGTGTATAGAAGTGTATCAGGTTGTGTATTATTCCTCTCAAAGTTTAACAATGTGTATTTTAGCATCATATTGACCTTTATATGCATCACAACCAACCCATAACTGTCCCCTGCTATCAATATCAAGTGACAATGGAAGTTTAACCTCCTGATCTGACATGACTTTATATGTCAGTAGTTCTCCCTCTCCTGATATAACATGCAAGGTGTGGTTGTTACAATCAGCCACTATAACATTACCTACTGATGTTGTCACTATATCACAAGGGTCAAATGATTTATCTTCTGTATTGATTTGTGGATGTCCCTGATAGATCCACTTTACAACCCCTCCTTTCCCAGTGCCAACACCCTCCGAACATCGTCAGATGTACTATCAGTAACTACTACATCACTATTTACATCTGTGATTCTGAAAGGCAAAGTAAATAATCTTTGCTTACATTTGTTATATTGATAGGATTGTTTTTCTTCCTTATTCCCCCCAAATACAATAATTTTCCTACAACTTTTATCTGTTAGTTTGTATGTATCTCCATCATCCATTACACCCAGTATAATGTCATTGTTATTAGTCACATGGATTCCAATTGTTAATAGTGGTGACATCGAAAGAAATGGTTTGATTTGTCCTGATTGTGTTATTAGTTTGACATCTGAACTCTTAATAGAAATAAGAATGTCATTACTTTTTGTTAGCTTCATGTCATAAATCTGAACAGGGATTTACTTGATTGTTTGGATCTTATCATCTATTACTACTTTTCTGATAATATTGCCTGTATAACTATATATCCATGCTGTTGTTTTATCCAGTAATACTAATCTAGTAACACTAGGTAAATCTGGTGTATAACCTTTTAGCACTTTAAGTTCTGTATCATGTGATTTCTTTGATAGGTTGACTGAAGTAAGAATTCCAAATGATTTAGAAATGTGTTGTTCTCCTGACACAAATTCTTATATTTCAGGACGCAACTTCGTAAAAGACAAATCTGACATACTGCCTCCATGTTCTGCAGCAACTGAAAAAATGATTGCTGCCTTTGTTGATTCTATGGCTGACTGTATTTTTTCTTGCTGATCTTCTAAAGTATTTTTAGTTTTATCTATTTCTTTTGTCATCTCTGCAATCATTTTTTTTTTTTTCTGTTTTTCGTTTCAATATTGTCCCTCAGTTCTTGAGCATATCTACTAATTTATTCTATCATTTTCTTTTCTCTCTCATCAATGTTTTTAATGGCGTCCACAGAAATAGAATCCCACATGCAATCATCTTTTTCAAGGAACTTATCTTCAGATTCGGATCGAAACAAATTTTGAGAAATCTTGTCTCGGATCACTTTCAATTTTTCTATCTTTTCCATACAAACTTCATCGATAGATTCTAAATCATGCTTTTTGTGAGAACTAGAAATACAATTGGAGCACACCAAGACGTCACAAATTAGGCAGAACATACAACTAAACTTACTTTTGTGAATTTGGCATGGAATATTGTCCGTGCAGATAACTGATGGTTGCACGTCTATGAGGTATCCAGATGACTTGATATCAAGAATTTCATGCTCGATTGATGTTTGCACTTTTAAATGTATCTTTTTGCATTTGTCGCACATGAAAGTCTGACACTGGCGATATGTCCATTTGATGTCCGTTGTGTTTTCACCTTGTTCACAAGTTATTGGTACTTGTGCTCACCGTATAGATTGAGAATAAGCCATCACAAATAATGATTTTTGTTGATATCCGACTTATGGTCAATATATTTGTTATTCATATGGACTGGGAATATATAATTAAGTCAACTTCTAACTTTGATGTGGTTTCCAATGTACCTGGTAAATATAATCAAGCCTGATGAATGGTCCATTATATTGAAGGGTGATATATAGATGGAAGCTGATGCATAGAAATTAAATATAATCATCTCTCTTTCGCAGGTGTGTTAAGGCTGTTTCTAAGATTGCATGCAATAAAAAAGGGGGTCAGGTATGTAATACAAATTAATGAGTAAAACATAACAATAGTTGATGCATATTGCAACCAGTTATTTATACATGTTCGAAAGTGAAAATGTTTCAACTTTGTGCGAGTCAACGTGGCTTTCTGTTGATAAAATGATGGTCACGTGACTACAATCAGTGCCTTAACTAATTTCGAAAAATTCTAGTATTTAGAGTGAAAGTTGAATTGAAAACTGGATATTTTCCGAAAGATTTTTTGTTTTTGTTTAAGAAAAGTGCTACGTGAGCTACTATACAGCCAACAATGGAGTTTAAGACAAGATAAAACTCGGAAAATTGACGATTCCTGTTGACCAATGGTGTAAAATTGTAAATCATCGTCTTCTGTCAAGTTTTTCATTGGTCTCGTAGCAAAATCATATATCTTTATTATCTGCTCTTTATTAATATGTTTTCAACTGTGAATTTATTGAAGCGTATATTCTATAACTTTCATGTCGAAGTGTACGTACTCAATATTTAATCAATTTCGAAAACAATAAAACACTCAAGTGATCCGGCGCACCGATAAAGGGAGGTAACAATATTTGTTAACTCTATCGGCGGCAAATGTATGAAAACAATATAATTTTTTGCTTTATTTAATTAAGGTAAACTAAATTTGTGGTCGATTCGATAATTAATCAATTGTTTATTTCATATATCCTACCGTGACATCTGCTCGATCATGCAATAAAGTCGATCACTTGTTTTGATTTACAATTCTCGCGCAGCACGAGACCAATGACGTCATTCTGTATATTCATAGCGTACATAAACACTGAGGGAATACTTTTCAACGTCAAAATTACAAGATTATATTAAAACAGAGAAGTTTGAATTGAATAAATTCCATGCAAGTGAAAAAGATCCTTTTTACTAATGTCTTTCTTTCCTGATCATTATGCTTGTTAAATATGTTTTCATCGATGGTATTCCCCAAACATTTGTATTTTTCCGGTTTGTTGACATAATCGTCATCACAGTTCATGACCGTTTCTGGAATGTAGGCCAAGCAAATTGTATTTTAAAATACTTTGAAAATATGATGATTGATCATTCAGATTCCGCCATTTTCTAGTAAATGGCCAATTTTACCGGGAAAATACATGCAAGTGCTCTCCATTAGTCACAAAATGGCAGATTATTTTGCATTTCCACTGCTGCTTTAATAACAAATATACCCTTACTTCTTGGGGTATTGAAATGAAATTCACAGAGAAGATAGAAAAAGAATTAATTTAACAGCAATAATCAAAATTTATAGCATAAATTGAACAGAGAATTAAATTAAACCAGATGGAAAAATGAGATTATCTGGGTTAAAAAAAACCTGTCATTATTACAAATAGCATCAACAAAACTGTATTGTTACCACTCTGTGATAATAAATGTGATTAACATAAATTGAAATCAGTCAGTAATTGTTTTACCAAAATATGTCGGTCTAATAGATTGTATTGACAAAAGCAAAAACACAAAATTCACTGGATTAAATACTTTTTATGTGGGTAAGCAAGTTTAATTTTTGCATCAAATAATTAATTTTTAATACTTCAATTTCAAACTATTTAAAAAAAAACATCTTTTGAAAATTTTCAGACTAATCAATTACACTGAAAAAGCTAAAATACTGTACTTTCTTAATCTGGTTTACTTTTTAAGTTTGGTTGGCCTATGACAAAATCATGTGCTTTATTGAACTTTGACCGGCTTTATGTGACGTCATACGACGCCATTTGGAAAATGGATGGTAAACCAATACAGGTCAGTGTGTTATTATTATCGATCTTTTTTCCATGGAACTTTACACATGTGAGCAAGAATAGATGAGGAACATAATTAAAAAGAAAAAAATGTTTACTTTTCAAACATGAAAAAAATAATCAAACATTATCCAATGACTGACCGACTTATTGTCAGACGAGGATATATAAAAAAGGTTTCTGTGAAGTGATTGCTAATCAATTGTAAAATGGTGTAATTATCCATGTCAACTTCTATCACTATCAGTATCACACAATCTTGTACCTGGTCCTGGGCGTCATGTACAAAACAAAATATTGAATATCCATGTATTACTTATTCATGTATCAGAGACATATAACACAAGTATGTCTCTGCATGTATTGGGTATATCAGTAGATGTTCATATTGAATTATTCGACAACTGTTAGAATTAGTTGTTAAATTATATTTTGAGTTGAAATGCTTTTGAAAAAAAATGGCAAAAATTGGTATATTTGCAAACATAGTGAATATCTGAATGTGCATGGTGTAATGATAGATTTGTTTCTTTTGTTCCCCTCACATCTCTTTTTTACAAAATAAAATGTTTCTTTTTTATAATGGCCTGCAGATGAAGTGAACAAAACCCAGATAACACTCGTAACCCTCAAATCTATTTTCTATTCCTGTAAATTTTCATATCTAGAACTTGAACCTGATGAAACTGATGGAATATTTAAATTTATTAAATCTTAATTAAATAAAAATGAATCTTGGGTTACATTGTTTTGTATATGTTTTGTGAATCTGGGGAAAGCTAGTCTACTCGGGACCGTCTTAACAGTATCATTGGACCCCGGGTATAGCAGTACACCGAGCCGGCTACCTATGCAACCATTCGCAGGAATATAAATGTAAATGTCGATTAAATTAAATATATAGTTACTGTATAGGTACTTCCAAAAAAATCAGTGTTTAAACATTAAAAAACATGCCGCACACAGCATACAAAGATTAGCATATAATCCCTATGCTCATGGTGCCCCCGGGCAACTGCTCAGCGTGCCCATGCGTTAATATGTCACTGAGTCTACTGATACATTTTTAGTATATCTGTATATCTACATATATATGGTTCAATGTTATGTATGTAATCTTGTTTTCGTTATGTGTGTATGCCAGGTTAAATAAACTTGAAGACAGGGGCAATGAAATACAGCGGTACATGTAGCTTTACACCAAGTTTTTTCCCCATTAAATAGTAGCAAGATAATTTGTATTTCAGTTCTGCAAACATATAAACAAAATAACATAAAAGCTGTATCAATCTCCATGGGCTTTTGAACCAACAAAATAAACTATAAATAGTTAAAAGCTTTTAGACACCAGCAATAGGGACCATTCAGTTGCTTCTCCCATCAGACTTGGGGTCAATTACTTTCAAATGTAATCGATTACATTACAATTACTTTGCAATTTTCATGATTACATTACATTACGATTACATCAATTTTCAAATGTAATCGATTAAATTACAATTACTTTGTAAATGTAATCGATTACATTACTGATTACATTTAATGTCATGACAACTAATATTAGTGTTTTATGTTATAATTTTGTCTCGTATGCATCTATCCAATATCTCCTTTTTTAATGTATTTCTTACTCCGAACAGTGAATTACAATTCAGTTTTAATGTGATCATTACATGCAATAACATACATTATTAATCAACTATTATTTTTGTCAATACAACCTAAACTGTCTTTGCAATATAAAATCATAAACTCGGCCAATATAAAAAAGCTAAACCAATATCGATGTTGGCTTATTTTTTTTTATATAAGCCGAGTTTATGATTTTATAATTACCCATTATAAGATAAAATTTTATGGTTAATTAATAAATATATCATTTACGTTGTAAATTATAAATAGCAATTCTCATTTTCCTTTTTTCATAAAATAAGTTGTGTCTTATTACTATGACCAATATTCATTCCATCTTATACTATTAGTAAATATTATAATACATTTGCACATTTTAATAATATATATCAAATAATTTCAAGCATCCTGTCAATAGTTTATTGTGGATAATAAACTAGCAGTTACCTTGAGCCACAGATAAAATTTGTAATTAAGGTCTTATTTATGACACCAAATTATGTAACAATCATCATTACTAAATTTCACACCATTTACATGGGTGTCCTTGATATGTAATTCAGAAGATAAAAAAAACCAAGTCATTCTGATTCTAAACATTTGCTTAAAAATATGCATAATTTCTCAGTCTAAATATGAAAACAAAATCTTTATTTTATGTAAATAGGTTTAATAAAATATAAATAAAAATTTTAGAGCTGTTTTCACTGAAATTTTTAAACCCCATTGAAATTGAGAAATTAGTTGTTTGGATATCAAGTCTTTGAAGCCATACTTAATATTTTCTTTGTACTTGTGATAGTTTTGATTGCAAAATATCTTTTGATCATGTTGTGATTGCCACTTTATTTTAATAGAGTTTTTTTTTTTAAATTTCATAACATATTTTTTTATTTAGATGTCAATAAACTTTATATGTTTTCTAGTAAACCATTTTACATTATTTGTTAAATAAATTCCATGAAGAAAATTCACTTACATAAATCATACATTAAATATCTAAGGAGATATATGTATCAGTTAAGAAAAAATAAGTCAAAATGATGAAAAGTAATCTGAATGTAATCAGAAAGTAATCATGATTACAGGGTCAAAATGAATGTAATCGATTACATTACGATTACATGTAATCTAAAAAATGGCCGATTACAGATTACATCCGATTACATGAAAAAATGTAATCGATTACAACTGATTACAATTACAAATTACGATTACTCCATGTCTGTCTCCCATTTGGTGACGCTGCTGTTCCTATAAAACTTGGACAGTGCAAACATTGAAGGTTTAACTAGTACAGGCGTGGGGTGGTATTACCTGTTAGAAGTATAGATTTTGTTGACGACTATATGTAAAATAAAAGTATAAGTCTTTAAGTCGTAAGAAAAGAGTTTTATTATGAACATATTAAGAAATACAACGACGTTTACAAGCCATATTGGCATATATCTTGGTGTAGCCTATACAAGGTGTACATGATGTTTGGTTACTCACACTGCAATACTGATGAACTTCATTTCAACATTTTAAAGTACCTGTATTTTGGGAAATACTACCTTTAAGTGAACAAAATAGAATGATAAAGACGCCGTCTCCAAATACAAAATTTTGAATCATGAATATATCTAGGTCTATCTATATTTAAGCAATCTTCAAATCTAAATCGCACTCTTTAAAATTATTTGGTACACAATTATACATATAATATATTCCTTCTTCGTGTAGTGTTATTAACTGTTAAAGATTCGACAACAAACGGATTAATCATAGCATTTACGTTTGGAAAGATTGTGAGCAGATGTAGTATGCATGGCATAGCTGATGATAAATAGTTAAATAAAGAAAATTTGCTGTTTCTTACTATTTTAAATTATTTTCGACAGATTTTGGTAGCACTCAACTATTTTGTACTATCAGACTGGCGGACCATGATACAAAACCTGGAACTTCCATACAATGTAAAACTAAAGGCTCAAGTTGTCACCGACAGAGTTCCGTCCAGGTTTTAAGTGTGATTCGTGCTGCTCAATCTTTGAAGTTTTCTGTGTAGTCTTTTTTTAGACCACTGTTTATCATTTTTTCCTTTTTCGATTGGCCATTGCATTGCATTCCGATAACTCTTTTGGCATCTACAAAGAAACTTTTCTTATCTGTTGACATATTCACGCACCACTATACTATCCCAATTATCAAATTTATTTCATTGTAGTATATATGCCACATTATTTTTTGTGGGTTTATTCCATTCTAATGCAGGTAAAAACGTTATTAATAACTTTAGTTAGCTGCATGTTAAATGAACAGTCAAACGATTTGAATTACAATTTCAGAAATGATACGAAAAAATCGTGAATTTGCATAAAACCCAGCGTTCTATACAATAAAAAAAAACATAAATAAAATGTAAACGTACGGACTACTGGGTTTGGTGTTTAACACCACTTTCAACAAATTTCAGTTATATCGTGGGGGTCAGTTTTATTGGTGGAGAAAAACGGTGTGCACAGAGAAAAACACGGATCTGCCACAAATCACTGGCAAACTTTATAACATAATGTTGTATCGCCTGGGCGAGATTCGAACTCATAACGTTATTGGTGATAGGTACTGATTGCATAGGTAGTTGTAAATCCAGCTACCAAACGATCACGTCCACGAAGGCCCCCAACGACTACTGAGTTAAATATTGAAGGGAAGGTCAATTAAGATTTCCTGTCCTTAAATTTTTTTTATCATTAGCCGTTTTGGGATTTATTTTGAATAAGCTCCCCTTTAAATGATATGAAGTACCAACTATGTTATTTGAAAAGGTGTCTAGATCGAGATTGGAACAAAAATTCTGCTTCAGAGTGCATTTTTTTTCAGTTACAAAAATATAGCATCGAAATCTTTTTATAAGAGTTAAATACACCCTTTTCCCCTAATGCTAATGTAAGAAATGAAAAGTGATACACGTATACACCGCTAGGAATTTATATCCCTGTCGTTCTGTAGTCAACTGTTCAAGCGAAATGGTTCTAAGTATAAGATACAGTACTATTAAAAAAAAAGAAGCAGCCCGTTTTGAATATCCCGCAATACGCACAACTTCTTTGTTTCAATAGTAGTTTATCTACAGAGGGAACAGCGTGTTTTTTTTTTTTACATTTCTCACTATTCTGTTACGGAAATTAATCCTTTCCACGATGGCCCCGTCGCGGAAAACAAGACGGAACAGGTAAACTGATATTTTTCATCCGCGGTGGTATCATCGTGGAAGGGATTAACTTTTATTATACGTGTGTTTTTTCCACGATATAGCGTGGAAATCACCGTGGAAAAGATTAATATATGTGTTTTGAACACGATATAGCGTGGACATCATCGTGGAAGAGATTAATATATGTGTGGTGAACACGACATATTAATCTTTTCCACGATGATTTCCACTCTATATCGTGGAACATATTTTTAAAAGGTTTAATATGCCTAACATTAATATTTATTTGGAATGTATAAGCTTCCTAAAATTATATACACGAGAGTCTTTGCAGTCTGCATTGTCATAGATGTCACAATGAAGCGTAGAAATTAATTATGGGACAAACAGATAATTATTTGTACCGAATATATGATTTTGTTCATCATAAATGGTATTGTCATTAATTTACCGAAGTGTATGAAAATTGGGCTTTTCAAATATAGAGTTCTATTCCTTATGTTGTAAGCTTACATAAAAAGGGAAACGTGTTACGTGGTCTTGTCAATTTGGCGTAGTATAATAGAAACAAAATTGTAGCGGTGATCGTCGGGTGTAAGTCAATTTGAATTGGAAAGGAGACCCTTTACGTTTACACTATACCAGTACACTTACAGACAATAACAATGTATATGGAGAGAATGTAGGGAAAAAAGTCACGGAAAAAAAGTCAAGGATGAAAAGTCGCAGGAAAAGAGGTCACAAGAAAAATGTCACAGGAAAAAAAGTCACATATATAATGTCAACTTTCAGATAATTAAAGTTTTTTGTAAATATTATTTCAATGCCTTAATCTTTAATTTGTTTATACTGTAATTAATATATTCTTCCTGAATAGAGACCCAGTTGTTTATTTAGGACATGTATTTAATTGATAAATGACTCAAACCATAATGATTTAAATGGAAAGGGGTAATTTATAAAAAGAAGCCACTTGATTGCTATTGTCATAATGTTTATTCACAGACATGCATAGGTCATTTTTAATAGTTAAGAATACATTTGTGAAAGAAATTGTTGAACATCAACATATGGTGAAACCATACCTGGTGTATTCCATGCCCTAGTCAATTCAGAGCAAAATGTATGGTTTCTTTCACTTTTTGTATAAAAGGAAGCAGTTAAGTTTCACTATCATTAAGCGAAAATGGAGATTATACCAAGCAACAGAGGTGGTTCCAAGCTGTGTTACCAGGGGTACATGTAAGCCAAAAATGCTACCAGGAAGACCAATCAGTGGTGGAAGTGTGTTAAACGGTCAAGCATAGGATGCAGAGGAAACCTTAGCACTACACTTCAGAATGAAAATCCAGTTCCTGGGCAGCCACACAATCACGCTTCCAGTGATACAAGCATCAAGTACTCAAAAAGCAGAAAAGCCATGAAAGACTTGGCAACCAACACCAGAGACAAACCCAGCCAGATCTTTGCCCAGGTTGTGTCCCAGTGTGACGACAATGTCCAAGCATTGCTGGCCCGTGAAGAAAACCACAAACGCACAATTCGATACCCACGTCCAACTCCTCCAGTCCCAGCCACCTATGCAGATGTCAGATTGCCTGAGGAGTGTACAACAACAACCAACAGTTCCTGCAATACGACAACGGCCAGAATGCAGAAAACAGAATGTTAGTCTTCTACTCACCAGAGAGTTTGGAAAGATTAGCCAATGCCCAGACCTTCTTCATCTTCATGGACGGTACCTTCTCTATGCCTCCGCACCCATTTAAACAGCTATACACCATCCGGGTTCCATTCAAAGATGTAACAGGCACTGCAGTATATGCGTTCCTGCCAAATAAATGTCAAGATACTTACAGGGAACTCTTCCAGTCTATTGTTTAAACTGCCATGCCAGCAACCTACATTTCAATGTCCAGACTTTGAAGATGCAGTTCTTCGTGCAGTTACAGCTGTATTTGGTCGCCACATCAACCACCAGAGCTGTTTCTACCACCTGACACAAGCATCATGGCTACAGATACAGCAGCTTGGTTTGGTGCCTCTCTTCAAGAGCGACGACGACTTCAGAGTGTTCTGTGGTATGATGGATGGTCTTGCCTTTTTACCAGTACCTGATTTGACCAATAGTATTCATCTGCTTAGAACACTATGCCCTGATGACCCACCAGAGGCAGCTGAGATCCTAGATTACTTTGATTCAACTTACATCAGTGGTAGACTTAGACAACAGAATCCAGCACAAAATCAAGCAGTCCGTCTGGTCTTAAGACGCAGCCCACCTATGTTTCCACCAGCCATTTGGAACGTACATGATGCCACAGTCAACGGTGATGCCAGAACCAACAACATGTGCGAGGACTGGAACAACAAGTTATTCAACTTGGTAGGACATGCCCATCCGTCTATATGGCGTGTCATCGAGTGGTGTCAAAAGGGAGAAGCTACTGTCCGTACTATTATGTAGCAAAATGCCGTCGGTAATCCACCAGCTAAGCGTACTCAACAGAGACATGTTCAGCTCCAGGAGCGTTTACAGAACCTATGCAGAGACCTCACTACTGGCCAGAAGACCATTGCCGAGAACTTGTGTGGAGTTGGGTGGAACATCAGACTCAATCACCAATATTAGTGCTTAAGAGACAATTGACATTATGAACATGTGCAATTTTAAACTGGAAATATTCAATGTTTGTATGTTCATCATTATATCGTTATGATTTGATATATTTCATATGTTATTTGTTATATGTCTTATAAATGCTCCAATCATTGATGTGATTAATTAAATGTAAATGCTAATTCATAGTTTTTTATATTATTTTCTAATTAGAAAGAGTTAGATGGGTGAACATCAATGAATCAAATTTTGGTTCTCATATATCAAGATCTCATTAAGAATCATTCCTTTGTAATTAGAAGGAGTTGGGATTGAATACATAGACATCAATCGAATTTGGTTCTCAATCAAGGTCTTGAATAATTATTGTGACTATTTTTCCTGTGACTTTTTTTCTACCGACGCAACACATACTTACGATATTATATCGAACGCAGACACTTTATCAATATTAATTCCATACAGTCAATGATAAGCAATAAATCGTGAACGTAAAATTTTCCAAAAAAAAAAAGGAAAACAATTCGGTTTATTATTTTCGTGAACGGATTTCGCTATGCAGTTGCGATGTTGTTGAACGCAGGCCTAATTTAGTGATTTCTACCTCACATGGCTTATTGAATTTGCAGGCAACTATGCCATCGGCAATATCCAGGTTTGTTATGCCGATGCTCTGCCAGTTTCCATCGTTGAGCGTTCATGATTCTGCTGTCCGCACCAAATATTTATATTTGAAATTCATATGAAAGGAAAAAAAGAAAATAGAAAAGCTAAATGCATATTAATATGTTGCTTTATTGTGGAGCCCAGTAACTGACATGATAATTTTAATTTTGTTTATGCGAAATAGTTTACGGAGCCCGTTTTCTGACATGAGATTTTTTTTTCTATTTCGTTTATAGAATTTTTTTTTTAATTTAGTTTATGCGAAATACTATTTCGTATAACGTCATAAACATATGTATCATGTCAGTCAACGGGCTCTGTACTTTATTGTTACTCATCAAAAAAGAATAAATTATAATTAAGAAAGAAGCGTCTTTTAATTTCATAATATTAATGTTTTAAAAGATTCAGATTCAATAATTTATTAAAGTCTCATCACTTGTAATACATATAATACACAATCATCACAATATATACATTAAAACAGAAGTTTAATAGATAAGATACAATTGCCATTCTATAAAGAACTTTAAATCATGTCTATAAAACATTTCAGTTCTATAAAAACTTAACTATCAATCAAGAATATAAAAAACTATTTCTTCTACCTAAAATATTAAAAAAAAACCATCATAAAGAAAGATGATTAAAAAGTTGGCATGCGATGAAATATTTATCCAATTACGAATTATAACTCATAATTTGGTATTAATTTATGATACTAGGGTGTGCTTTGCAAAGTTTTGACCTTTTTGTCTAGACATCAGCATGTATGGGTTGGATGCGGGATATGTACAATGAAAGATGAACACAGGATTTACACAGACATCCTGTTCTTTGTATTTCATCTTGATCTATTTTATTAGGTTTAAATAAAATACCTTTTCTTTTGTATGAAAAATTATTTATATACACGACTATATGGTTTAAAAAGAATATATTACTTGGTTCTAATTTAAGCTTGTCTTATTATTTGTTATGTTAATTTCTCAAGTACACACATTGCTTACCAAGAAGCTAATTGTATTGATTGATAAATTAAAAAGTAATAATTTTTTGTTTAGAATAACGAAAAATGCAAATATCTTTTAAACTATAGATTTTTGAACAGCAAAATAAACGAGAGTTTTATTTAGAATTAGAAATGCTAACTAAATATGTTACAGTAATGCTTAGAATTAGAAATGCTAACTAAATATGTTACAGTAATGCTTAGAATTAGAAATGCTAACTAAATATGTTACAGTAATGCTTAGAATTAGGAATGTTAACTAAATATGCTACAGTAATGCTTAGAATTAGGAATGTTAACTAAATATGTTACAGTAATGTTTAGAATTAGGAATGTTAACTAAATATGTTACAGTAATGCTTAGAATTAGGAATGTTAACTAAATATGTTACAGTAATGCTTAGAATTAGGAATGTTAATTAAATATGTTACAATAATGCTTAGAATTAGGAATGTTAACTAAATATGTTACTGTAATGCTTAGAATTAGGAGTGCTAACTAAATATGTTACAGTAATGCTTAGAATTAGGAGTGCTAACTAAATATGTTACAGTAATACTTAGAATTAGGAGTGCTAACTAAATATGTTACTGTAATGCTTAGAATTAGGAATGTTAACTAAATATGTTACAGTAATGCTTAGAATTAGGAATGTTAACTAAATATGTTACAGTAATGCTTAGAATTAGGAATGTTAACTAAATATGTTACAGTAATGCTTAGAATTAGGAATGTTAACTAAATATGTTACAGTAATGCTTAGAATTAGGAATGTTAACTAAATATGTTACAGTAATGCTTAGAATTAGGAGTGCTAACTAAATATGCTACAGTAATGCTTAGAATTAGGAGTGCTAACTAAATATGTTACAGTAATGCTTAGAATTAGGAATGTTAACTAAATATGTTACAGTAATGCTTAGAAGTAGGAATGTTAACTAAATATGTTACAGTAATGCTTAGAATTAGGAATGTTAACTAAATATGTTACTGTAATGCTTAGAATTAGGAATGTTAACTAAATATGTTACAGTAATGCTTAGAATTAGGAATGTTAACTAAATATGTTACAGTAATGCTTAGAATTAGGAATGTTAACTAAATATGTTACTGTAATGCTTAGAATTAGGAGTGCTAACTAAATATGTTACAGTAATGCTTAGAATTAGGAGTGCTAACTAAATATGTTACAGTAATACTTAGAATTAGTAGTGCTAACTAAATATGTTACTGTAATGCTTAGAATTAGGAATGTTAGCTAAATATGTTACAGTAATGCTTAGAATTAGGAATGTTAACTAAATATGTTACAGTAATGCTTAGAATTAGGAATGTTAACTAAATATGTTACAGTAATGCTTAGAATTAGGAATGTTAACTAAATATGTTACAGTAATGCTTAGAATTAGGAATGTTAACTAAATATGTTACTGTAATGCTTAGAATTAGGAGTGCTAACTAAATATGCTACAGTAATGCTTAGAATTAGGAGTGCTAACTAAATATGTTACAGTAATGCTTAGAATTAGGAATGTTAACTAAATATGTTACAGTAATGCTTAGAAGTAGGAATGTTAACTAAATATGTTACAGTAATGCATAGAATTAGGAATGTTAACTAAATATGTTACAGTAATGCTTAGAATTAGGAATGTTAACTAAATATGTTACAGTATTGCTTAGAATTAGAAATGCTAACTAAAAATGCTACAGTATTGCTTAGAATTAGAAATGCTAACTAAATATGTTACAGTAAAATGTTACAGTAAAATGTTACAGTAATGCTTCTTATTGTTTTGGCTGATGACATTTTATATCTTGGTCCTATTTTGTTGTCATTGTTCGGGTGGGAGTAGATGTATTTTATAGAAGAGCCATCCGTACGTCGTGTATCTTACCTGCAGAATCGTTCTCTCACCCACGTGTACTTTAGACGAACCTGACAAGCATTTCTCTCATAAATTATTGTTATACTTTGCATTTTTTGTAAAATGGGTAAACATTCTGACTTATCTCCGGAATGCCAAAAATTGTAAAAAAGTTGCTTGCCTTTAATAGTAAGGAAAAGGCAACGAAGAAGCCAATTGTCTCATTTGATAGGATATATCAAAAGACATCTAAAGCTTTGGGTGTGTCTTACACTTCAGTGCACCGTATTATGAATGGAAAGAGGCCTTGTAAATCAAATAGACCCAAAGAAAGAGCTGAATTTTTTGACGACTTTGATCATTGTGTTATTAAAAGAACAATCCACGGTTTATATTCACGGAAAATTGCTCCGACCGTCTCAATAATACATAAGGAAATAAAAAATTCTAATAAAATATCAAAGTCTAAGCTTACTCTAACTCTCATTGATCTTGGATATACTTATAAAATATAGGTGATAATCGAAGAGTTCTGTGCAATCAAGTGTTTATTATTAATTATAGGTGTAATTATCTGAGAAAGATCAAATCTTTTAGGGAAGCAGGGTATGATATCGTGTACATGGATGAAACATGGGTTAACCAAAATCACTGCACAGATTATATGTGGCTTCCGAATGATGGGTCTGATGCCCCAAAAATACCCTCAGGTAAAGGCAAACGTTTGATTGTTTTGCATGCAGGTACGAGAAGTGAGGATTGACGGCTGCGATTTAGTGTTTCTGGCCAAATCAAAGGATGGTGACCATCACCAGGATATGAATAGTGTTGTCTTTCTTGAGTGGTTTGAAAATCAATTGATGGCTGCTCTGAAGATCAATCTGGTTCATCAATAGATCAATATGCACATGTATAACATGTTTAGCATCTTACCTTGATACCCATTTATCATACCCTTAATATATCACCAAGATGATTGAATGCATAACAATGAACTTAGCTCAGTGCAGAGAGAGTTAATATGATACTCAGCTACTGAACTACATTTGTAAATCCAATGAAAATGCTGAATATTGACCATCTTCTAAAATTATTATTAATGTAAGATGCTGTATACATTGTATATGCCTACAAAATATATTGTCAAAACATACAAAGATTAAATAACACTTAAGTTTATTTGACCTGTCTATTAGTACTCAAAATCACACAATTGCAGGATAAATTCATTCTACAATCGGGTTGTATATAAACATTTTTTTTTAGAATTAACACTAACAGTACACTGTACAATGTATGCATAACCAGGTATGTCTTCTAAGAAAAAAACTTAATACCGGTATCAATGCTTATACAATTTGATAAGTGCAATTTTTAATTATGTAAAGGTTTAATTTTACTGAACATGTTTTGGCATAACTAAATAAACTACAATATGTATATTAAAAGGAATTGAGCATATGTCTTAATATATGTCCCAATAAAAATTTCTTTGATAAAAATGTGATATTGTAGCACAACCAGATCACCCACCTTTAATTAAAAATTGGATCTAAATTACAATGTACATAATTAAGTTTCATTTCAGGTTTTGGTTTTATGGTTTTATGTAATAACTGTATGGACCATGATCTGTTAGTTGGTAAAAAGACAAACTGGATTTAGAGAATAACTAACTGGTGTCAGATCAGTTTTCGCCAGTTGTTTATTTGATCAAATCTGTTATGTGCAAATGAATTTTGACCAAAAAAAATTTCAGAAACTTAAATGTTTATGAAATTGAAGTCATCCTCCCCAGTAACTTGATTTGTTTGAGGAAAAAAAACCCTCTGAAAAGGGATGTTATTCTCTGATGATACATACATACTTTTTGGTTGTCGATTATTAGTATGCATTGAGAACTGGTCCTACACAAGTTGTCAGAATGGACAATTTGCCTTTCCAAGCCAAGGTGTTATGGAGATTGTATGTTACTTGTAAAGAAAACAAATGTAAATTCTAAAAATAAACAGGACCCCCAACCTATCAAGATATTTTTCGTATAAAGATTCAAACGTTGTTTAATGGTTTTCATCATTATAGTCCTTATTTTGATTATTTCTCTATAAATTGTGTTCCACAACTTGCAAAACTAAAAAGGGGGTGGTGGTGTCTGATTCACCTGTGCCTGTGGCAAAAATAGATACTGCATGCAAATCAAACATCTCAATCTTAAAAAAAAAGATCACGAAAATGTTGGTATTGACATGATAAGAGTTCTAGGCTTATGTATCTTATTTTGATTCTCCATGTGCTTTCTTCAAGTTCGGTAGGTATAGTATACGACCCCCTTTTTTCAGTATACATGTGCTTCAGAAGATTGTCATTATTAATTTAAACTAAGGTTCCTTTTTTTGTGAAATTCTGCTACATAAGTATCATATTGATAGTAAACACAGTCGGGAAGCCAACTTCAGCTTCCGTAACTCCTCCCATAAGGCTAAAAACATTTACGCAAGGGCAGATAATAATAACCCACCAGGTGTCGCCCATAATCGTAATAGGTATTGACGTTTGTTGACCATGACGATTACAGAATAAACCTTATATGAGAGATAAATATAAATAAATACATTCCCAAAAAACGTGAATTATCATGGTTAAATATATAAGTTGCAGAAAAAACCCCAAGAAAGTGTTTATTAGACATAATATCGTTATAAAACAAGGTATTTCCCGAGGTATTTGTTTTTGTTGTTGTAGCTAAGAATATATGGCGGGAAATTCTCGAGGCTAAGAATAACTGACACAAACGCATCCCATTGGTTGTCAGTAAAAACTATGGTAAAAAATAGGTTTACCCATCATTCAAATGTGAAACGAAATATAAAAATAGCCATCATTCCGCCTTTTATTTGCAAAACGAGGTTTGTAACTAGGACGCTGTCAGCCGCCATTTTTTATAAAGAAGACGCTGAAATTCTGAATAAATAAATAAATAAATAAGTTTTATCTAAAGTCGGCATGGTTAAAAACAACAAGCATACAAATATAAGCTCTAATGAGCTTTTGACCGACATACAACATAAATAACAATAATCAAGGCATGCAAAAATAAATTAAAAACAAAGAAAAACAAAGTTAGCACTACAAGAAAAGCACAGACATGCAAGTTGGTAAGAAATCTGAAATAACTAAAACATGAAATTAAAAGCAATATAAAAGCAGATATTATAGCTGAACAGAATTAAAAATAATAAGCTTACATGAAAGCTAAGCATAACTAAAAGCTACACAATATTCAATAATAAAACTAAGTACAAAATATAAAAGTATAAAAGATGAACATGACCCAATTGATGGTAAAAAGCATACTTTAAAAGTCAGCACAAACTGAGCATTTGCAATCATTCCCTTTCCATGACTTCAAAAACTGATTGAAGTGATTAAAATTAGATATTAGAAGAAAGAGTAGCCTTTGTTTTATTTGCATTTAGAGTATCACAACATAATTAATTTGGTTAATAGTTATTCCTGCGATATAGTTTGAGATATTTATGATGTATTTAACATATCGCCCCCTCCCAAATAGATATCGAACCATATTTACACTGACATCATGTGAACATATTCCAGTCTCAACTTCTGGTTTATTTTTACCATTTACAGTACACATTAACAATAATATATTTCAGATTTACAGCATAGGTGACCATGATTAAATAAGATTTTGTCTTTTTTATTTTGTCAGTATTTGCATTTATTATTTAAAACAGGTATCGAACTCTATAAACTGATTTCATGTTGTTTTAACATTTAAAACTTGTATGGTCTTGTGGTCAGAAATTTAACCTGTAAAATTATATGGTCTTGTGGTCTGAAATTTGACTTGTTAGCTTAGGGATATTTCAGTCTCTGCTTCTGATTTTTTACCATTGTTCACTGATCAATCATATATTTCAATTATTTCAGAATACAGTTCAGATGATTAAATAAAAGTATTTATGATTGTTTTATCTTTTTTTTTATTTTGTTAATGTTGTTATTACCTATATTTGAACCCTTTAAACTGACTTCATGATGTTTTAACATTTAAAATTATATGGTCTTGTGGTCAAAAATTTGACATGTAAGGATATTCCAGTCTCAGCTTCTGATTTTGTACCTTCCAGATTGTTAATTGATCAATTATGTATTTCAATATTTCAGATTTACAGCATAGAAAATATAATGATTAAATATATATGTTTTCTTTTCTTCTAAAAAATCCATGAAGTAATAAAATGGACCAGCATTCCAATTATATTTAAAGTACATCATCAAACAAATGCAGGCCCTTGGGTATAATTGTGGGCAGGAAATATCCTCTAACCGATACATTCATTTAATTCAAAAAGTTTCAGATGCTCCTGAATTTTGTTTGTTTGTAAAAAGAAATTTAACATTTTTTCTGAATTGTATTGCATTTGTAAGAAATGTGAAATTAAGTTCAAACTTTGTATTCTGTGTCTACTGAAAATAATCTGCTTGAAAATGATGAGCCATGCAGTTAATAAAAAGGCATTTTCTAATGGAAGTAGGAGTATTGAAGATGAAAAAAAAATGTTTTTCTTGAAAGAATTATTGCAAACTAAGTACCCATATTTGTAAATGCTGGTCATTTTGTGAATATCCTGGAGAAAGAATTATTGCAACCTATGTACTCAGTCATATTTGTAAATGCTGGTCATTTCATCTTGTGAAGTCATAGGGAAATAATTATTGCAACCTAAGTACCCATATTTGTAAATGCTGGTCATTTTGTGAATGTCAAGGGGAAAGAATTAGTACAACTTAACCACCCCATATGTTATAGAAGCTTGTTTGTAGTTGTGTCAAAAACATGAATATTCAAAATACATTGATATTTACATTGTCAGATAAACATGAAACTTGGTAGCTTTCATTCAGATAATAAAATTTCCGAATTTCAAGGAAAATATTTGCTTACACTGAATTTTTTTTTATTTGCCTTGATATAATATGAAGGGTTAAGATATCTGAATACAATTTTTTATGCCCCTTTTTGTCTCAAGGTTTCATTTTTTCTAGATTTTAAAAAATTTATTAATTGTTTTACTGGCATGGTTTTTTTTATAATATTTTCATAATTTTTCAATTCACTTAATTTTTGTTTACATGCTTTTATTTTTTCCACACATTTGTTTCTTTCTATTTATCTTGTACCTGTTGTATTGAAATTATTAATTGTTGTACATCCCCTGTGCAAGTCTAGTATCATAGATGATTTTTTTTTATTTAAAGTGATGATAAATAGTAATTCCCCAGTCTAAATTACAAAATGCACAATGTCTAAAACAATATTGCAATACAAATAAACTGAAAAATACGGTATTAATACAAGAAAATTAAGAAAAGACATAGCAATAGACACCCCTTTTCCAAATTAAATAGCCTCTTTCGGATGTACGCTTAGATGTCGTTTATTGTTGATGTTAAGAAACACCACCGATGTGTTCCGAAAGACAATTAATTTCGATGTTTGGCAAATGGTCGGTCGATCGATCAAGGTGGGTGTAGAACTAAGTGACACAATTGCATCCCACAAGACATTGACACTAGTTGTCGGTAAGATAAGATAAGAAAACTTTATTTGAATTCGGTTTTTGAATAACAATAGAAACAAGCTCTCAGGAGCTTTTTACCGAATATATGACAATGATCCTAGATGATTTCCTCAGGCAATGGATGTTACAGAAAGCCATCATATTGTTTTAATTAAATTTTCTGACTTAAATAGAACCACCTCGACATTTGGTTTGAAATTGAGTCCACTTCAAGTAGCAACATTCGATGTTTGTGCACTATATTGATAAAAACTGAAGTGATGCAATAAATTTCTATTTATCCATAGGCATATTCCGTATATTTTAATTGATTTCAAGCGTACGTATGTATTGTAAACCGACGTATTTTAACGGAAGGGATGAACGTCATTTTTCATCAAAAATGACTCGAAAGTCACGTGACTTTGTTTTTAGCTGGAACTCTCCTGCGTCACTGGCTTCCCGACTGACAGGTGCGTGTGTATCATTCTCGTATTTGTCAACAAACAAGCTTTTTGGCGATGGCGATTTCTAAATATGGGCATTGAAGGGGTGGAGCTTCGCAAGACTGACAAGCGCCAAAAATCATATATTACAATCGACGTATTCAAAATAATGATATATTCACAATCTGGATAGTCAATAAATATGTACGTTAATCTTACTGTTACAAAACGAACAAGGAATAAGTGAATTAGATCTGCAGAAACACATTTTTCCTTCGGGCAGTTCATCCATGAAGAGTACGTTTCCATGGATGCAACGTCATTACGTAAACTATTACAAAGGGGAGCAACTGTATGAAACAAACCGACGTGAAACAGCCTTAACACACCCGCGTTAATTTTATTTATTATTTGTAATTAAATAACCATTCATTATAATATGGGAAGATATCTGTTCATCATTTATAATATAGCACTTAGAATGTCTTTTATAACTAAGTTGAATGAAAAAAAATCTTTTCCCGTTACAATTGGAGTTTACTTCCTTGTCAACAGAAATATGGTACCTGGACAAATATCAAAACTTTGCTATGTTAATTTAAACAATCCGGTCGGGTCCAATACAAGACTATATAATTGGTATTTGTTGCTTCTCCTCTAAGTTCGCAGTATTTAGGAAGAAGAGCAAAGATTGGTTAGCTCGGAATCAGAATTATGTGTCTGAGTAGGGCCACATGTCTACCCACGAACTGCTGTTTCAGTGAGCTGGACTAGTACAAAGTGGACATCATCATAATTGCATTGAATGTATCTTGTTCCTGTCATGATATAACTGAAACATTGATCATGTGTCGTTAAACAATTATCACTAACTCACTAATTGTTACTCATATTGGTACCAGTTCTATTGTTGGCGAGTAAATGGTAGATACTGATATCTTGGTTCATCCCATCAGAAGGTCATGCAAGTTATTGCCATTGGTTGTTGTCCGTCGTTGTCCGTTGTTCATGAGAACGTTGATGTCAATGTCAAATAAGCTAAAAAGAAAATCTTTTTTTTAGGCGGCGACGTCGATATTTTTGTGATGAAGTCAGTTTCTCTATTATCATACAAACCTTTTGTTCACAACATTTTGTTCACAACATTTTGCCCACACATTGATAATATATACTTCATATCACTCAAACATAGGTGATATAAAGCAGAATTTGGATTTCCTGTTTCGGCACCCAACATTTGTTAAATTATCTCGCTTTACAATTTTTCGACTTTTCCTTGACTTATAGGGTCGACACATGTAAGTTGCTGTTAGCATAAGATTGATGAATATAGACATAAACAAGTTGAATTGATGAAAAAGAGATGAAATAATAAAGACATTTGATTGAAAATAAATATGCAAACAGAAAGTTAGAAAAAGAGGGTTGTATGTCCGTACTAAGAGCGCATGTGCTCTTTTCCGAATGTTGAAAATTCAGGGATAGCAATACATTCAATAATTTTTATATTTTATTCGTGGTGTTTTTAAATAAGCTGTAAAAATTAATTAATGGCTCTGACTCCTCATAAATTTAATAATATATATATCAGTTGACATGAATTATTGTGGTCTTGAAATTTGATGATCTAGGTTATGACCTGTAATTACAGATGTTTAAATCCATTGTTCTCAAGTTGTTTAAATCTAATGTTATCTTATACCAAATCTTTCCAGACCTGGGCTTTACTTAAAAGACTTTGTTAAAGATGCATATTCATAATATGTTAAAAATCAGATAAGAGTGTATAAGGGTAATAACAAAATTGTCAGTAGATTGTTGATAGACGAATTACAATGTGCTGACTGAAATTATTTTTTAAAAAACGTGTCAAACTTAGTGCCCTTGACGTGTTTCTGGAATAACCTTCATGCTCAAAGTCGAACGTTTGGAGAATTACATCATTTTAAAAGTTTTGGTAGCAGGTAGCTAAACAGGATCGTCCAAATCGGATAAGGTCAACTACGTCTAAGGAAGAGAACTTTAGCTTTAATAATAATTACATTATTTAGGAACTGAAAATTTCAGTTACAAATATATCTAATAAACCATGTCAGTACCGAAACTTTGACTACTGGGAGGATGATACCATCAGGGACTAATAGTCCATAGGCAGAGGTATCGACCCAGTGATAGTAATAAATATGTAGATATCATATTTAATGTGTACTACATGTTTCTGAAATAACCTTCATCAGATACGCTGAAAGTCGAATGGCTGGAAAACCAAATAATTAAAAAAGGTTTGGGATAAAGTAAACAAAAGGGCCTACACATAATAACTGTTGTAAATGTATATGATATATCTTTGAGGAATTAGTGTACAAAGCAAAATTCACAAGTTTTTGTTGCTTGTGCTTTCCATATAGATTGAGAATAAGCCATCACAAATAATAAATTCCTTTACTGTAAAATGTCTAATTTGGATTTTGATATCAGACTAATGGTCAATATATTTTCTTCATATGTACTGGGAATATATAATTAGTAAGATTTGTCTCTACCAATAACAAGGTAGACTTTCCCTAACAGTACTTGCACATACATGTATACAATATACAGCATATATTTAGATAAAACGTCCTCCTTGTTTCGTTTGAGGTTGTATCTCCGATGTATCTGACAAAGATATTATCGCAAAGCTAGTTAATAGTTTATGACTGATCTTGTAATGAAATGGAAGCTAATCTCAAATATAGAAATCTTCCAAACCAGTATGATTTGTGAACTTTAGATATAATTTCAATTAAACGTTTCAAAGCAAAGTATGGTGATGTTAATGCGACTGTTCAAGTCGTATGTCCAATATACGTAATGCATATCAACCAAAGTTACCAGCGGCATTAAAAAGTTACAATCATCTATAACAAAAGTTACGAACGTCTTCGTAAATAAATATTTTTAAGTTGCGATCACCTTCGTCATTTTTTCGATAGCTATTTTCTCGATAATGGTGAAGCATGTAGTATTACTTTTTTTTTCATATAACCTTGTCATTGTAAAGGCCATTTCTTCGGTAGTCTTGCATATGCATAATACATGTCTATCTAGATTATTGTATGTGAAACTATCCATGCAGAATACCTCATTAAGTTAGAATAACTGGTGTCTAATTCATTTTGTTCAATATTTGGCAAATAAACTATGTTTGTATCATACATATGTATCTTTTCTATACCAATTGAGTGATGTGATTGGAATAATAATATCTAATCAAATTAATTATCCAGATTTTACGTAGATAACATGAACTTACATAATAGTTTGCTGCTTTATTGTTCTCTATTATTTTCCTTTTTATTTCATTGTAAATAATCTTATTGTTAGTGTGAATCGTACGGTCTGTTAGGCACCAAATCAGTATTTAAACATGAGAAATGTAAAAATATGTGTTATTTGACTCTGTAAATATGGCAAATATGTTATATCTCTCCTTATTTGTGACGCTTTTCGTTGTGTGTTTAAGCCATGCTTTATGCTTGGAATCCAAATTGTGTAATGTATCATTTATGGATGACGATATTATATGTGACTGTTCTGCTCGTGGACTTAAGAGTATTCCACGTGACTGTCCAGGTAGCACAACACAGCTGATCATGACCGGAAACAACCTGTATTTGTTGGATAATGATGCATTTATTAATTTTCCTAAACTACAATATCTTAACGTGGAAAACTGTAGCATTTCAAAAACAGGACAAACGCCGTTTACCAAATTAGATTTATTAAGAGAGTTGAACATCAACAACAACCCGTTGTCAGCATTTCAGTGGAACATTTTAAAACCATTAGTTACCTTGCAGACTCTCTGGATATCCCACGATTTATTAGCTACTTATCCTGAACAATCGTGGATAGATCTTTCAAAAATAACACATGTTTTCACAAATGGAGGCCCCACTGAAATGTTTGGAAATGTGTTTACTGCCATGGAAAGTTTAATTTATCTTGATCATGGAGAAGAATCGTGCGATATTAAGATTTTATATAATTTTACGTTTGAAGCGTTTACAAATATTTCAATAAAAACTTTAATATTTGCATCTACCTGTCAAATTTATTTTGTGGAATTAGACGCTTTTCTACCATTACAGTCTGTATCAAAATTTTCAATTTCACGTCAAGGGCAGATGCTGATGTCAAATATGCTTCCAGCATTCCACGTATTCAAAGATCACAAGATGGAAGAAATCAATCTATCAGGCGATTTTCGTTCCCACGGCGAGTTTATCATAACACCCAGGCTGTCTTCCTACATTGGAAATATATGTGTCAAATCCATCATACTTTCAGATAATGCAATAAAGCTTATCGAAGGAGACGCTTTACTGAAGATGAAATATAAAACGTGTTTGGAAAACCTTGATTTGAGTTACAATAAATTTAACTATCAAGGGTGGCTCGTCTTAACATTTCTTGTAATATTTAATAATCTTAAGAGCATTAACTTGTCTGGAAAGCTTGTCATGTCGAAAGAATTGACAATGATTGGTAAAAGCTTTGCACTACATTTTCCGAATTCGTTGGAATATTGTGATATGTCATATGGTGGTAACCTACATGATTCGGGAAATAGCATTAATATAACTGCAAACAATTTACAATTCTTTGATGTAGCAGGGACATATTTCTTTGACTGTAAATATAAATGGTATGGACTACATAATGTTAAAGTACTAAATTTCTCCGAATCTAAATGCTCATCGATAGACAGCAGTTTTTTAAACACATTCAAAAATGTCGAACGCTTAGTAATGAAAAGTGCATCTCTTGGTATTGGATTAAATGGTTCAGACAAACAAGCAGCTTTCTTGCGAGGTTTAAGATCATTACAATATATTGATTTGTCCAACAATAAATTTACCGAAGCATTCATTAACGGAATGTTTAGTGATCAGTTTGACTCTTTACTATCGTTGGTGATAGGTAATAATTTGTTTAACCATATTCCAGTAATACTTTCAAATTTTCAGAAACTTCACCGGATAGACCTGAGAAACAATCAAATACATATGTTCACGCAAGTTGAAATAGAAGATATTGAAAATCTAAATAAAAAAATGCATTCAAAGAAGTTACATTTACTTCTGAACGGAAATTCAATTCTATGTAATTGTGATTCTCTTCATTTTATTGAATGGATATTTTCAACAACTGTACTCTTTGATCGCGAAGGGAATTATCCCTGTCTATATACCAATGGAAGCTATAAAACTACTCGTCAAGTCTTTGAACAAATAGAAGATATGAAAATAAAATGTGTGTCTCAATTGTGGCTTATTTTAAGTGTAACTTTCTCATTGGTTTTTATACTGGTTATTATTTTAAGTAGTCTTGCTTATAGATATAGAATTTCCTTACAATATTGCTGTCTAGTTACTAGAGGGATGTATCGCCATTACCGGAAGTTAGACGGTGATTCAAAGGAGTACCAATATGATGCTTTTGTAGCCTATAGTGATGACGATTATAATTGGGTGTATGGACCACTTCAAACTTATCTGGAAAAAAATCAAGGTTTCAAACTTGGACTACATGTTAGGGATTTTGATGCTGGAAAATATATTATTGACAATTTTATTGACAATATCAATAGGAGTAAAAAAATCATCTTTGTGATTTCAAATTCATTTTTGAAAAGTGAATGGTGTCAGTATGAATTAGATATGGCAAGAATGCACATGCTTCGACATGATAGAGAAATGTTAATAGTCATTATATTGGAGGAGATGAGTATCAGTAGAATGCCTGAAAGTCTGCAAAAAATATGGGAGAGCATCACGTGCCTTAAAGCAGACGACAGTGTCCGTGTATGTTCAAATCCTGATAGCAGTAATATATTTTGGAAAAGTTTAAACCAAGCAATGTCTGTATGAAGATAGTTCTAATTGTGATAAATTGATATTGTTACCACGTGGTATATACGTGCTATAGTGCATTGTTTTGAATATTTTATTTTAAAACACTTTGCATACGTTATAAAACAAACCCAATATCACTTATTACTATTGAAGATAACGCTGGAAATTACAAGTAAAGTACTGATTTATAACTGTCTAATTAATTATTATAATTATGTTGTTCATCATATTTTCTGTCGTTTGGCCCTTTAATAGTTTTTGACTTATCGATGGGACTGAATGGTTGATATTTATATCATATATGTTTATATCTTCATTCCATCAGACAGAAAATCAAAACAATAGCCATTAAACAAAAAGAATTTGTAAAACTAAAGAAGGAACAGCACAAGTAAATCTATTAACAGAAAAACACATTAGAATGAAATATAAAATTATAATGACCAATAGAGATTAGGGTTATGGTGTTTTAGCGCCACTTTCAACAATATTTCAGTTATATCGTGGCGATCAGTTTTATTGGTTCAGGAAACAGGAGTACTCGGAGAAAACCACCGACCTGCCGATGCACACTGACAACCTTTATCACATAATGTTGTATCGAGTACACCTCGCCTGAGTGAGGTTCGTACTCACAACGTTAGGAGCGATAGGCACTGATTGCATGGGTAGCTATAAACCCAACATCACTCATTACTACTGAAGATAATACTGGCAATTACAAGTAATGTACTTATTTATAACTGTCTAATTAATTAATGTAATTATGTTGTTCATAATATTTTCCGTCGTTCGGCCCTTTAATAGTTTTTGACTGATCAATCAGACCTGAGTGTATGTGTGTAATGCTCTGATTAAATATAATGTTTGTAACATATTCAAAAGTATAAAGGGTTTACAAAGCACATATAACTATAGAGAATTATTACTGTTATAAAGTCACCAGCACATCCAATATCAATTCCGAAACTTACTCTCCCTCTAAATGGGCTATAAAAGAATACAAGACATGTGCTATGTGGAAAGGGGAAAATGAAATAATAACGTACAGCTATGATCAATATCAATGAGCTTAAAGGTGCCATATATTAAATCTTTTTGTCGGGCTAAGAAAATGTCTTGGATTAATAAACTATTAGACCCACTGAATATTGCAGTCTTGGAGTCTTTTCTTCGATGCAAAGATGGGGAGAGGATAATTGTCTATGCTTCAATAGAGGCTTTGATTCACTCCATTCAACGACTGAAATATATTTAGTAAAGTGCACATATCTATATCTTAAATTCACATTTTATCATGTGATATCTTTTGCGGAACAATTTGTACTATTTTGGCCTCAATTTAAGTCGGGGCAATGAACATTTTCTATCATCTGTAATTGAGACGAAAAAAATCCAAATAAAAGTACCGTTCCTTTATTCAAATTTACCGAGGTATCTAATGGTATTTTCTTTCATATGCTATTACCTCCTTGTTGTTTTGAATGTGTTGATCTTATTACACATTTTTTGCATTTAATTGAACTTTTATTATTACGTCACAATATTAATCAATTATAGCCTTTTGATTAAATCAATACTTATAGATTATTATATGGCATTTTTCATATGACATGGCATATCAACCCGAGACGCCCATATTAGCCCGATGGCTAATATGAGTCGAGGCTTGATATGGTTGTGATATGAAAAATGCCATATCATAACCTATTTATCATATACTTCAATGCGCCTTTCTTGATATTTGTGACAGCTGATCGTTTTCAGAAACCATAGCTTGATATTGGATAAGATGCAGTACTGTCATATTGTGTCTACGTTTTTATTACGTGCATTAATAGACATAATTCTTATACAGTTACACTTATACAACAACACAAGATGATTTAATCTTTGGTTCATAAAGGAGTGTCATCATTCGTTGCATAGCGAACATTTTCCATGTTTTCTTCGTTATCCATTTTGACAGTAGCAGACGACTTTGTAAGAAAAGATACATTAATAACAAATATTATCGGACCGCAAAATGTGAATTCCGGGAAAAAAAAAATTTTCCATAAAAGACATCATAATTGTGAAAAAAAAAAAATACTCTATGTCATGCAAAATTTCTGGTTGCCATTTTGAAAAATACATTTTACACCCCATGTAATACGGCACACATGTAATACGGATCAGGTTATTACACCCCTTGGAGATATGACTTGTTACATATCAAATGTATGACATATGAAAAAATTAAGCATATCTTGAGTAAGTATATGATAGAATAAGTGACTATGACGAGTTTGAAGATACCAAAGGGGCAATCAGAAACCGCATGTCGAAGAAGAACAGACAACATAATGGCTAAAAGAAAAAGTACAAAAGGACAAACAACGATCTACTAAACATACATATAAAACTAACGGTAACACGAACCCCACTAAAAACCGAAGGTGAACTCAGGTGCTCCGGGAGGGTAGGAATTCCTGCTCCCCTAGAGGCACCCGTCGTGTTAATCTATTTACAAACCCGGTGATAAGTTGTGAATGAGGAATGGACCGAGAAGTGCTTACGACAAGTGGAACATATCCGTGGTCATTTGTGACACATATATTCCATAACGGTCTACCAAGTCATGGTAGCGACCGTAACATTTTCGAAGTGATGACTTCGACTTTACCAAAAGGAACCCGTGGTCCAGTAGCTTCCTTGTTAGCAGCAACCCTCTATCAAGGAAATCCTAATAGGAATCACAAGCTCTGGAATATCGTATCATCTGAGAGAGATATACACCATATGCAGGTGCTGCTGGAATGTTGCTACATACAAATGGAAAGTTCACAATGGCAAAATTGAAACCATCTCTTTTGTCGTAAAGTTTCGTTCTTAACCGATCCTCACTCTCGAATTCGAGGTGTAGGTCAAGGAGTGAAGCAGACCTATCTGTATCTGTGGTACCCTTCCTCCCAAAGACTTTTAGATTATTTGGCTTTCCATTCTTTTAATCGTACACGATGAAGATTATTTCAGACTCACGCCGTGCTCAATGTAATCCATGTCTACGTTTTTATTCCTATCACTGGGTTGATACCGTTGCTTGTGGACTATTAGTCTCACAGAGTATCATCCGCCTAGGAACTGACATGGCTTATTCGATATATCTATTGTTGAAATTTGCAGTTTCTAAATAATGCAATCATTAATAAAACTAGGAACAAACAATACAATGGTCAAAAGAAAAACCACACCAGGACAAACAATGCTCTACAAAACACTACACAGAATACTGAGCAACATGAACCTAACAAAATCTGGGTTCATTGAACTCATTATTTTACATTAACAGGTACAATTACGCCAAAAAATAATTCAGATCGAACGTAGTTAAGCTGTATTTCTTCATTAAAGTATGATCTAAAATAAAATAATTAACTGATTTGAAAAATTCCTAATTTATTTCGCACATTCTGGAACTCCGACTTCGATCAAACACCTTTGGAAATCCTCCAAAAGGTGTCTCCTATAAACTATTCGATTGATTTAATAATTGTAATACAATATGCAAGGAAGTTTTAAAGGGAATATTTCCCATTATATTTTTTTAATTTGAAAATTTATAAATTTTTAGATTGTTAATTGTATATCTTCAACAGACCGTGTCATACTTGATCAAATTTTTATTTCCTTGGTTTAATGACTGCGTGGGCATTACATAGATCAAATATAAATCAGCAATATCAATGTCGATTCGTGATTTTGTTGTTGTTGTATATTTTAATGATGGCGATGACAACGGTATATGGAATGGTCACATACCTGTTTTATTTTTGATATACAGATAACTGCAAAGTACGAATCAATCAATGTAGCCGGTTATTACAGTGTATAGTACAATTAATAATTTATGGTATTTCTTAATTACACAGACTAATACAACTAGAAGTTTTGCATGGGAGGCAATTTGAGATATACAAAGCAGTGAATTCCTTATTAACACAAACCTTACCTAAAGTTCTTCGGGCTTTATTCAATGAATGAGTGAGCTGCCGGAGTTTATGCATAGATAATTTCCTAAAAGAACAGTGTTTAATCCTATAGGAAATAACCATTTAAGGTCTGTCAATGAAAAATATAACACGAGCTTAAAATTATTTCTTAGCCAATCATAAACGACAAATGTCATATTTGAAATAAAAAACTCAGATTACTACTTAAAGAAAAACACGTTAACATTTTATTTTGTTGTTTGCAGAGATAAACAGGTAGTCACAAGTTTATTGTTATCAATAATTGTATTTTAAAAAGTATTGACACAAATAAAAAGTAATGAAGATGCTTTGAATCATATCAAATAAAGTGAATTTTCATTAAATTAAAAGTTCAATAATGTGTGTCTTGAACTAGGAAATGTTATATATATCTAAGCATAAATTGATCATGCATATGTGCATCAAACTAAAAAGGGAAAATAAAATATTGATATGTGCAAAAGTTTCAAAGATACATTTTGGGGAGATTTTTGTAAAAAAAAAATATTTACTCCAAAAAAATATTTTTTGCATAACTATTTAAGGGTACATAATTATGCATGTATGATATGGAAGTAAATACAAAATATAATGAAAAAAAAAATCATATTATATTATCACTTGATGCATAATAATATATCAACATCTGAAATTTATTTTTAAGCATAGAATTTTTTGAAAACCCTATTCTGGTCATAATATATAATATATTTCATGATATGTGGATTTGCATATATATATATATATATATATATATATATATATATATATATATATATATATATATATGTATATAGGTCTGAAAATTAAACCAAACAGAGGATTCATAGGCTACACGGGACTAATCGTGATAACGTTAAATGGTGTCTACATAGAAGGTCCATATGAAACAGGACTAGTCGTGATAAATTAGTCTGGTATCTACAGAGAAGATTCATAGGTTACACAGGACGTCGTAATAAACTAGTCTGGTGTCTACAGAGAAGGTTCATAGGTTACACAGGAATAATCATGATAAACTAGTCTAGTGTCTACAGAGAAGATTCATATGGTACACGGGAATAGATATTCCGTAGCTGTCAACCAGGTCAAGTTGGCGACCGTAAAATATTTGAAGTGATGACCTAAGCTTAATTAATAGGAACCCTTGATTCCGTAGTCTCTACCAAGGAAATCCTGCCAGGAACCACAAGCTCTGGAATATCGTTTCAACCGAGATATATATATATACATGTGTATATATAAATACGTCTGAAAATTAAACCAAACAGTGTTAGAATTAGATTTTAGAGCTGTCAAACCTTTGTTCTTCCCTGGACGGAATTTGAACCTATACCATTGATACACTGCAGCACCATTCGCTTAGCCTTACGTCCAGCACCCTAGACCACTCGACCACATCCATCTCCATTGAAACGATATTCCAGAGCTTGTGGTTCCTGAAAGGATTTCCTTGGTAGAGGGTTGCTGCTTACAAGGAGGCTACGGAACCAAGGGTTCCTATTAATTAAGTTTAGGTCATCACTCCAAAACGGTTGCCACCTGGACTTGGTTGACATCTACGGAATACCTGTGCTACAAATGACCACGATATGTTCCACTTGTCAAAAACACTTCCCGGTTCTTTCCTGTTTCATGACTTATTACCGGGTTTGTAACTAGATTAAAGCTATGGATCTCACTAGTGGAACAGGAACTGCTCACTCTTCCGGAAGAACCTGAGTTCCCCCCCCCCCGATTTTTAGTAGGGTTCATGCTACTTGATCTTTAGTTTTATGTGTATGTTTTGTAGATCGTTGTTTGTCATTTTGTCCTTTTTTATTTTGGCCATTGTGTTGTCTGTCCTTCGATTTTGATTACCTCTGGTATATTAAAGCTCTTCTCTGTATTGAATGTCAAAAGTGAATATGGTGATACCGTACTAATAAAGTGTTTCTATTGAAAAACACGGGACCGATATTTCCACTGTCAATTCGCATCACTTTAATGATCACCACCTATAAAACCTCGTTGAGAAGATGTGAATATATAAGATAGTGGGATATCTTTGTCTTGTAATGGGCCATCGATCAACTGATCAGGAGCACGGCCAATCTGTCTTATTGAAAGGACCATGGCATACTCCATTAACTAGGCATATAAAGTCAATGTGAAGACACCAGACTAGTTTATCACGACTAGTCCCGTATAACCTATGAATCTTCTCTGTAGACACCAGGCTGGCTTATCACGACTAGTCCGGTGTGACCTATGAATCTCCTCTGTAGACACCAGACCAGTTTATCACGACTAGTCCTGTGTAACCTATGAATCTCCTCTGTAGACACCATACTAGTTTATCACTAGTCCTGTGTAACATATGAACCTTATCTATAGACAACAGACTAGTCTATCACGACTAGTCCCGTGTAACCTATGAATCTTCTTTGTAGATATCAGACTAGTTTATCACGACTAGTCCCGTGTAACTTATGAATCTTCTCTGTAGACACCAGACTAGTTTATCACGACTAGTCCCGTGTAACATATGAATCTTCTCTATAGACACCAGACTAGTTTATCCCGACTAGTCCCGTGTAACCTGTGAATCTTCTCTGTAGACACCAGACTAGTTTATCAAGACTAGTCCCGTGTATCCTGTGAATCCTCTCTGTAGACACCAGACTAGTTTATCACTACTAGTCCTGTGTAACATATGAATCTTCTCTGTAGACACCAGACTAGTTTATCATGACTAATCCTGTGTTTCCTATGAATGTTCTCTGTAGACACCAGACTAGTATCTGTATTGGTTTTCGGAAATATCGGTATTGCTTCTCTCTGTAAACCACACTGAGAATGAACAATTTTGCTTAATATGAATACAGTTTACCAAGATAATTCTGTGTTTGTAATTGTCCCTGAAACACCTCCCGCCTTGGGACTTTAAGCAATTCCAGAGATAAACCTTTTCAGTCTATTGCAATCCCGGAAAATTTCAACACCTAAATGACTTTCTGGTACCAACCCAAATACTAGATGCTATATGATATAGCTGAAAAGTGTATACGTACAAACTAATATTTAATTACTGTTAAGCGAACCTTCATCGATACAGCCCGAGATCAACACTAGGAACAACAATGGTGGTATAACAGTTTACTTAGTCAGTGGTAGGACAGACAGAAACGTCAATTGAAGGTCCTTCAAGGGTATGTCAGAGCACGGACAACTGGGCAGGAATCACCAGCGCTTTGACCAGGGGTGAACCAGCTGACCTAAAATGATAAAGGTTGTGATGTTCAATGCTTAAATAGGAAAACAGACGGTCGGACTCAGGTAGTTAAACAGTCATGTTTGGCAAGCATAACAATATTCATAAATGAAAGGATCTCACAAAAGGACAGACACAAACCTCAATATTAGGTTCTTCAAGTGTACATCAGAGCACGGACAACTGGGCCGGAATCGACGACCTTTTGACCAGTGGTGAGTAGGCCGACTTAAAGTTATATAGGTTTGTAATATTTAATGGTAAATGGGAAACACACTGTTAAAATCAAGTAGGTAACCTGAGATGTGGGCAAGCTTACCAATATTTACAAATGAAATGATCTGACAAAATCAACTCCTCGAGTCACTAAAAAGAGGAATTACTCAATTTTCACCAATGATAATGTAGGAAGATTTACTTATGGTTTATCTTTGCCATTTATTATCCAGCCTATAAACTTAATAATTATTTCTGATACCACTTCATGGACCACTGAGAATGTGGTCAAAGGGAGGCAACTGCAATTTATTTAAAAGAAAAATAATTTGTTCAAGGACTTTGAAAACAAGAAATATTTCATAGTAATGCAATTTTATTGAAATAAGACAATTCAATATGCAGAAGAAATTAATATTACTTTATTGTATATTTCTTGTTAAAGTTGTTGTTTTCCTCCAATTTTCGTCCATTGCTCACATTTTAAACATCGTTTCAATCAAATGCAATGTCCAGGGCTTGCTTAACAATTAAGATTAATTGAAAACTTGTTTCTTGATAGCCGTTTACCATCAATTGCGCGGTGATCAATTTGATACACAAGTAATAATGTCAACAAACAATGATCTTAAGCCTTTTTTTGGAGAATAGAATAATTAGAGAATACATAGCCTGGACAAACAAGAGCAGAAGAAAAAACAATTATGTTCCCCAGAATGTATAATTAGTACAGACTGTGGCTATCTAATCAAAATAACTGCTTCTTCGTCACGCACAGATTTTGCTAACTATTCAGCAAACGTTAATCTAAATTCATTAAATTAAAATAACTTTACGTTTTGTAAAAAGTAGAAGAAATGGAAATTATTTTTATCTACACAAGAGGTTTTAAATTCTCATTTCCAGTATTTCCAAGCAAAAACTAGCGGGATGTCATGCGTTCAGCGGGGAGTATTCCGATAAAAAAAGGGAATTCATTTTGTTACAAAAACGGGAATTTTTTTTAATTTCTCTGCTCCTCCCAAAAATATACGTATCTTTAATACCAATGACGCCCAATCATATCATCAGTAGCTTTTACAACAACCACGATACCAAAGAAGATTAGGGAGACGAAAATAGCTGAAATGTCAGATTATTATACACCCCAATCCCCCCTAAGAGAACGAAAAGAAAAACACGAATGAAAAGTATTACAAATATAATTAAAAATAATGGATAGTTTTACAGAATAGGAACACATATTGTGAACATTATATATTCAAAAATGAAGACAAAAAATAACCGAGCGACAAACAACCGCCCGCCCCCACAAACAAATAAAAACAAAACGGAACTAAACCAAATTTAATAAGCAACCCCCTCCCACCTAATAAAAACCCAAAACAAAACAAAACAAAAAAACGATACTGAAATAAAAGCAAAAAAAAAACAACAAAAATTAACAAAAAAAAAAAAAAAAAACAGAAACAAAACTTACCAAAATACAAACCATAGCAATCAATTAATAAACATACAAACAAGAAATATGATTGAAAAGTTAACATACAAATGTAAAAAAAATCTGTTAATTCAAGATTAATTAAATAGGATGACGAGGTGAAAAATGTTGGAATTACACGATTACCCCCCCCCCCCCCCCCCCAACAACAACAGAAAAGGAAAGCAAAATGAATGAAAAGTTAATATTCAGATGCGTTACATACTGTTCTTGTGTCAGAGTTAGAACTCACAGATGAGTTTACTTCAATTAACACGAAGGTACTCCTACAAACAGTACAACATTTTTACTCCCGAGTTGTCCTAGGAATGGATTACTCATTTTGAGTTCTAGATAACAATATTTAGCTATCTTATATTTAACTATCTGATCCATTTCTAAATGTTCTTTGTTTTGTGTAATACCTAGATGTATATTATATAAGTGTAATAAATAATTATGTTTAACTTATTCATCAATGGTACATTAACATGATTTAAACTGTTCATGGTTATATTAAAAACAATTGTTTGCTCTTTAACAGCAAATGTACTATGCTACAAGCAGTACACATTTTGACAGCATCTGATTACCCCTTTGGTATCTTTTAACTTTTCATACTGAGATCATATTTATATACATCAAATCTTATGATCAATCTTACTTAATGTTATCTTAAAATGAGATTAATCAATATCAAAACTTTGGAAATATAAAGTTAAACTGTTCATGGGTATATCTTTGTTTCATTTTTTTGCTCTTTTACCAACTAACCCCTTTCAACAGGTAAATATTTAAATCAATGATCTAAATGTGCATAGAAGTGTATCAGGCTGTGTATTATTCCATTCAAAGTTTTATAATATGTACTTTAGCATCATTAGCTTCACTCTTATATGTATTACAACCAACCCATAACTGTCCGAAGGTATCAATATCAAGTGACATTGGAAGTATAACCCCTTGATCTGACATGACTTTGTATGTCAGTAGTTCTCCCTCTCCTGATATAACATGTAAGGTATGGTTGTCACAATCAGCCACTATAGCATTACCTACTGATGTTGTCACTATATCCCTAGGGTCAAATGGTTTATCTTCTGTATTGATTTGTGGATGTCCCTGATTGATCCCCTTTACACCTCCCTCCTTCCCCAGTACCACCACCTTCCCATTATCAGATGTCAAATCAATAACTACTATATCACTATTTATATCTGTGATTCTGTATGGGGCAGTAAATAGTCTTTGTTTATGTTTGTTATATTGATTGGATTGTTTTTCTTTCTTATTCTCCCCAAATACAATAATTTTCCTACAAGTTGTATCTGTCAGTTTGTATGTATCTGCATCCTCCATTACACCCAGTATAATGTCATTGTTATGGGTCACATGGATTCCAGTTGTTATTAGTGGTGACACCGAAAGGAATGGTTTGATTTGTCCTGATTGTGTTATTAGTTTGACATCTGAACTCTTAATAGAAATAAGAATGTCATTTCTTTTTGTTAGCGTCATGTCATAAATCTGAACAGGGATTTCCTTGATTGTTTGGATCTGATCATCTATTACTACTTTTCTGAAAATCTTGTCTGTATAACTACATACACATGCTGTTGTTTTATCCAGTAATACTAATCTAGTAACACTAGGTAAATCTGCTGTATAATTTTTTAGCACTTTAAGTTCTGTATCATGTGATTTCTTTGATAGGTTGACTGAAGTAAGAATTCCAAATGATTTAGAAATGTGTTGTTCTCCTGACACAAATTCTTGTATTTCAGGACGTAAATTCGTAAAAGACAAATCTGACATACTGCCTCCATGTTCTGCAGCAACTGAAAAAATAATTGCTGCCTTTGTTGATTCTATGCCTGACTGTATTTTCTCTTGCTGATCTTCTAATGTATTTCTAGTTTTGTCTATTTCTTTTGCCATCTCTGCAATCATATGTTTATTTTTACTCTTATTTTTTTCAATATTGTCCCTCAGTTCTTGAGCATATTTACTGATTTCTTCTACCATTTTATTTTCTCTCTCATCAATGTTTTTAATGGCGTACACAGAAAATGAATCCCACTTGAAATCATCTTTTTCAAGGAACTTATTTTCAGTTTCGCATCGAACCACATTTTGAGAAATTTTGTCTCGCATCACTTTCAATTGTTCTATCTTCTCCATACAAACTTGATCGATGGATTCTAAATCATGCTTCTTGTGAGAACTAGAAATACAATTGGAGCACACCTAGACGTCACAAGTTCGGCAAAACATAAAACTAAACTTACTTTTGTGAATTTGGCATCGAATATTGTCCGTACAGATAACTGTTGGTTGAACGTCTATGAGGCCTCTAGATGACTTGATATCAAGAATTTCATGCTCGATTGATGTTTGCACTTTTAAATGTATCTTTTTGCATTTGTCGCACATGAAAGTCTGACACTGGCGACATGTCCATTTGATTTCCGTTGTGGCTTCACAAAGTTCACAAGTTTTTGGTGTTTGTGCTCGCCGCATTGATTGAGAATAAGCCATCACAAATAATGATTTTTTTATATCCGACTTATGGTCAATATATTTGTTTTCATATGCACCGGAATATATAATTAAGTCAACTTCTAACCTATATACCAGGTAAATATAATCAAGCCTGAGGAATGGCCCATTATATTAAAGGGTGATATATAGATGAAAGCTGATATATAAAAATTAAATATGGTCTTGTTTATATAAAGTAATTTATTATTGTGTGATTAATTAATGATGACTACTAATTTAGGGAGATAGCTGTTCATCATTTAGAATATAACATGTTTCAAACTAAGTTGACTGAAGAAATATTTCCCCGTAACAAAATGGACTTTACCTCCTTGTCAACTGAAATATTCTACCTACACAAATAATAAAAGTTTGTTATGTCAAGCAAAATTATAGCAATTTAAAGTTTATGATACATGTTTTAAATAGAGATAAAATACCAAAGGACCTAAAGGGGATAGTTTGAGAAATACCAGAGATAAGCATTAACATATTTGAAGCATGAAATAAAGTTAAATTGACTGAAAGACAAAACAAGTCAGTTTTCCAAACTCAATGGATAACAAGTTAATATTTGCGATCTTAAATAAACTAAAATGTGTTCCCCGCTTGAATAACCCATCATTCGAAATCGTTTAAATATTCATGAACACAATTATATTTACTTTTGTGACAAGAAGAGCTTAGTAGCATTATCACTACTGACATACGTGCACTTTGTTAAGTAAGGGTTGACCTTGAAACTTATCTTTTAGGAAGGAAGTCAAACATGACATGTTATTCAGTAATAACCCTCCCCCTTTTTTTGTTTTATTATCTCAGATCACTTATATTCATTACGTGTATATGCCAATAGTTGCTGTTCTTTCAAGTTACATTTATTTCTTTGTTATGTATTGCCTGGGCGAAGGGAAGATAATACATGGGACAAACACTACATATTGAAGCCATAGCTTGGACAGACAGTCAAATGTAATACAAGGGACAAAACTCTAGATATTTAGCCCATACCTTGGACATACAGTAAAAAGTAATACAATGGACAACACTCTAGATATTTAAGCCAGGGGATATACATAGTTCGTCACGACTCAACAGTCACCACCAAATCAGCAGTCATGATGTGCTATGCACAGTATTCCAAAAACCGTGTTAAATATTATGAAAAATTAATCTTTTTTATGCATTTGCAGTAAAAATTCCATAGGAATAAGATGGTGACCCTCACACAAAGTTGTGCTGTGGCAATGAAATAACACACCATAGGTTTGATCACAGGTTTCACAGTAATGATAAAACAGCGCTGAATATATTTTACAGGAAACTGTTTATTATTCGGGCAAGATACAAATCGCTTAAAATATATATGTCATAGCTCAAGTTAATCGAAACATGAAACCATCCTTCAATTGTGAATAGAGTCTCGACATTAAATCATTTTTTTATTTAAATACAGCATATACATGGTCACCCAGCAGACACAATTGTGACTCCACCTTCCACTCTACCTACGCTACTGTTTGGTATATGCTTTTGCTCCAAACCTACGGAAAACACACCACTGTTATCTAGTCAACTGTAAAATAGTAATCTTCTCTGGATACATTAGGCTAGCTTCGTATCTTAAATTAAAATGATACGTATAAAAAATTTCAATTTGTAATACTTTCTTATTTATAAACAAAATGTGTGTACCTTCGCGGAATTTTTTCAAGAGAGAGTATAAATGTCTAACCCCAGATTCCGTATTGCCGCAATATGTCCTTCTGTGAACCTTCAACTATTAATGAATTACAAAAAATATATACACAACACTAGATTATCACGACTAGTCCCGTGTAACCTATGAACGAACATGCTTCTGTAGATATCAGACTAGTTTGTCACTACCAGACCTGTTTAACTTATGAATCTTCTCTCTAGACACCAGATTAGTTTATCACGTCTAGTCCTGTGTAATCTATGAACCTGCTCTGTAGACACCAAACTAATTTATCACGACTAGTCCCGTGTAACCTATGAATCTTCTCTGTAGCCACCAAACTAGTTTATCACGACTAGTCCTGTGTAACCTATGAAGCTTCTTTGTAGACACAAGACTAGTTTATCACGACTAGTCCTTTGTAACCTATGAATCTTCTCTGTAGAAACCAGATTAGTTTATCACAACTAGTCATGTGTAACCTATAAATCCTCTCTGTATACACCATACTAGTTTATCACGACTAGTCCTGTGTAATCTATGAACCTTCTCTGTAGACATAAAACTAGTGTATCACGACTAGTCCTGTTTAACCTATGAATCTTCTCTGTAGACACCAGACACGTTTATCATGACTAGTCCTGCATAACCTATGCATCTTCTCTGTAGACACCAAATTAGTTTATCATGACTAGTCATGTGTAACATGTGAATCTACTCTGTAGACACCGGATTAGTTTATCACGACTAGTCCTGTGTAAACAATGAACCTTCTCTGTAGACACCAGACTAGTTTATCACGACTAGTCCTATGCAACCTATGAATCTTCTCTGTAGACTAGACATCAGACTAGATTATCATGACTAGTCCTGTGTAACCTATGAATATTCTCTGTAGACACCAGACTAGTTTATCACGACTAGTCCTGTGTAACCTATGCATATTCTCTGTAGACACCAGATTAGTTTATCACGACTATTCCTGTGTAACCTATGAAACTACTTTGTAGACACCAGACTTGTTTATCACGATTAGTCCTGTGTAACCTATGGATCGTCTCTGTAGACATCAGACTAGTTTTTCACGACTAGTCCTGTGTAACCTATGAATCTTCTCTGTAGAAACCAGGGGTCTGTTGTCGAACTGCAATTAAGCTAATCATATGATTAGCCATAATTACATGATTAATTCCTAATAACATACTAAGCTAATCAAATGATTAAATTTTGTTGCTGAACTCTGTTTTAATCAATGTATTAACTAATCATATTTAATCATTTATGTGATTAGGAAAGAATGATGTAATTATGGCTAATCGGATGAATAACTTAATCACAAATTCAACAACGGACCCCAAACTAGTTTATCACGACTAATCCTGTGGAACCTATGAATCTGCTCTGTACACAGCAGACTAGTGTATCATGACTGGCACTGTGTAACCTATGCACCTTCTTTGTAGACACCAGACTAGTTTATCATGATTGGTCCTGTGTAACCTATGCACCTTCTTTGTAGACACCAGACTAGTTTATCATGACTAGTCCTGTGTAACCTATGAACCTTCTCTGTAGACACCAGACTAGTTTATAGCGACTAGTCCTGTGTAATCTATGAACCTGTTCTGTAGACACCAAACTAGCTTATCACGACTAGTCACGTGTAACCTATGAACCTTCTCTGTAGCCACCAGACTAGTTTATCATGACTAGTCCTGTGTAACCTATGAAGCTCTCTGTAGACACCAGACTAGTTTATGACGACTAGTCCTGTGTAACCTATGAATCTTCTCTGTATTCACCAGACTAGTTTATCACAACTAGTCATGTGTAACCTATAAATCCTCTCTGTATTCACCAGACTAGTTTATTACGATTAGTCCTGTGTAATCTATGAACCTTCTCTGTAGACATCAAACTAGTTTATCACGACTAGTCCTGTGTAACCTATGAATCTTCTCTGTAGACAACAGACACGTTAATCATGACTAGTCCTGTGTAACCTATGCATCATCTCTGTAGACACCAAATTAGTTTATCACGACTAGTCATGTGTAACATATGAATCTACTCTGTAGACACCGGACTAGTTTATCACGACTAGGCCTGTGTAAACAATGAACCTTCTCTGTAGACACCAGACTAATTTATCACGACTAGTCCTATGCAACCAATGAATCTTCTCTGTAGACACCAGATTAATTTATCACGATTAGCCCTGTGTAAGCTATCAATCTTCTATGTAGACACCAGACTAGTTTATCACGACTAATCCTGTGTAACATATGAATCTTCTCTGTATTCACCAGACTAGTTTATCACGACTAATCCTGTGTAACCAATGAAACCACTCTGTATACACCAGATTAGTTTATCATGACTAGTCCTGTGTAACCTATGATTCTCCTCTGCAGAAACCAGACTAGTTTATCACGACTAGTCCTGTGTAACCTATGATCCTTCTCTGTAGACAACAGACTAGTTTATCACGACTAGTCCTGTGTAAACTATGATCCTTCTCTGTAGACACCAGACCAGTTTATCATGACTATTCCTGTGTAATCTATGAACCTTCTCTGTATTCACCAGACTAGTTTATCACGACTAGTACTGTGTAAACTATGAATCTTCTATGTAGACACCATACTAGTTTATCACGACTAATCCTGTGTAACCTATGAAACCTCTCTGTATACACCAGATTAGTTTATCACTACTAGTCCTGTGTAACCTATGAATCTTCTCTGTAGACATCAGACTAGTTTATCACGACTAGTCCTGTGTAACCAATGAAACCACTCTGTATACACCAGACTTGTTTATCACTACTAGTCCTGTGTAACCTATGAATCTTCTCTGTAGACATCAGACTAGTTTATCACGACTAGTCCTGTGTAACCGCTGAATCTTCTCTGTAGAAACCAGGGGTCTGTTGTCGAAATTGGAATTAAGCTAATCTTATGATTAGCATAATTACATGAATAATTCCTAATTACAGACTTTGCTAATCCAATGATTAAATTTTGTTGCTGAACTCTTTCTTAATCAATGTATTGACTAATCATATTTAATCATGTATGTGATTAGGATTGAATGATGTAATTATGGCTAATCAGATCAATAACTTAATCACAAGTTCAACAACGGACCCCACACTAGTTTATCACGACTAATCCTGTGTAACCTATGAATCTGCTCTGTACACACCAGACTAGTTTATTATGACTAGCCCTGTGTAACCTATGAATCTCCCAGACTAGTTTATCACGAATAGTCCGGTGTAACCTATGATCCTTCTCTGTTGACAACAGACTAGTTTATCACGACTAATCCTGTGTAACCTATGAATCTGCTCTGTATACACCAGACTAGTTTATTATGACTAGCCCTGTGTAACCTTTGAATCTCCTCTGCAGAAACCAGACTAGTTTATCACGAGTAGTCCTGTGTAACATATGATCCTTCTCTGTAGACAACAGCCTAGTTTATCACGACTAGTCCTGTGTAACCTATGATCCTTCTCTGTAGACACCGGACTAGTTTATCATGACTAGTCCTGTGTAACATATGAAAACTCTCTGTAAACACCAGATTAGTTTATCATGACTATTCCTGTGTAACCTATGACAATTCTCTGTATACACCAGATTAGTTTATCATGACTAGTCCTGTGTAACCTGTGATCCTCCTCTGTAGACACCAGACTAGTTTATCACGACTAGTCCTGTGTAACCTATGAAAACTCTCTGTATACACCAGATTAGTTTATCATGACGAGTCCTGTGTAACCTATGATCCTTCTGTGTAGACACCAGACTAGTTTATCATGACTAGCCCCGTGTAGCCTATGAATCTCCTCTGCAGAAACCAGACTAGTTTATCACGACTAGTCCTGTCTAACCTATGAATCTTCTCTGTATGCACCAGACACGCTTATGATGACTAGTCCTGTGTAACCTATGATTTCTCTCTGTATTCACCAGACTAGTTTATCACGACTAGTACTGTGTAACCTATTAACCTTCTCTGTAGACACCAAACTAGTTTATCACGACTAGTCCTGTGTAACCTATGAAACCTCTCTGTATACACCAGATTAGTTTATCATGACTTGTCCTGTGTAATCTATGAGCCTTCTCTGTATACACCAGACTAGTTTATCACGACTAGTCCTGTGTAACCTATGAACCTTCTCAGTAGACACCAGACTAGTTTATCACGACCAGTCCTCTGTAAGCTATGAATCTTCTCTGTAGACACCAGACTAGTTTATCACGACTAGTCCTGTGTAACCTATGCATCTTCTCTGTAGACACCAGACTAGTTTATCACGACTAGTTCTGTGTAACCTATGAATCTGTTCTGTAGACACCATACTAGTTTATCACGACTAGTCCTGTGTAACCTATGAATCTACTCTGTAGACACCAGACTAGTTTATTGCGACTAGTCCTGTGTAACCTAATAACCTTCTCTGTAGACACCATACTAGTTTATCACGACTAATCCTGTGTAACCTATGAATCTGTTCTGTAGACACCATACTAGTTTATCACGACTAGTCCTGTGTAACCTATGAATCATCTCAGTAGACACCAGACTAGTTTATTGCGACTAGTCCTGTGTAACCTAATAACCTTCTCTGTAGACACCATACTAGTTTATCACGACTAATCCTGTGTAACCAATGAAACCTCTCTGTATACACCAGATTAGTTTATCATGACTAGTCCTGTGTAACCTATGAATCTTCTCTGTAGACACCAGAATAGATTATCACGACTGTTCCTGTGTAACCTATGAAACTACTCTGTAGACACCAGACTTGTTTATCACTACTAGTCCTGTGTAACCTATGAATCTTCTCTGTAGACATCAGACTAGTTTATCACGACTAGTCCTGTGTAACCTCTGAATCTTCTCTGTAGAAACCAGGGGTCTGTTGTCGAAATTGGAATTAAGCTAATCTTATGATTAGCATAATTACATGAATAATTCCTAATTACATACTTTGCTAATCCAATGATTAAATTTTGTTGCTGAACTCTTTTTTAATCAATGTATTGACTAATCATATTTAATCATGTATGTGATTAGGATTGAATGATGTAATTATGGCTAATCAGATCAATAACTTAATCACAAGTTCAACAACGGACCCCACACTAGTTTATCACGACTAATCCTGTGTAACCTATGAATCTGCTCTGTACACACCAGACTAGTTTATTATGACTAGCCCTGTGTAACCTATGAATCTCCCAGACTAGTTTATCACGAATAGTCCGGTGTAACCTATGATCCTTCTCTGTTGACAACAGACTAGTTTATCACGACTAATCCTGTGTAACCTATGAATCTGCTCTGTACACACCAGACTAGTTTATTATGACTAGCCCTGTGTAACCTTTGAATCTCCTCTGAAGAAACCAGACTAGTTTATCACGACTAGTCCTGTGTAGCATATGATCCTTCTCTGTAGACAACAGCCTAGTTTATCACGACTAGTCCTGTGTAACCTATGATCCTTCTCTGTAGACACCAGACTAGTTTATCACGACTAGTCCTGTGTAACATATGAAAACTCTCTGTAAACACCAGATTAGTTTATCATGACTATTCCTGTGTAACCTATGACAATTCTCTGTATACACCAGATTAGGTTATCATGACTAGTCCTGTGTAACCTGTGATCCTCCTCTGTAGACACCAGACTAGTTTATCACGACTAGTCCTGTGTAACCTATGAAAACTCTCTGTATACATCAGATTAGTTTATCATGACTAGTCCTGTGTAATCTATGAAACCTCTCTGTATACACCAGATTAGTTTATCATGACTGTTCCTGTGTGATCTATGAACCTTCTCTGTATTCACCAGACTAGTTTATCACGACTAGTACTGTGTAACCTATTAACCTTCTCTGTAGACACCAAACTAGTTTATCACGACTAGTCCTGTGTAACCTATGAAACCTCTCTGTATACACCAGATTAATTTATCATGACTAGTCCTGTGTAATCTATGAGCCTTCTCTGTATACACCAGACTAGTTTATCACGACTAGTCCTGTGTAACCTATGAATCTTCTCAGTAGACACCAGGCTAGTTTATCACGACCAGTCCTGTGTAAGCTATGAATCTTCTCTGTAGACACCAGACTAGTTTATCACGACTAGTCCTGTGTAACCTATGCATCTTCTCTGTAGACACCAGACTAGTTTATCACGACTAGTCCTGTGTAACCTATGAATCTGTTCTGTAGACACCAGACTAGTTTATCACGACTAGTCCTGTGTAACCTATGGACCTTCACTGTAGACACCAGACTAGTTTATCACGACTAGTCCTGTGTAACCTATGAATCTGTTCTGTAGACACCAGAATAGTTTATCACGACTAGTCCTGTGTAACCTATGAATCTCTTCTGTAGACACCGTGGCTACTAACTCTTTCTAAGTATTCAAGTTCCAGAGTAGATGTGTGTTTTGTTTTGCGGATATGTCCAAATCTATTCAGTATTTCTTCTCTCTGTCAACCACACTAAGAATTATCAACTTTGTTAAATGAGAATATAAGTTTACCAAGATAATTCCGCATTTGTATTTCTCCCTGAAACACCTCCAGCCTTGGCTGAGGAGTAGAATATGACTTTTTTCTTTATTACTGGAAGGATTCCCCTTAATAATTTTTTTTAAGCAATCAAAGTAATACACCTATTAAATCTATTTCAATCCCAGAAGATTTCAACATTTAAATTACTTTCTGGTACCAAGCCGAATACTAGATTTTATATGATACAACTGAAAAGTCTATACGGAGGAACTTATATTCAGTTCCTTTAAGTGTTGACTCAACCAACTGAACATGTAAACGAACCTTGATCGAGACAGGCCGTGATCCACAGTAGCGACAACAATGGTGGTATAGCATTTTATTTATTGAGTGATTTGATGAAAGGACAGACACAAACGTCAATTGTAGGTCCTTCAAGGGTAGGTTAGAACACAGACAACTGGGCAGGAATCGACAGCGCGTTGACCATGGGTGAACCGGCTGACTTAAAATGATAAAGGTTTGTAAAATTACATGCTTAAATAGGAAAATAGACGGTCAGACTCACAGGGGCTCGCAGTTATATTTTGACATCGCCAGGTATATGTGAAAAGAGAAGGGAGGACACTTTTTTTGCTGCCCAAAGTGAAAGTAGAATTTCGGCACCTTTTTCCGCTCAAAAATGGTTTAGTCTTTGTTCTTACCATAATAGTAATGCAAATATCGTTGTGATTTGCTGATTGACTGGTTTACAGTGGAATAACACTCGTTTTTAAATTCCAAGCGGTCTGGACAACTTCTTATCATACTCAATTCCGGTTTCTACGGACTTAATAATATTGATGGAAATAAAAAAATCGAAATATAATTTTAAAAAGTAGGAAAAAAGGAAACTTAAATCTCTTGCATTAAAATATATTTTTTCCTTGTCTCATTCAATCTGGAAATATAGGAAAACAGCATTTTAAGAATATCTTTTGACAAGATGAGTAAATAATTTCCCGCAAAAATGCCAGTTTAAATCCTTCGACCAATGAAAACTCACCTTAATATTAAGTCCGTATAAACCGGAAATGAGTATGCTAAGAAGTTGTCCAGACCGCTTGGAATTTAAAAACGAGTGTTATTCCACTGTAAACCAGTCAATCAGCAAAAAACAACGATATTTGTATTAATATTATGGTAAGAACAAAGACTAAACCGTTTTTGAAGCGTAAAATGGTGCCGAAATTCTACTTTCACTTTGGGCAGCAAAACAAAGTGTCCTCCCTTCTCTTTTTACATATACCTGGTGATGTGAAAATATAACTGCGAGCCCCTGTGGTCAAACTCGTGTAGCTAACCCACCATGTCAGGCAAATACACCAATATTTATATGAGAGAGTCTGACATAATCAAGTCCTCGAGTCATTAAAAGGAGGAAGAATTCAATTTTCACCAATGATAATGTGGGAAGAATTACTCATGAATTATTGTCTGTTATTTATAATCTAACCTATAAACAAAATAACTATTTCAGGACACCCTTCACGAAACAGTGGAAATCTAATCAAATGGAGGTAACTGCAATTTACTTTCAAAAATAATTTGGTCAAGGACGTTCAACAAACGAGAAATATTCAATACTAATACAATTTTATTAAAATAAAACAATCATATATATATAGAAGAAATTAACCCTACTTTATTATTTATTTCTTGTTAAAGTTGTTGTAATTTTACTCTAATTTTTGCCCATTGCTCACATTTTCAAGCATCGTTTCAATCAAATACAATGTTCAGGGCTTGCTTAAAAATTAAGATCCATTGAAAATTTGTTTATTGACAGCCGTTCACGACAATCTAGCTCTGTTTGAAACACACGCAACGGTGTCTACAAACAATGACCTTGAACATTTTTCCGGATTATAAAAAATATCAGTTAATACACAGTGTAGACAAACAAGAACGCAAGATTAAGCACGATGTTAATCTCCTGATTAAATTTTAGCAATTTATAAGTGACAACAATATTAAATTACCCCAAAATGTATAATACAACCCGCGATTAGCTAATCACTATAACTGCTCCCACGTCAGGTATAGATTTTGAACTAACCTGAGTCTAAATTCATTAATTTATGTTAACTTTACCTTTGGTAAAATGTAAGAGAAATGGAAAACTATGTTTTATGTACACCCTCATTTCAAGTACTTCCGAAGAGAAAATAGCAGGATGTTGTGTGTTCCGCGGAACGGGAAGATTCTGATTTACACCGTCCTTGATCTCTCCCCCCCCCCCCCCCCGCCTCCCAAAATAATATTCACCTCTGTACTTAATAATATCAGGAACGGAAAGCCGGTCTGACACTCACTCATATCTTCATGACCTTTCTCCGCAACATCGTAATCAAACTTAATTAACTAGTAAAACATAGATTAAGTGAGACTACGATAATCCCTCCCACACACACACCCACACACAACGGTCACCACCAAAAATAAAGCAAATAAAGCAACAAACCAATGAAAAACAAAACAAGAATGAATGAAAAGTTAATTTTCAGATGAGTTACATCTCTATTTTATAATAACTTTGTGTCGGAGGTAAAACTCACAAATGTGTTTATTTCAAGGTAAATGTAGCTCAATATGTGATAAATTAAGTCATAGGGTACTCCTCCAAACAGTACAACATTTCTACTTCGGATTTATCCTAGGAATCAATTACTAATTTTAATAATAATAAATAATCGTGTATCTATTATTCATCAATAGTATAGTTATATGTTTAATTAGAGTTTTATACAGCTTCTGATTACTCCTTTGATATCTTCTAAGTTTACTTATTTTGAGCATTATGCTATCATATTTACATACATCAAATATTTTAATTTAAAAATAAAAATACTTTACTTAATTTTATCTTAAAATGAGATTAATCAATATTAAAAGTTTGGAAATGTAAATTTAAACTGTCCATAGTTTATTTTTTTTAAATAATTCTTTGCTCGGTCTTTAACAACTAACTTTTCAACAGGTAAATATTTGAATTGATTATTTAAATGTGTATAGAAGTGTATCAAGTTGTGTATCATTCCATTCAAAGTTTTACAATGTGTACTTTAGCATCAGATTTACCTTTAAATGTAGCACAACCAATCAGTAGCTGTCCCCATGTATCAATATCAAGGGCCAATGGACCTATAACGTCTTGACCTGACATGATTTTATATGTCAGTAGTTGTCCCTCCTCTCCTGATATAACATGCATGGCATCGTTGTTACAATCAGCCACTATAACATTACCTACTGATGTTGCCACTATATCCCTAGGGTCAAATGGATTATCTTTTGTATTGATTTGTGGATATCCTTGATAGATCCACTTTACATCCCCTTCCTTCCCCAGTACCACCACCCTCCCATCATCATAAGATGTCCTATCAATAACTACTATATCACTATTTACATCTGTGATTCTGTATGGGGCAGTAAATAATCTTTGTTTACGTTTGCTATATTGATATACTTGTCTTACTTTCTTATTCTCCCCAAATACAATAATTTTCCTACAACTTTGATCTGTCAGTTTGTATTTATATCCTTTCTCCATTACACCCAGTATAATGTCGTTGTTATTAATCACATGGATTCCAGTTGGTTGTAGTGGCGCAACAGAAACGAATGGTGTAATGTCCCCTGATTTTCCTAACAGCTTGACAGCTGAACTGTCACCCATAGAAATAAGAATGTCATTGCTGTTTGTCAGAGACATGTCATAAATCTTAGCAGAGTTCTCCTTGATGAATTTGATCTGATCATTTATCTCTACCTGTTTTAATATTTTTTTTCTATAACTAGAAATCCATGCTGTCTTATAATCCAGTGATATTAATCTAGTAACAACAGGTAAATCTGTAGTGTAAGTCTTGAGGACTTTAAGTTCTGTATCATGTGATTTGTTTGATAATTTGACTGAAGTTAGAATACCAAATGATTTAGAAATGTGTTGTTCTCCTGAAGCAAACTCTTGTATTTCTGGGCGGAACTTCGTAAAAGACAAGTCTGACATACTGACCCCATGTTCTGCAGCAGCTGCGAAAATGATTTCTGCCTTTGTTGATTTTATGGCTGACTGTATTTTTTCTTGCTGATCTTTTAAATTAATTTGAGTTTTTTCTATTGCATTTGCCGTCTGTGAAATCATAAGTTTATTTTTTCTGTTTTTCTTTTCAATGCTGTCTCTCAATTTTTTAGCATATTTTTCGATTTCTTCTTTCATTTTCATTTCCCTCTCATCAATCTTTTTAATGGCATCTACAAACATGTAATTCCATATGTGATCATCTTTTTCAAGGAATATATTTTCAGATTCGCATCGAACCACATTTTGAGAAATTTTATCTCGGAAATCTTTTAATTTTGCCATCTTTTCCATACGAACTTGATCTATAGATTCTAAATCATGCTTGTTGTGAGAACTAGAAATACAACTGGAGCACACCAGCACATCACAACTTCGGCAAAACATACAACTAAACTTACTTTTGTGAATGTGGCATGGAATATTGTCCGTGCAGATAACTGATGGTTGAACGTCTATGAGGCCTCCATATGTCTTGATATCAACAATTCCATGCTCGATTGATGTTTGCACTTTTAAATGTATCTTTTTGCATTTGTCGCACATGAAAGTCTGACACTGGCGACATCGGCATTTGATGTCTGTTGTGGTATTACAAAGTTCACATGTTTTTGGTGCGTGTGCTTTCCGTATAGATTGGCAATATGCCATCACTAATAATACATTCCTTTACTGTGCATTGTCTAATTTAGGTTTTGATATCAGACTTATTGTCAATATATTTTCTTCATATGTACTTGAAATATATAATTAAGTCAACTGTATCAGTTCTCCTCTATACCTGTTATATCAAGTTTGACGAATGATTCATTATATTGAAGGGTGTTATATAGATGGAAACTGATATATAAAAATTAAATATAATCTTCTTTATATAATTTTATTTATTATTTGTAATTAATTAATTATTACTAATAATTTGATAACAAGTCTGTGCATCATTTAGAATGTAGCAATTTTCGAACTACGTTTTAAAAAAACAATCTTTCCTCCGTGAAGAAAATAGACCTTACATCCTTGTCAACTGAAATATTTTACCTGCACAAATAATACAATTTTAGCAATTTAAAGTTTATTATGTTTTGAAGATAGGTAAATGATAAGGGGACCTAAAGGGAATAGTTTGAGAAATACCGGATCTAAGCATTAAAATATTGGAAACATGAGATAAAGTTAAATTGACCGAGAGAAAAAAATAATATTTTTTACAACACAATGCATAGCAAATTAATATTTACGGTCTAAATTAAGCTGAAATTTACACCCGCTAAAATAACTCTCCTTTCAATATTGTTGAAATATTCATACTTTTATTTTGTTTTCCTTTGCTGACAAGAACAAACTCGTAGATAGGCGCATTAACATTACTGAGTACCCATCAACTGTGTTTATAAAGCAAGGATTTACTTTGAAACTTAAAGTAATATGAAAGGCAAATATCGTGGAATTTTTGGATTAAATATTTTCACTTAATATGTCACTTAATTTTAACTAAAATCAACTGCATAACATTAAAAATCCGCTCAAAAGCAGATTTTAAGAGCAAATCGCAAAATATTTGACAGCAGATAATTCTGTTTTCCTATACAGTAATGCAAATGATATGCGCGTGGCCTAAGATTTGAACTCTTTCGGTGATACTATCGCTCATGCGCACTGTTCAGTTGATGAAAAAAATGTCGGATGCAAGTAAAAATATATTCCGTGTGTATCACATAAGAATAATTGCACACAAAAAAACAGTTCACACGACATGAAACAGAGAGATTCCTCAATAATCATTGTCAGGAATGTATGTGTGCTTACATCAGCATCCATGATTGTTTAACTTTTCGTCACGAGGTCATGATCGGCAATCATCGGAACAAAACAACCGAAAGTTAATCAGTCTCCACAACAATGGCGAGGACGATAAACATGCACACAGATTGGCAGATTTCTAATTTTTGGGAACATATTTCGACTTGAAACATGCATGAATAGCTTAGTAAAGGTACCGCCGTACTCCAAATTGAATTTGCAGGGAAATAATTTCTTCACCCAAAGCTGGTGTAATATTACTTTCACTTTTAGAAAGGCAGTCAAACATCATATTAGGTCATGCTCATATCACTTAAAATCATTGTGTGCTTTTGCCATTAGTGGGCGTTCGTCGTTAATTTGCAGTGATATTGTGTTAAATAGGTCTGTCATTATCGTGTTGTCCGTCTACAGATACATTGGTTTCCGTGTGATAACTTTTGTTCAATTTGACCCATCCATCCGAATTTTTAACCAAATAATCCTAGACACAGAATAAAGATTGTTAATGGTCTGAAGATTGTAGTCATAGACATTTCCAAACATGACGCCTTAATATGCTAAAAAGTTTGTTTTTATGTTGAGCTTTTCCTGTTTATGGTTTCTAATGACGTTTTCTTTAATGAATTCCTGATGAAGTTGCAATGCACCTCGCCATGAACTTTAGTGGTTCATTCTTAAAAGACAACAACATATGATTTAATATTGTTCTGTAGTGACAAGAGTTATTTCCCTTGTTAAATGATTTTTTTTTCATATTTTGAAATTATATTATTTCAGAGAGGATTGCCAACATTACTATTTAATATTCTTTGTTACAATTTTTAGAAAAGAAAATGACGTTTTTTAAGTAATAATTGTTATTTTTGTATCTACTTCTCTAGTGGTATATACACCAATTATCTCTTATGAACTGATTTATCAATTTCCCTAAAGGTGCCTTGTACAATTTCCCTAAAGCATCTTGTACAATTTCCCTAAAGGTGCCTTGTACATTACCTAGATGTAAGTAGACTCTATGTAATTACCGATGACTGAATACTTACTTAGTGCAAAGTATTGTATAAATAAACACCAAAATATGTTGTTGATACACGAGTTATAATTTTTTGTCTCAAATCAATTGTCTTTTGTACATGTGTACACTGTACTGAGGAGTTAATGTACAAAGCAATTTCCCTCTTTTGGGTGTCCAATCTCCCTCTCAGACATATGTCACCTGACATGCCCCCTTTTCATGCTTGACTGATCGTCTTAAGCTTACATCAATCTACAGTCTTCTTAAGATCTCTTTGAACAATTGACGCCCGATATTGTTTTGATGATGGTTAATATACATCTAGCCGTGTTTGTGTTGGTTAATTAACAAAGATGGCTACCACTGCTGAATTTAGTTTAGAATGATATGATAAGTGAATGAAAGATCTTTCTTAGAAAGTAGAGACCTGGTTGAATACAATCTGTACATGACCTTTACAAAGTTTTAACATCAGGTTCTATGTGAAGGTGAACCAACGCCCTAGATCATTCTTTGAAACAACAAAAATGATTGAGCGCAATTTGTACATGAATGGTCATTGGAATGGTTCGGTAAAAAGTCTGAACGTCGGGTACTATAGGAAAATATATGAAGCTCTAGATCTGTCATAGAAACTACGAACATTCTATGTGTACACCAGATTAGCTTATTCGACTAGTCCAATGTAACTTATGGATCTACTCTGTAGACATCAGACTAGTTTATTACGTCTAGTCCTATGTAACTTATGAATCTTCTCAGTAGACACCAGACTAGTATATTACGATTAGTTCCATGTAACTTATGGACCTTCTCTGTAGACACCAGACTAGTATATCACAACTAGTTCTGTGTAACCTATTAATCTTCTCTGCAGACACCAGATTAGTTGATCACGACTAGTCTCGTGTAACATATGAATCTTCTCTGCAGACACTAGACTATTTTATCACGACTAGTCCTGTGTAACCTATGAATCTCCTCTATTGACACCCTGGCTACTATTTCTTTATAAGTATTCACATTCTAGAGTAGATGTGTGTATTGTTTTGCGGATATGTCCAAGTCTAATCAGTATTTCTTCTCTCTGTAAACCACACTAAGAATTAACAACTTTGTTAAATAAGAATAGATATTCACCAAGATAATTCCGCATTTGTATTTCTCCCTGAAACACCTCCAGCCTTGGCTAAGTAGTAGAATATGACTTTTTTTCTTAATTACTGGAAGGATTCCCCTTAATAATTTTATTAAGCAATCTAAGTAATACACCTATTAAATCTATTTCAATCCCAGAAGATTTCAACATTTAAATTACTTTCTGGTACCAAGCCGAATACTAGATTTTATATGATACAACTGAAAAGTCTATACGCAGGAACTTATATTCAGTTCCTTTAAGTGTTGACTCAACCAACTGAACGTGTAAACGAACCTTGATCGAGACAGACCGTGATCCACAGTAGCGACAACAATGGTGGTATAGCATTTTATTTATTGAGTGATTTGATAAAAGGACACACACAAACGTCAATTGCAGGTCCTTCAAGTGTAGGTTAGAGCACGGACAACTGGGCAGAAATCGAAAGCGCGTTGACCATGGGTGAACCGGCTGACTTAAAATGATAAAGGTTTGTCAAATTACATGCTTAAATAGGAAAACAGATGGTCAGACTCGTGTAGCTAACCCGCCATGTCGGGCAAATACACCAATATTGATATGAGAGGGTCTGACATAATTAAGTCCTCGAGTCATTAAAAGGAGGAAGAATTCAATTTTCACCAATGATAATGTAGGAAGAATTACTCATGTTATTTATAATCTAACCTATAAACAAAATAACTATTTCAGGACGTCCTTCACGAAACTGTGGAAATCCAATCAAAGGGAGGCAACTGCAATTTACTTTCAGAAAGTATTTGGTCAAGGACTTTCAACAAACGAGAAATATTCAATACTAATACAATTTTATTAGAATAAGACAATTTTATATATAGAAGAAATTAACACTAATTTGTTATTTATTTCTTGTTAAAGTTGTTGTAATTTTCCTCTAATTTTTGCCCATTGCTCACAATTTTAAACATCGTTTCAATCAAATACAATGTCCAGGGCTTGCATAAAAATTAAGATCCATTGAAATTTTTTTTATTGACAGCCGTTCACGACAATCTAGCTCTGTTTGAAACACACGCAACGGTGTCTACAAACAATGACCTTGAACATTTTTCCGGATTATAAAAAATATCAGTTAATACACAGTGTAGAGAAACAAGAACGCAAGATTAAGCACGATGTTAATCTCCTGGTGAAATTCTAGCAATTTATAAGAGACAAACATATTAAATTACACCCAAAATGTATAATTAATACAGCCCGCGATTAGCTAATCACCATAACTGCTCCCACGTCACGTACAGATTTTGAACTAACCTGAGTCTAAATTCATTAATTTATGTTAACTTTACCTTTTGTAAAATCCGATTTATCCTAGAAATCAATTACTAATTTTGAGTTCTAGATAATAAAATTTGAATATCTGATCCATTTCTAAATGTTCTTTGTTTTGTGTAATACCTTGATGTATGTTATATATATGTAATAATAAATAATTATGTATCTATTATTCATCAATATTATAGTTATATGTTTAATTAGAGTTTTATTCAGCTTCTGATTACTCCTTTGATATCTTCTAAGTTTACTTATTTTGATCATTATGATATCATATTTACATACATCAAATCTTCTCATTTAAAAATAAAAATATTTTACTTAATTTTATCGGAAAATGAGATTAATCTAATCAATATTAAAAGTTTGGAAATGTAAATTTAAACTGTCCATAGTTCATTTTTTTTAAATTAACTTTTCAACAGGTAAATATTTAAATTAATTATTTAAATGTGTTTACAAGTGTATCAAGTTGTGTATTATTCCATTCAAAGTTTCAAAATGTGTACTTTAGCATCAGATTGACCTTTAAGTGTAGCACAACCAACCAGTAACTGTCCCAAGGTATCAATATCAAGGGCCAATGGACCTATAACGCCCTGACCTGACATGACTTTATATGTCAGTAGTTGTCCCCCCTCTCCAGATATAACATGTATGGCATCGTTGTTACAATCAGCCACTATAACATTACCTACTGATGTTGCCACTATATCCCTAGGGTCAAATGGATTATCTTTTATATTGATTTTTGGATGTCCTTGATAGATCCACTTTACACCCCCTTCCTTCCCCAGTACAACCACCCTCCCATCATCATGAGATGTCCTATCAATAACTACTATATCACTATTTACATCTGTGATTCTGCATGGTACAGTAACTAATCTTTGCTTACGCTTGTTATATTGATGGGAATGTTTTTCTTTCTTATTCTCCCCAAATACAATAATTTTCCTACAACTGTTATCTGTCGGTTTGAATGTATATTCCTCCACTACACCCAGTATAATGTCATTGTTATTAGTCACATGGATTGCAGTTGTTATTAGCGGCGCCAACGAAAGGAATGATTTGATTTGTCCTGATTGTGTTATTAGTTTGACATCTGAACTCTTAATCATAGAAATAAGAATGTCAGTACTTCTTGTTGGAGCCATGTCATATATCTTAACGGGGATTTCCTTGATTGTTATGATTTGATCATCAATTACTACATGTCTTAGAATATGTTTTGCATAGCTAGAAATCCATGCTGACTTAGTATCCAATGATGCTAATCTAGTAACACCAGGTAAATCTGTTGTATAACTTTTTAGCACTTTAAGTTCTGCATCATGTGATTTCTTTGATAGGTTGACTGAAGTAAGAATTCCAAACGATTTAGAAATGTGTTGTTCTCCTGACACAAATTCTTGCATTTCAGGACGTAACTTCGTAAAAGACAAGTTTGACATCCAACCTCCATGTTCTGCAGCAACTGCAAAAATAATTGCTGCCTTTGTTGATTCTATGGCTGACTGTATTATTTCTTGCTGATCTTCTAAAGTATTTCTAGTTTTGTCTATTTCTTTTGCAATCTCTGCAATCATATGTTTATTTTTACTCTTATTTTTTTCAATATTGTCCCTCAGTTCTTGAGCATATTTATTGATTTCTTCTATCATTTTATTTTCTCTCTCATCAATGTTTTTAATGGCATCCACAGAAATAGAATCCCACATGCAATCATCTTTTTCAAGGAACTTATTTTCAGTTTCGCATCGAACCACATTTTGAGAAATTTTGTCTCGGATCACTTTCAATTGTTCTATCTTCTCCATACAAACTTGATCGATGGATTCTAAATCATGCTTCTTGTGAGAACTAGAAATACAATTGGAGCACACCAAGACGTCACAAGTTCGGCAGAACATAAAACATAACTTACTTTTGTGAATTTGGCATGGAATATTGTTCGTACAGATAACTGTTGGTTGAACGTCTATGAGGCCTTCAGATGTCTTGATATCAAGAATTTCATGCTCGATTAATGTTTGCACTTTTAAATGTATCTTTTTGCATTTATCGCACATGGAAGTCTGACATTGGCGACATATCCATTTGATTTCCGTTGTGGCTTCACAAAGTTCACAAGTTTTTGGTGTTTGTGCTCGCCTCATAGAGTGAGAATAAGCCATCACAAATAATGATTGTTTTTCATATCCGACTTATTGTCAATACATTTGTTTTTCATATGCACTGGAATATATGCTTAAGTCAACGTCTAACCTATATACCAGGTAAGTATAATCAAACCGGAGGAATGGCCCATTATATTAAAGGGTGATATATAGATGGAAGCTGATATATAAAAATTAAATATGGTCTTGTCTATATAAAGTAATTTATTATTGTGTGATTAATTAATGATAACTAATAATTTGGGGAGATAGCTGTTCATCATTTAGAAGATAAGACGATGCAAACTAAGTCGAATGAAGAAATATTTCCCCGTAGCAAAATGGACTTTACCTCATTGTCAACTGATATATTCTACCTACACAAATAATAAAAGTTTGTTATGTCAAGCAAAATTATAGCAATTCAAAGTTCATGATACATGTTTTAAATATAGATAAAATACCAAGGGACCTAAAGGGGATAGCTTGAGAAATACCAGAGATAAGCATTAACATATTTGAAACATGAAATAAAGTTAAATTGACTGAAAGAAAAAACAAGTCAGTTTTCCAAGCTCAATGCATAACAAATTAATATTTGCGATCTAAAATAAACTAATATATGTTCCCGGTTGAATAACCCTTCATTCGATATGGTTCAAATATTCATGAACAAAATTATATTTACTTTTGTGACATGAAGAACTTAGTAGCATTATCACTACTGACATACGTGCACTTTTTTAAGTAAGGGTTGACCTTGAAAATAAAGGTAATAACAAAATTACCGAACTCCGAACAATCTTACAAAGGGAAAGTCAAAACTCATAATTATATAAACAGACAAAATCAGTCAACAACCGGAAAACTGTGAAAACCGTAATGACCCTGACTTGGTACAGGCATTTCTAAAGAAATGGTGGGTTGAATCAGATTTTAAGGCGCCAAACCTCCCGCTCTCATTAGGGTTCAAAGGTTCCGGCTGTCACTGTAACAGTATTTAAATACAGGAACAAAATAGGTAAAATAGTAGTCAAAGCAGTACCATATTCGGTGACGTAAATGTCAAAAAAGAAACTGATCTTTTATGAAGGAAGTCAAACATGACATGTTATTCAGTAATAACCCTCCCCCTTTTTTTTATTAGCTCAGATCACTTATATTCATTACGTGCATGTGCCATTAGTTGCTGTTCTTTCAAGTTACATTTATTTCTTTGTTATGTATTGCCTGGGCGAAGGGAAGATAATACATGGGACAAACACTACATATTGAAGCCATAGCTTGGACAGACAGTCAAATGTAATACAAGGGACAAAACTCTAGATATTTAGCCCATACCTTGGACAGACAGTAAAAAGTAATACAATGGACACAACTCTAGATATTTAAGCCATAAGAGAAAGGGGATATACATAAATCGTCAGGACTCAACAGTCACAACCAAATCAGCAGTCATGATGTGCCGTATACAGTATACCAAAAACCGTGCTAAATATTATGAAAAAAATTAATCTTTTTTATGCATTTGCCGTTAAAATTCCATAGGACTAAGATGGTGACGCTCATACAAAGCTGTGCTGTTGCAGTAAAAGAGCGCACCCTAGGTTTGATTACAGGTTTCACAGTAATGATAAAACAGCGCTGAATATATTTTTATTATTCGGGCAAGATACATATCTCTTAAATATATATGCCATAGTTTAAGTTACTCGAAACATGAAACCATCCTTCAATTGTAAATAGAGTCTCGACATTAAATCATTCTTTATTTAAATACAGCAGATACATGGTGACCCAGCAGACCCAATTGTGACTCCACCTTCCACTCTACCTACGCTACTGTTTGGTATGTTCTTTTGCTCCAAACCTACGGACAACACACCACTGTTATCTAGTCAACTGTAACATATTAATCTTCTCTGTGTACATTAGGTTAGCTCCGTATCTTAAATTAAAATGATACGTATAAAAATTTTCAATTTGTAATACTTTCTTATTTATAAACAAAATGTGTGTACCTTCGCGGAATATTTTCGAGAGAGAGTATAAATGTCTAACCCCAGATTCCGGATTGCCGCAATATGTCCTTCTGTGAACCTCCAACCTTTAATGAATTACAACAAATATATACACAACACTAGATTATCACGACTAGTCCCGTGTAACCTATGAACGAACATTTTTCTGTAGATATCAGACTAGTTTGTCACCACTAGCCCTGTCTAACTTATGAATCTTCTCTGTAGACACCAGACTAATTTATCATGATGTTTTTGTGATTATGAAAGCTTCTCTACTTTCATACAAATCTCTGCTCACATGTTTCGCACTCACATTTATAATATATGCTTCATATCACTCAAACATATGTGATATAAAGCAGAGTTTGGCTATCCTGTTTCAGCTCCTAAAATTTGTTAAATTACATTCGATTTTTCCTTTATTTATAGGGTGGACACATTAAAGTTGCTGTTAACATAAGATAGACGAATATGGACACGAACAAGTTACATTAAGACAAAAAGAGATGAAATAATAATGAAATTGTATTGAAAATAAATGTGTAAACAGAAAGTTAAGAAAATGTGTGTATGGGGAGGGGAGGGGGGTATTGCTGTGATACGAGCTCCCGTGCTCTCTTCTGGAAGTTGAAAAATCAGGGATAAAAATTCATTCACTAAATTTTCATAATTAATTCTTGGTGTTTTTAAATAAGCTGTAAGAGTCAAATTAATGGCTCTGACTGTTCATTAAGTTAGTCATAGCCTTCATATATGAACATGTAACATGAATGCTTGTCTTCTTGTAATTTGATGATCTAGATTATGACCTGTAATTACAGGTGTTTAAATCCATTTTTAATTTCCCCTCTAGAAATCGTCCCAAGTCTATAACATTAAAGGCCAGTCCTCTTAGTAAGTTGTACCCCCGATGCAGATAAACTCTATCCTATTACATTATACTTTCTCAAACTTTTCGAAAGGGGGGAGGCATTACAGCGATTTGTATCTACCGATGTTTTGTCAATTTAAGTAATGTGCTAACAGAATAGACCAGTAATTTTCTTAATTAGATTTCTAAAATTGCTTTTGATTTTTTCTTAAATGTTTTGAATATACAATGCTATAGATAAGTCAATAAAAGAAGACAAAAAGATTATTGTATATCATGTTATTTTAGATTTTATAAGATAAGAATTTCATGGTTTTGGACAAAAAAAAATTACTTTGAATAATTTAGAAACATTATCAGTGATTGCAAAACTATACGTCCGGTTTTGAAACTTAACTTTTAAGTAAAAAGACAAGCATGATATTATTAGTTATACAGTCAGTTACAGGGGGATACGGGTATATATGGAGTGCCTGAATTTTTTTTTCAAGCACTCCATATATTCCTGTATCCCCCCTGTAACTGACTGTATAACGAATTTATCCCGGCGATGAAATTTCCAAGCATGCATAATCTCTAACCGTCTGTCAATAACTAACAAATTTATCTGTGCCTGTTGGTGGCCTTGCACTGTTTTTTTTCAGTGGATGGAAAAAATTAAAACCAATGATATAGTTTAAAACAACTTGTTAATATTGAAATTCATAACAATAACGATAACAATAATTTTGGCAGTATTATTCCAGTGTCAGAATCATTTTCAACACAAAATGTATCTACAGTCATTTAATGCATGTTCTCACTCCCTCTGCAAAAAAAGTATAACCGAATGTCCATTTGAACTTTGTAAAATAACCCTGTTGGTGTGTCAGTATTGAAATACCCATAAATCCTTCCGAGATCTGAATCTGAAATGACTGGGTGGTGGTCGACAGACCCCTTCCCTTCTCTTTTCAATTCTGCCAGGACTGAACGGAAATTCACGTTTGCATCTCGAAAATCCTCTCCTTTCACCAAGTCAAACGTCTTTGAAAACGGGGGAGCCTGAAGATATCTGCTTAGTGAATGACGAATGTTCTCTAAACTATTCACTTTGTACTTGTCACTGTCAGTTTTGCGAAGATTTATGTAGAAGTGAGCAAGTACCTCGTTCAACCTTACTTTGTCGAAGTTTTCAAAATCCGTCGGCTGGTTCTTTTGACTAAGGTATGACCGGAACGTCGCCGCTGCTCTCTTATTAGCCTTTATGGTGCTTTTGGCATTTAATTCTTTCCTAAGGACAGCAATTTCGTCCTTCGTACGTGAGGAGAATCTGGCGGCAGCCATATTGTTTATCTGTTTCTGTCGTGTGATGATGACGCAATGAAACGAGGCTCCCCGCGGGTGGGATACAAATCACGGATACGTGATACACAAAATTTAGGGGCTTGTACCAAATAACGTGATTTTAAGGAGGGGGATACAATTATTGAAAAGGGCACTTTGTAGCCAATGAAAAGGCAATATTTTTAACAGAGTCGGGATAATATGTTATTAAGAAATTATCCTCCTTTTTTGACTCATCTGACCTAAGGTCATAGTGTGCATTTGCTATTAGTTGGTGTCCGTCGTTGATTTACAGTGATATTGTGTTATTGGTCTTTCACCATCTTTTTGTTTAACTTAACCCATCCTTCTGAATTAGTAGCCCAATCATCCTTGGCAGAGAATACATATTTGGGGTACTGTAGCCCTGGCCATTTCTAAGGAAGAGGCCTTATAAGCCGCCAGAAAGTGTGTTTGTGTGTGGTACTTGTATTGTTCATTTGTGTGTAATGGCCTTCTAAAATTAATTCCTTATTAAATTCCCTTTCAGTCTTTTTTTGTGTTGAAATCTTTAGGTAGTATGTCAATCAATTATCTTTATGTCGACAGAAAACAACCAAAAATTATGATGTTTAAGAAATAATTCATGGCAGGCATAGAGTTGTGCAAATTTACACATGGGCTGGGCCTTTATATTCTTAGATTTTACCCCTCACTTTCGCTCGGCGTAAAATTCGAATATAAAGGCCTAGCCCATGTGTAAATTTGCACAACTCTATGCCTGCCATGAATTATTTCCATTCTAATAGGACAAATACGGTAATTTTTAATCATTCGTGAACTGTATACACACGGCATTTGGTGGCTGCTCCATTTACCTCCTTCGGAAATTTTGAATTGATTTTGAATTATTTGTATTTGAACGAGATATTTTAAAACAAAGATATGGATGTTAACACGGAAAACATATTTATTGTGTATTTTCCAACATAGATTCGATTGAACAATTCCTGCGTAAAAATATTTAAAAAAAAAGTCGGGAGTTCCTTCGATCATCATTTCGAGCGCTAACAAGATGGCGGAGCGGATTTGTCAAGCATAATATCGAACACTTGAACAGTTGTTAATAATCGACAATTATTGTTAGATATGAAATAAAAAAAATAAATGCTAATGAAAAAAAAAGGCTTGTATTGTTGACATAGAAAAAAATTCCGAAAAAAATACTTAAGACAACCATCTATCGACTTTCACTTTTGTAATATATCGTTATCCTGTGACGTTGTTTACAAGGAACGCTGATGGACACAAGCTGGTTACTGATTTATTTTACTTGTTTGAGTAGCAAAATTCTAAATGCCATCAAATTGGAAAATATCAGTAACTTAATTACATCACCGTCTAGTTATCAATGTATACGTAGGAAAACAAGGTTAGTGTATTTTGTTATTCATGGCCGACACATATCAATGGAATGTATGTGACTGTGTGCGTACTGGGGATCCCCAAATGTAAATTTTCAATATGAACTTAGTTTATATCTATACCACTAGAGAAGTAGATACACAATTTGTGACTAAAAAAAAATATATATAAATAATTTTAATGTCAGAATTATTTTAGAAATAATTTTCAGGAAGGAGAGTTACCCTATTTTTTCAAACTAGTCAGTATTATTAGATTATGACCTGTAATTACAGGTGTTTAAATCAATTGTTATCAAGTTGGTATCGTATACCAAATCTTTCCAGGATGAGTTTTACTTTAAAGACATTGCAAAAAATTATTCTTATAAGACAACAAAATATGATTTGATATATTCTATAGTGACAAGAGTTATTTCCCTTGCCTTGATGATTGTCCTTTCATATTTTGGAAATTATGTTATGTTGGATGGGATTGTCAACATTAATATTTAATACTAGTATTCTTTATTACAATTTCAGGAAAGGCAATGCCGTTTTTCAAGGAAGATTTGAGCTTAGAGTTAATTAACGCCACTTTCGTCAATAGTTCAGCTATATCGTGGCTGTCAGTTTTATTAGTGGAGGAAACCGGAGTACCCGAAGAAAACCACCGACCTGTCGCAAGTCACTGATAATGTTGCATAGGGTACACCTCGCCTTTAACGGGGTTCGAACCCACATCTTTAGTGATTGCACAGGTAGTTGTAATTCCAACTACGATACAATCACGACCACGACGGCATAGTTTTTCAAAGTAATAATTATTATTTTTGCATCTACTTCTGTAGTGGTATATAGATTAATTATCTCTTATTGACTTATTTTTCAATTTCCTTTAGGGTGCTTTGTACAATTTCCCTTAAGGCGTCTTGTACAATTTCCCTTAAGCGTCTTGTACAATTTCCTTAAAGGTGCCTTTTACATTACCTAGATGTAAATAGACTATATGTAATTACCGGTAACTGATTACATACTAGTGTAGAATATTGTATAAATAGAATAAATAATCACCAAAATATGTTCAAAATCAGATAAGAGTATTTTAATATTACCAGTAGTTTGCTTATACACGAGTTATAATTTTGTTGACTGAAGTTAATTGATATTTGTAAATGTCTATAACATATTTTTGAGGAAGAAGTGAACAAAACAATATCCCTCTTTTGGGATCCAATTTCCCTCTAAGGCATTTGTCTCGTGACCTGAAACTCACTATTATAATTGAGTGAGCTTCTGTACTGACGGTATTGAAACTAAGCTTGCTCAAACATCGAGCTTCCTGACTAAGTGTTGTTATTGTTTTGCCAATTGACAAACAACCATGGCTACTAGGGACCATATCAATTTCTGCTTGGGTAATATCTCATTTACCTTATTCCCATGAAATGGTGATTATATCTCACCAAGCATGGCTTGGATGATGGCTGAGTGACACATATAAGTGTGTGTATTGGTTGGTTAACTAAGATGATCTCCATCACTGAATTTAGATCTATCTTAGAGCCTTATCAGGAAGTGAATAAGCGGTCTATCTTAGAAACTACAAATATGATTAAATCACCACAACACATTATTTGAGATCGGAGGGAGTGAGTGAGTGAAACACCAAATGAGCAATGTTTGCAGACATATCAGGTCAAGGACAAGATTAATTTAGTGACATGATAATACTGTTCGATTTATACTATTTTACATTCTTAGTGGGATTCTTAGTGTGTGTGCTTGTTCAACGACATTGTGTCCTGATTTTGGAGTGTCTGTACTACAAATATCCACGAATTTGTTCCGTTTGTCGTAATCACAATCCATATTCATGAATTATCATCAGCGTTGTAAGAAGAGACTGAAGATAACAAAGGGATAATCAGAATCCGTGAATCGAAAAAGAACAGACAACACAATGGCCAAAAGGAAAAGTACAAAAAGACAAACAACGATAAGAAAATAACAAGATGGGTGGAGAAGGATCTGTTTACCCCCACTTTTTAATGATGGTCGTTCTTTTGTTTTCCGTGTAATGTTTTGTAGATTGTCATTTGCCCATTTTTGTTTGGCCATTGTGGTTTCCTTCTTTGATTTACGTCGTCCAATTGCCCCCTTGGTATCTTAAAACTTTCTTAGTTAAATTTTTCTTTAAAGCTAAGGATTATCGTAAGCTGTGCATACTATAAAACTGATTGGAGGGTTCCTTATTTTTGTCCTGTTTTGGGGGATTGTATATCTAACATGGGAACAACCTCAAAACATTGTTTGATTTCGGAGTGAACGCTAAATGAACAATGTTTGCAGCAATATCATCTCAGGAACAAACAACATTCAGTGACATGACAATAATATTCGATTTATACAATTCAACATACTTAGTTGGATATTGATAGTGTGCTTGCGCAACGAAATTGTGTTCCTTTTCCACAGGAAAATCAAACGGAAAATGTGTTTTCGTTATTGTAGCGAAAAATATGTTTGCAACAAGAGAGTTATACATTAACCTTTCTACTATTGAGCTTATAAGACACCTGCAGTTCGATTCCTAGTTCGCCACTGCTAGAATATTTGATATTCCGTTGCATTCTATGGACCTATCTATATACACTAGACTAATTTATCACGACTAGTCCTGTGTAACATATGGATCTTCTCTGTAGACACTAAACTAGTATATCATTAGTCCCGTGTAATCAATGAAAATACTCTGTAGACATCAGACTAGTTTCTCACGACTACTCCAGTGTAACCTATGTATCTTCTCTGTAGACACCAGACTGGTTTATTACGATACGTCCTGTGCTCCCTATGAATCTTCTCTGTACACACTAGGCTAGTTTATCATGACTAGTCCTGTGTAAATCTATGAGTCTTCCCTGTGGACACCAGATTAGCTTATCACGACTAGTCCCGTGTAACCGATAAATCTTCTTTGTTGACACCAGGCTAGTTTATCACGACTAGTCCTGTGTAACCTATGATTCTTCCCTGTATTCACTAGACTAGAGTATCACGATTAGTCCTGTGTAACCTATGAATCCTCTCTGTAGACAACAGACTAGTTTATTATGACTAGTCCCGTGTAGCCTATGAGTCTTCTCTGTAGACACCAGACTAGTTTATCACGACTAGTCCTGTGTAACCTATGATTCTTCCCTGTATTCACTAGACTAGAGTATCACGACTAGTCTTGTGTAACATATGAATCTTCTCTGTAGACACCAGACTGGTCTCTCACGACTAGTCCTGTGTAACCTATGAAACTTCTCTGTAGACACCATAATATTTTATCACGATTAGTCCTGTGTAACCTATGAATCCTCTCTGCAGACACCAGAATTTTATCACGACTAATCCTGTGAAACCTATGAATCCTCTCTGCAGACACCAGACTATTTTATCAAGATTAGTCCTGTGTAATCTATGAATCTATTCTGTAGAAACCGTGGCTACTAACTCTTTGTAAGTATTCACATTTCAGAGTAGATGTGTGTATTGTATTGCGGATATGTCCAAGTCTATTCAGTATTTCTTCTCTCTGTAAACCACAATAAGAATTAACAACTTTGTAAAACAAGAATAAATATTCACCAAGATAATTCCACATTTGTGTTTGTCCCTCAAACACCTCCAGCCTTAGCTGAGAAGTAGGATAGGACTTGTTTCCTTATTCCTGAAAGGATTCCACATAAACTATGTTTTAGCAATCACAAATGATAAACCTATTAAGCCTATTTCAATCCCGGAAGATTTCAACACCTATATGACTTTCTGGTACCAAGCCGAATACTAGATTTTATATGATACAACTGAAAAGTGTATAAGTAGCAACTAATATTCCGTTCGTTTTAATGTTGACTCAATCAACGGAAGGTGTAAACGGACATTGATCAATACAGACCGTGGTCCAGACTAGGTGCAACAATGGTGGTATAACAGTTTTCTTTGTCAGTGGTAGGATAAAAGGACCGACATAAACGTCAATTGTAAGTCCTTTTATGGTATATCAAGGCACAAACAACTGGGCCGGAATCGACGGCCTTTTGACCAATGGTCAGTAGACCTGACTTAAAAGGATAACGTTTTGTAATGTTTAATAATTAATGTTAAGAAAAAGGAAAACAGACAGTCAGACTCAAGTTGCTAACCTGCCATGTCGGACAAGCACACCAATATTTATTAATAAAAGGATCTGACAAAATCAACTGCTCGATTCATTTAATGAAGAAAGAATACAATTTTCACCACTCATCATGTAGGAAGATTTTTTTTCCCATTTATTAGCCAACATATAAACAATATAACTATTTCAGGACACACTTCACGAACCAGTGAAAATCCAGTCAAAGGGAGGCAATTGCGATTTATTTTCAAAAATAATTTGGTAAAGTAATTTCAACAAAAAAAATAATTCATAATATACAATTTTATTAAAAAGACAATTCAATATACAGAAGATAATTGACACCAGTTTATCGATTATTTCTTGTTAAAGTTGTTGTTTTCCTCTAATTTTTGTCAATTGGTCACATTTATAAACATCATTTCAATCAAATACAATGTCAAGGTTTTGCTAAAAATTGAAATTCATTAAGAACGTGTTTCTTGACAGCCGATCACGACAAACTGCTCGGTACATGAATTTGAGACACAAACAACAGTGTCAACAAACAATGGTCTTGACCCTTTTCCGGAGTATAAAATTATCAGTTAATGCACAGCCTGGACAAACAAGAACAGAAGGTTAAACATAATGTTAATGTTCTGACTAAATTCTAGCAATTTATTAGAGAAAAAAATATTAAATTACTCCCAAAATGTTTACATTGTAATTAATACAGCACGCGCTAGCTGATTACAATAACTGCTCCCTCGTCATGTACATACTTAGGTCCGTTGTTAACTATCCAGGAAACGTTGAACTAAGCTCATAAAATTAAATTAACTTTAAGCTTGGTAAGATGTAGAAAAAATGGAATAAATTTTGTTACAAAAACATGAAGATTATGAATTTGTCTGCTCCTCCCAACAAGTAACACTCTGTATTTACCAAAGCCAGGAATAGGAACATATACAGATGTCCAATGATATCAACTGTATCTTTTCCAGCAACAACGAAACATCTATTTATTAATGAGGCAGACGAAAATACTTGAAATTCTAGACAAAGAAACAAAAAAACAAACAAAAAAATACAAAAAAACTAAAAACAAAAAACATAAAACAGAAATAAAAATAGATAACATCTCCCAAGATAAAAAGCAAACCACAACAACCTTCCCCCCCCCCCCCCCCTCTCCCCTCCCCCGAAAAAAAGCGAAAAAAAAATACAAAAAACATAAGACGAGGAAACAAAACAAAGCAAAAACACAATAAATAAGAAGATAACATAGAGATAAGATAGATAACTATTTATAATAATAATCTTGTGTAGGAGTTAAAACTCACAGATGACTTTATTTGAAAGTACACATAGCTCAATATTTGAGTCATCTGTAATAAATTAAGTTTTAAGGTACCACTATAAACAGTACAATATTTTTACTCCCGAGTTATGATACATATTGATTACTCATTTTGAGTTCTAGATAATATAATTTGAATATCTGATCCATTTCTAAATGTTCTTCGTTTTTGTGTAATACAATGATGTATAGTGTATATATATAATAATAAATAATTATGTATCTATTATTCATAAATAGTACTGAAGCATAATTTAAACTGCTCTTTAACGTCAAACGCTTTTTCAAAGGTACTATGCTACAAATAGTACATATTTTGACAGATTCTGGTTACCCCGTTGGTATCTTTTAACACCTCTTATTGAATGAATGAATTTGAATTTTTGGTGTTTAACGCCACTTTCAGCAATATTTCTGCTATATCATGGCGACCAGTTTTAGTAGTGAAAGAAGCCGGAGTACCCGGACAGAACCATCGACCATGGGCAAGCAACTGGTAAGCTGTATCACTTGCAGCTGGGAGTCGAGTTCACGCTTTTCTTGTAATTTACAAAGCCGGGCACGAACCCAAACCGTATTGGTGATAGGCTTGTATGAGTTGTTAGGTAATCCAACTACCTAACTCATTGAGCCACCCAGGCCCCCTAGAACTACCTAACACACTGAGCCACCCGGGCCCCCTAGAACTACCTAACTCAATGAGCCAACCGGGCTCCTTAGAACTACCTAACTCATTGAACCACCCGGGCCCCCTAGAACTACCTAACTCATTGAGGCACCCGGGCTCCCTAGAACGACCTAACTCATTGAGCCACCCGGGCCCCCTAGAACTACCAAGCTCATTGAGCCACCCGGGCCCCCTAGAACTACCTAACTCATTGAGCCATCCGGGCCCCCTAGAACTACCTAACTCATTGAGCCACCCGCGCCCTTATTCATCTCTTATTGATATCTCATGTTTACATACATCAATTATTATGATTACAAATATTGTTCTTTATGTTATCTTAAAATGAGATTAATCAATAATAATATTTTGGAAATGTAAATTTAAGCTGTTCACGGTAATATTTTTTTCAGTTTTTTTTTGCTTTTTAACAACTGGTAAATATTTAAATCAATGATCTAAATGTGTATAGAAGTGTATCAGGTGGTGTATTAATTCATTCAAAGTTTTACAATGTGTACTTTAGCATCAGATTTACCTTTATATGCAATACAACCAACCCATATCCGTCCCCAAGTATCAATATCAACTGACGATGGACCTATAACTCCCTGACCAAACATGTTTTTATATGTCAGTAGTTCTCCCTCACCTGATATAACATGTAAGGTTTGGTTTTTATGATCAGCTACAATAATATTATCTACTGATATTGTCACTATATCCCTAGGATCAAATGGTTTATCTTCTATATTGATTTCTGGATGTCCCTGATAGATCCACTTTACACCCCCTTCCTTATCCAGTACCACCACCCTCCCACTAGCATGAGCTGTCCTATCAATAACTACTATGTCACTATTTACATCTGTGATTCTATGTGGGAAAGTAAATAGTCTTTCTTTATGTTTGTTATATTCATAGGATTGTTTTATCTTCTTATTCTCCCCAAATACAATAATTTTCCTACAACTTGTATCTGTCAATTCGTGTGCATTTCCATTATCCACTACACCCAGCATAATGTCATTGTTATTAGTCACATGGATTCCAGTTGGTTGTAGTGGTAGAACAGAGAGAAATGGTTTGATATTTCCTGATTTTGTTAATAACTTGATATCTGAACTGCTATCCATAGAAAAAAGAATATCATTACTTTGTGTTCGAGCTATGTCACGAATCTTAACACGGACTTCCTTGATGATTTTGATCTCATCATCTACTACTACCTGTCTTAAAACATTTTCCATATAACTAGAAATCCATGTTGTATTATCATCCAGTGATACTATTCTGTCCACAACAGGTAAATCTGTTGTGTACGTCTTTAGCACTTTAAGGTCTGCGTCACGTAATTTGTTTGATAATTTTACTGAAGTTAGAATTCCAAATGATTTAGAAATGTGTTGTTCTCCAGAAATAAACTCTGGTATTTCTGGACGTAATTTCTTAAAAGACATGTCTGACATGTTGCCTCCATGTTCTGCAGCAGTTGCGAAAATGATTTCTGCACGAGTTGATTCTATGGCCGACTGTATTTTTTCTTGCTGATCTTCTAAAGTATGCTTAGCTTTGTCTATTTCTTTTGCCTTCTCTGACATCAGTTGTTTATGTTTGCTGTTTTCCTTTCCAATATTGTCTCTCAGTAGTTGGGCATATTTACTGAGTTCTTCTTTCGTTTTCTTTTCCCTCTCATCAATGTTTGTAATGGCAGCCACAAACATAGAATCCCACAAGGCATCATCTTTTTCAAGGTATTTATTTTCAGATTCGCATCGAACCAAATTTTGAGAAATTTTGTCTCGGATCCCTTTCAATTTTTCTATTTTTTCCATACAAACTTGATCGATGGGTTCTAAATCATGCCTCTTGTGAGAACTAGAAACACAATTGGAGCACACCAACACGTCACAAGTTTGGCAGAACATACAACTAAACTTACTTTTGTGAATTTGGCATGGAATATTGTCCGTGCAGATAACTGTTGGTTGAAAGTCTATGAGGCCTCCAGATGACTTGATATCAATAATTTCATGCGCGATTGCTGTTTGCACTTTTAAATGTATTTTTTTGCATATGTCGCACATAAACGTCTGACACTGACGACATGTCCATTTGATTTCCGTTGTTTTTTCACAAAGTTCACAAGTTTTTGGTGTTTGTGCTCGCCGTAGAGATTGAGAATAAGCCATCACAAATAATGATTGTTTTTCATATCCGACTTATTGTCAATATATTTGTTTTTCATATGCACTGGAGTATATAATGAAGTCAACTTCTAACCTATATACCAGGTAAATATAATCAAACCGGAGGAATGGTCCATTATATTAAAGGGTGATATATAGATGGAAGCTGATATATAAAAATTAAATATGGTCTTGTCTATATAAAGTAATTTATTATTGTGTGATTAATTAATGATAACTAATAATTTGGGGAGGTAGCTATTCATCATTTAGAATATAACATGATTCCAACTAAGTTGAATGAAGAAATATTTCACCGTAGGGAAATGAACTTTACTTCCTTGTCAACTGAACTATTATACCTACACAAATAATAAAAGTTTGTTATGTCAAGCAAAATTATAGCAATTTAAAGTTTATGATACATGTTTTAAATATAGATAAAATACCAATGGACCTAAAGGGGATAGTTTGAGAAAAACCAGAGATAAGCATTAACATATTTGAAGCATGAAATAAAGTTAAATTGACTGAAAGACAAAACAAGTCAGTTTTCCAAACTCAATGGAAAACAAATTAATATTTGCGATCTTAAATAAACTAAAATATGTTCCCCGCTTGAATAACCCTTCATTCGATATGGTTCAAATATTCATGAACAAAATTATATTTACTTTTGTGACAAGAAGAACTTAGTAACATTATCACTACTGACATACGTGCACTTTGTTAAGTAAGGGTTGATCTCGAAACTTATCTTTTAGAAAGGAAGTCAAACATGACATGTTATTCAGTAATAACCCTCCCCCTTTTTTGTTTTATTAGCTCAGATCACTTATATTCATTCCATATATATGCCATTAGTTGCTGTTCTTTCAAGTTACATTTATTTCTTTGTTATTTATTGCCTGTGCGAAGTGAAGGTAAAACATGGGACAAACACTACATATTGAAGCTATAGCTTGGACAGACAGTCAAATGTAATACAAGGGACAAAACCCTAGATATTTAGTCCATACCTTGGACAGACAGTAAAAAGTAATACAATGGACAAAACTCTAGATATTTAAGCCAGGGGATATACATAATTCGTCGCGACTCAACAGTCACCACCAAATCAGCAGTCATGATGTGCTATGCACAGTATTCCAAAAACCGTGTTAAATATTATGAACAAAATTAATCTTTTTTATGCATTTGCTGTAAACATTCCATAAGAATAAGATGGTGACCTTCACACAAAGCTGTGCTGTGGCAGTAAAATAACACACCATAGGTCTGATCACAGGTTTCACAGTAATGATAAAACAGCGCTGAATATATTTTTACAGGAAACTGTTTATTATTCGGGCAAGATACAAATCTCTTAAATATATATGTCATAGTCTAAGTTACTCGAAACATGAAAACATCCTTCAATTGTGAATAGAGTCTCGACATTAAATCATTCTTTATTTAAATACATTATATACATGGTTACCCAGCAGACCCAATTGTGACTCCACCTTCCACTCTACCTATGCTACTGTTTGGTATATGCTTTTGCTCCAAATCTACGGACAACACACCACTGTTATCTAGTCAACTGTAAAATATTAATCTTCTCTGTATACATTAGGTTAGCTTCGTATCTTAAATTAAAATGATACGAATAAAAATTTTCAATTTGTAATACTTTCTTATTTATAAACAATATATGTGTACCTTCGCGGAATATTTTCAAGAGAGAGTATAAATGTCTAACCCCAGATTCCGGATTGCCGCAATATGTCCTTCTGTGAATCTCCAACCATTAATGAATTACAAAAAATATATAAACAACACTAGATTATCACGACTAGTTCGTGTAACCTATGAACGAACATTCTCTGTAGACACCAGTCTAGTTTGTCACCACCAGACCTGTTTAACTTATGAATCTTCTCTGTAGACACCAGACTAGTTTATCACCACCAGACCTGTTTAACTTATGAATCTTCTCTGTAGACACCAGACTAGTTTTACACCACCAGACCTGTTTAACCTATAGATTTTCTCTGTAGACATCAGACTAGTTTATCACCACCAGACCTGTTTAACATATGAATCTTCTCTGTAGACACCAGACTAGTTTATTACGACTAGTCCTGTTTAACATATGAATCTTCTATGTAGACACCAGACTAGTTTATCACGACTAGTCCTGTGTAACCTATGAATCCTCTGTATACACTAGACTAGTTTATCGCGACTAGTCCTCTGTAACCTATGAACCTTCTCTGTAGACACCAGATTAGTTTATCACGACTAGTCCTGTGTAACCTATGAATCTTCTCTGTGGACACCAGACTAGTTTATCATGACTAGTTCTGTGTAACCTATGAATCTTTATTTTTTTCTATTATATCTATATTACACCTGTGAACAATTTACCTCTGGGTGCCAGGAAACCTCAAAGGTTTACAAATATTTACAATGAACAATATAATTTAATAAATAAATACTGGTACAGTTGTAGTAAGAATACAATACCATAAGCAAATAAATCATATTTTATCTCTCATATTCAATTTATAAACATACATTTTTACACAGTAAACAATGAAAGGAATTATTAATACAACTAAATTCATAATGTATCCAATAATAGCTGTAATTTCCTAATATTATATAAGTTTCGAACTTCTGGGTTCTTAATCATCATTTGTATATTACTTCTGAGTTCATTTTTGAGATTTGTGATAACTATTGCTTCCCTGTAAGTACTTTTATTATATTTTATATAATTTCTTGTTTTCCAAATTACCCATTTTAGTATACAAATTACTAAATTCATTAAAAGTAGGTTTTCAGTTATTTCTCCCTCATACACCCCAATGATTAAGTTTTCCTCAACAAGTACTATATTTTTTTCAAAAATGCTATAAAAAACGTGTTTTATTTCATCTAAGACATGTTTAATTTTATGACACCTGTAAAACAAATGCATAAGGGACTCTATTTCATTTTTGCAAAAATGACATTGACCATTTGATTTTCCCATTTTTTGTAATCTATATTCTGAATAGACAATGTTATGCAAACATTTCCATTGGAACTGGATAATGCTTTGTTTACATTTAATCTTGTTCAGTATATACCAAATTGATATCCAGTTAAATTTCTTTTCATAAATTGTATCCCATTTGAATTGACATTTTGGCGTAATTGGTTTACGTATTTCTTTCTGGATATTCTTCAGTTTCAGCTCTTTTGGAACAATGATTTTATTATTATGATTTCTAATATTCAAATTACTATCTATTTTTAAACCTAATGATTTTTTTATCTTTTCGTTATCATCGATTTTAATTTCTTAACAAACTTTTCTGGTATTGATTTTTTAATTTTTGCCCATTCTGATATCCAGTTCCTTTTAGCATCCAGTCTATTAAATATAGTCTGATTATCAACAAAGGTATTATTGTTTTTATCCCATATATCGTTTATTTTAAATATATTATTTCTCAAAAACGATTGAAAAAAAAGTGGATTTCTATTAAATTTGATCTCAGAGTTACCAAATATGTTTTTATCTAAAATGTCATTTTTAGACTCCGTAGAACATGACCCCAAAATTTTTTTCCATGCTTGTATAGCGTCTTGATAGTATTTTGGAATGGGTGCAATATCTAAACCTTTAATATCGGAGCATTTACAAAGAAAAAAATCAACTCCAAATTTTTTATCGTATTTCTGTAACCAGTGTTTACCTATCGCATTCCATGAGTCCATCTCACTGTTGATTATTTTGTATATAAATTTTATCTGTTTACTTTTGACAAAATTGTCTATGTTAATCATTCCCATCCCCCCTTCATTAATATTTAAGCAACATACGTTTCTTTCTATTTGGTTTGGTTTATTGTCCCAAAGAAATTTCCAAATCAAATCATTCACCTCTTTTTTATATTTCTCTGGTATCCCCCTCATTTCAGTTTCAAATCCCATTTGAGCTAACAGAAAATTTCTAGCGATTAAAGTTTTTCCCTTAAAGGTTAAATTTCTGGTTTTCCAAACCTGAGTGCAGCTTTTCATTTTATTTATAATTTTTTTCCAAATGTCATCAGTGTCTATATTGTACCCGTGAAAAACACCTAAAGTCTTTATATTATCTGAAATCCATGATATGTTAGTTAATCTGGGTCGTTTCCCCCTTAATCTACCAATAAATAGTCCTTTTGTTTTTTCATAATTTATCTTAGAGCCGGATGCCTTTTCAAATTTCGAAAGAATTAAAAAGGATTGTTCAACAGATTCTTCGTTTTTGCTTAAGAGTTGCGTGTCGTCTGCAAACATGCATATTTTTGCTTCCTTTACGGGGTGCCCCTCACAGTCGGGTAGTTTGATACCATGTATTTCCGGAGTGTTTCGGATAGCACAAGCCATCGGCTCTGCCTGAATAATGTACAAAACCGGTGCAGCAGGACATCCTTGTCTGGCTGAACGCGATATTGCGAAAAATTTTGATATGAAACCATTTGTTTTTATACAGGTTTTTCCCTTTTTAAATAACATATAAACCCATTCACGAAATTTCAGTCCAAAATTAAAACATTCCATAACATAATTTAACCACCCCCATTCCATTCTATCAAATGCTTTTTGCTGATCAACAAAAATAATTACACCTTCCTCATCTTCATTATCTACAAATTCTATAATATCATCAATCATACGATTATTTTCGCTTATATTTCTGCCTGCTACGAAACCTTTTTGATCCGTGTGAATAATTTTGTTTATTACTGGCTTCATGCGATTTGGTAAAAGTTTTGATATGATTTTATAATCACTATTTAATAATGTTATTGGACGCCAGTTACGTATGTTATCTCTATCCCCCCCCCCCCCCCCCCCCCCTTTATGGAGTAGTGTCAACATTCCTCGACACTGGGAATCACATATTTCAAATTTATCAAAAATTTCTAGTAATACTTCATATAAATCTTCCTTTATTGTATCCCAATATATCTGATAAAATTCATTTATAATCCCGTCTAATCCAGGTGATTTGTATTGTTTCATCGAAAAAATTATTTTCTTAATTTCATTAATTGTCAAGTCTTTTTCTAAATCTTCACTTTCGTCGCATGTTAATTTTCTATCCATATGAGTAACCAGTTTCTCTGCTACATTTTTATCCCACCCTTCTGTTGAAAATAGATTTGCGTAAAAATTTATCTGTTCATCTAGTATCTCGTCGATATCATATTTTAAATTACCATCTAGACCCCTGATTTTTTGCCATAATTTATTTTGCCCATGTTTTCTCTCTAGATTAAAAAAATATTTAGTTGATTGTTCCCTCTTCTCGTACCAGTCAACTTAGCTCTTAACCTTGCGGCGTCAGTTTTATTTTCATAATGTGAGTGTATTTGGTTTTCTAAGTCTGCTAACTCTTCTAATTGTTGCCTGGAGGGTTCAGATATATCCTTTAATGTCTCTAATTTATTTTCTAAAGCCTTTATCTTGTCGTCAGTAGTGTTTACCTTTTTAGACGCTTCTATAGTTATCGATTTAATCTTAATTTTGGCTATGTCCCACCATTCCCTCAAATTTGAAAAAGATTTCTTTTCTAATTTCCAATATATCCACCAATTTGTAAACACTTGTCGAAAATAATCAGATCTAATTGTATGCAAATTCATTATCCAGGTACCAGACCCTCTAGTGATATCGCATACGTTTAATTTCATAATTTTAATATCATGATCACTGAACGGACAATGAATTATTTTAATGTTAATGATATGACAGGAAAGTTCTTCACTGATCAATATTAAGTCTATACGTGATTTAGAATTACCTCTTCTAAACGTGTATTTTTTCACTGACGGATTTTTTTCTCTCCAAATATCGATTAGATTATTTTTCGTCATAATAGTCTTAAGTTCTTTTCCCCCCGTATCATCATAATTACGAGAAGGATAACGATCTATTTCCTTATCTAAAACACAATTAAAATCGCCAGTGAGTATATGCATTTTTTCAGTAAGACTCCCATCTGTCACATATGGATCAATATCTCTAATAAAAGTTTTTCTAACCCCACTATCATTTGGACAATACACGTTTGTTATTATATAAGTTTTATTTTCGTATTTTAGTTCACATGACAATATACGCCCAAAATCATCGGAACTAATTTCTTTAACAGTAGCATCAATATCATATAATAAAACCCCTACCCCTCGCGATGCCCTTACTCAACAATTCCAACTACTTTCGCATCCACCAGAACTTTTCCACAAGTTTTGCCATGATTCTATTTCAGAAAATGTACAGTGCGTCTCTTGAACACATATTACATTGATTTTTTTACTAATCAACCAATCAAAAAAAGTTCTACGTTTTTTATCATCTCTCAGCCCATTTATATTTATAGTTGCAACAGAAATTGACATGACATAAATAAATAAAGTGTAATATTATGATCTAAAGCCTCATGCAATAGAAAAAAATTACATATATATAGATATATATCGCTTAATTCCACGATTTTACGATTTTTCATTTGTATGGAACAAACAACAATAACATGTATCTTACAATAAATCATATAGTGGGAGAATATGTATAATTTTGTGTTTAAAGGTCTCATGCGATAACGAGAAATTTTAATTTGTTTTATTATCGCTTGATTGCTCAATCTCACAACTTCTACTATTTCTTTACAACCGGTAACAATACCGTATTCTTGACAATAAATCATAACACAATTGTTGCAAAACAATACAGTCTCTTGTAATATTTGTACACACACAAATGTAATAATTTATACAAAATAAAAACATGAATACTATCATAATAAAGCAGTACAAATATTAAATTACTACACTGGTGGCGATACAATTCGGGTTTGTTTGTTTTGTCTCTCTACAGAATTTGGTGTCGACTTTATCTGAATCGAAAAAGGTTACAATTTCGTCTCTAATTTTCGTACAACCTTCAACGCTAATATGGACACCTGAGGAGTCAGTATTATCAAATAATGACTTTAACACATTTCCTTGTTTCGTGAACAATTCATAAGCATCTACACATTGAATTTGTTCTCTAATACACAACTTTTTCAAAAATATGTTGACATTTAAAACTGTGTCATTACATTTTGCTATGTTTGGACCTTTCCCTTTTCTAGGGAGAATAGTACATATACCAACTACAGAATTCGGGAAATTACATTTTACTTGGTGTATTGCATGTGTAAGATTAATATTAACCTGGTCATGATCACCTTTAGACTTTGTAATGTCGTTTGTACCTAAGGATATTACTACTTTATCTACAGTTTTATCAAACACTTTAGATTTGGCTAGTTTTATTGTCTCATCTATATTTTCTAATGTTGCACCTGAAATTGAGGCATTTATGCAATTTTGGGAAACTTTCCCAAGTCTTTTACAGTTAGAAGCCCCTAGTAAAACATTTACTGAATTGTTGTCGTCTGTAGTAGGATTACTGTCAGCCTGTCCTGATGCGTCTTTATGTTCTGTTTCGTCATCCAAGCTTGAGTTGTCTCGAGTATGTCTACCCTCTATGATTTCATGAAAATAATCACCATATTCCTTCCTAGCTGTTTCTTCTTTATGAGCAGGGCAGTCACGTTGTATATGGCCACACTCACCACAATGCTTGCACAAGATATCATATGTACAGTACTTGGCTATGTGTCCTTGTTTATTGCAGTTATAACAAGTTTTTATTGATGTCGGTTCAGTATGACATCTGTAGTAGGGATGGTTTGTCTGTTGGCAGTATGAACATTCCGTCCTGTTGTTATCTGCATACAGTCGGATTTCGAATCGCCCAAAATTGGTTCTAACTGGAAGAATTGGTGCACAATTTAATATCTGAACATATCTGGTCCCATTTTCAATGTTTGTGCCTTTAATGACACCCCTTTTTATTGAACCATTTATCACTTGCCCGTATTTCGACATGTGTGTGGCTATGAATTGATCAATCACTTCGCATGGCGCATCTTTAATTGTCACGTTAGTTACATTTTTATCAATTTCAAAAAAGTTAACTGACCTGTTTTTCAATGAAATTCCCGAGTTGAGGATCTTGTATTTTGCCTGTTCACTTTTCAGCGTTACAATACAGGATTTCTCTGTCATCTGGATTGACTTTATATCTTCTAAATTTATTTATTTTTTCAATTCGGATAAAATATCCTCATGTTTAATTCCCGTAAACAATTTACTATTAAAATGTACCGAAAAATTTCTGTTTATTTTCTCCATTCTGCCTTGAATGTTGTGAATAGGACGTGAGCTGTGTTTACTTGTATATAGTTAATTGTCAACCGTATGTTGACAAACACAAAAAACACTAAAATAAACTATCAGGAGAAGTTTTCCCACATATTGGTTGGTTTGTTGCAATATTCCATCAATAATTATATTATATATTGGAAATTTTCGGCATCGAAAGGCAATATTAGCTATTTTTGGGAAAAAATTTCGGAGCTCGAAATCAACTCAACCTACTATTCCAAGGGCAGACAACCAACCTATGAATCTTCTCTGTGGACACCAGACTAGTTTATCATGACAAGTCCTGTGTAACCTATGCATCTTCTCTGTAGACAGCAGATTAGTTTATCACGACTAGTCATGTGTAACATATAAATCTACTCTGTAGACACCAGACTAGTTTATCGCGACTAGTCCTGTGTAACCTATCAATCTTCTCTGTGGACACCAGACTAGTTTATCATGACTAGTCCTGTGTAACCTATGCATTTTCTCTGTAGACACCAGATTAGTTTATCACGACAAGTCATGTGTAACATATAAATCTACTCTGTAGACACCGGATTAGTTTATCATGACTAGTCCTGTGTAACCTATGCATTTTCTCTGTAGACACCAGATTAGTTTATCACGACAAGTCATGTGTAACATATAAATCTACTCTGTAGACACCGGACTAGTTTATCGCGACTAGTCCTGTGTACACACCAGACTAGTTTATCACGACTAGTCCTCTGTAACCTATGAACCTTCTCTGTAGACACCAGACTAGTTTATCACGACTAGTCCTGTGTAACCTATGCATTTTCTCTGTAGACACCAGATTAGTTTATCACGACAAGTCATGTGTAACATATAAATCTACTCTGTAGACACCGGACTAGTTTATCACTACTAGTCCTGTGTAACCTATGAATCCTCCGTAGACACCAGACTAGTTTATCACGACTAGTCCTATGCAACCAATGAATCTTCTCTGTAGACACCAGACTTGTTGATCACGACTAATCCCGTGTATCCTATTAATCTTCTCTGTATACACCAGACTAGTTTATCACGATTAGTCCTGTGTAACCTATGAATCCTCCGTAGACACCAGACTTGTTTATCACGACTAGTCCTGTGTTTCTTATGAATCTTCTCTGTAGACACCAGACCAGTAAATCACGACTAGTCCCGTGTATCATACGAACCTTCTCTGTAGACACCAGACTAGTTTATCACAACTAGTCCTGTGTTCCTATTAATCTTCTCTGTAGACACCAGACTAGTTTGTCACGATTAGTCCTGTGTGACCTATGAACCTTCTATGTAGACACCAGACTAGTTTATCGCAACTAGTCCTGTGTTCCTATGAATCTTCTCTGTAGACACCAGACTAGTTTGTCACGACTAGTCCCGTGTATCCTGTGAATCGTCTCTGTAGACACCAGACTAGCTTATCACGACTACTCCCGTGTATCCTATGAACCTTCTCTGTAGACACCAGACTAGTTTATCACGACTAATCCTGTGTAACCTATGAATCTCCTCTGTATACACCAGGCTAGTATATTACGACTAGCCCTGTGTAAGCAATGAATCTTCTATGTAGACACCAAACTAGTTATCATGACTAGTCCTGTGTAGGCTATGAATCTTCTCTGTAGACACCAGACTAGTTTATTACGACTAGCCCTGTGTAAGCTATGAATCTTCTATGTATTCACCAGACTAGTTTATCACGACTAGTCCTGTGTAACCAATGAATCTTCTCTGTAGACACCAGACTAGTTTATCACGACTAGCCCTGTGTAAGCTATGGATCTTCTATGTAGACACCAAATTAGTTATCATGACTAGTCCTGTGTAGGCTATGAATCTTCTCTGTAGAAACCAGACTAGTTTATCACGACTAGTGCTGTGTAGCCTATGAACCTTCTCTGTATAGACACCATACTAGTTTATCACGACTATTCCTGTGTAACCTATGAATCTTCTCTGTAGATACCAGACTAGTTTGTCACGACTAGTCCGTGACGGTGTGATCTATGCATCTTCTCTGTAGACACCATACTTGTTTATCACGACTAGTACCGTATAATCTATGAACTTTCTCTCTAGACACTAGAAAAGAATATCATGACTAGTCCTGTGTAACCTGTGATTCCTCTGTTAGACACCAGATTAGTTAATCACGACTAGTTCCGTGTAACCTATGATTCTTCTATGTAGACACTAGACTAGTTTATCATGACTAGTCCTGTGTAACCTATGAATCCTCTGTATACACTAGACTAGTTTATCGCGACTAGTCCTCTGTAACCTATGAACCTTCTCTGTAGACACCAGAGTAGTTTATCACGAATAGTCCTGTGTAACCTATGAATCTTCTTTGTAGATACAAGACGACTAGTTTATCACGACTAGTCCGGTGTTATCTATGCATCTTCTCTGTGGACATCAGACTAGCTTAGCACGACTAGTCCTGTGTAACCTATGAATACTCTCTGTAGACAGCAGACTAGTTTATCACGACTAGTCCTGTGTAACCTATGAATCCTTCGTAGACACCAGACTAGTTTATCACGACTAGTCCTGTGTATCCTATGAATCTTCTTTGTAGATACAAGACGACTAGTTTATCACGACTAGTCCAGTGTTATCTATGCATCTTCTCTGTAGACACCAGACTAGTTTATTACTAGTCTCGTGTAACCTATGGATCTTCTCTGTAGACAACAGACTAGTTTATCACGAATAGTCCTGTGTAACCTATGAATCTTCTTTGTAGATACAAGACGACTAGTATAGCACGACTAGTCCGGTGTTATCTATGCATCTTCTCTGTGGACATCAGACTAGCTTAGCACGACTAGTCCTGTGTAACCTATGAATCCTCCGTAGACACCAGACTAGTTTATCACGACTAGTCCTGTGTTTCCTATGTACCTTCTCTGCAGACACCAGACTAGTTTATCACGACTTTTCCCGTGTAACCTATGAATCTTCTCTGCAGACACCAGACTAGTTTATCACTAGTCCTGTGTAACCTATGAATCTTCTCTGTAGATACCAGATTAGTTAATCACTAGTCCGGTGTGATCTATGCATTTTCTCTGTAGACACCAGACTAGTTTATCACGACTAGTATTGTATTTCCTATGCACCTTCTCTGTAGATACCAGACTAGTTTATCACGCCTAGTCCGGTGTGATCTATGCATCTTCTCTTTAATCAGCAGACTAGTTTATGGCTAGTCCCGTGTAACCTATGAACCTTCTCTGTAGACACCAGACTAGTTTATCACTAGTCCTGTGTAACCTATGAATCTTCCCTGTAGATACCAGACTAGATTAACACGACTAGTCCGGTTTGATCTATGCATCTTCTCTGTAGACATCAGACTAGCTTATCACGACTAGTACTATGTAACCTATGAATCTTCTCGGTAGACACCAGACTAGCTTATCACGACTTGTCCTGTGTATCCTATGGATCTTCTCTGTAGACACCAGACAGTTTATCACGACTAGTCCCGTGTATCATATGAATATTCTCTGTGGACACCAGACTAGTTTATCACGACTAGTCCTGTGTAACCTCTGAATCATCTCTGTAGACACCAGACCAGTTTATCACGACTAGTCCCGTGTATCATATGAATATTCTCTGTGGACACCAGACTAGTTTATCACGACTAGTCCTGTGAAATCTATGAATCTTCTCTGTAGACACCAGACTTGTTTATTACGACTAGTGCTGTGCAACCTATGAATCCTCTCTGTAGACACCAGACTAGTTTATGACGACTAATCCCGTGTATCCTATGAAACTTCTCTGGTGACATCAGACTAGTTTATCACGACTAGTCCTGTGTAACCTATGAATCTTCTCTGTAGACACCAGACCAGTTTATCACGACTAGTCCTGTGTAACCTATGAATCTTCTCTGTAGACACCAGACCAGTTTATCACGACTAGTTCTGTGTAACCTCTGAATCATCTCTGTAAACACCAGACCAGTTTATCACGACTAGTCCCGTGTATCCTATGAAACTTCTCTGTTGACATCAGGCTAGTTTATCACGACTAGTCCTGTGTAACCTATGAATCTTCTATGTAGACACCAGACCAGTTTATCACGACTAGTCCTGTGTAACCTATGAAACTTCTCTGTAGACACCAGACCAGTTTATCACGACTAGTCCTGTGTAACCTATGAATCTTCTCTGTAGACACCAGACCAGTTTATCACGACTAGCCCTGTGTAACCTATGAATCCTCTCTGTAGACACCAGACCAGTTTATCACGACTAGTCCTGTGTAACCTATGAATCTTCTCTATATACACCAAACCAGTTTATCACGACTAGTCCGGTGTTATCTATGCATCTTCTCTCTAGACATCAGACTAGCTTATCATGACTAGTACTATGTAACCTATGAATCTGCTCAGTAGACACCAGACTAGTTTATCACGACTAGTCCTGTGTAACCTATGCATCCTCTGTAGACACCAGACCAGTTTATCACGACTAGTTCTGTGTAACCTATGAATCTTCTCTGTAGACACTGGACTAGTTTATCACGACTAGTCCTGTGTAACCTATGTTTCTTCTCTGTAGACGCCAAATTAATTTATCATGACTAGTCCCATGTAACCTATGAATCATCTCTGTAGACATCAGACTAGTTTATCACGACTAGTCCTGTGTAACCTCTGAATCATCTCTGTAGACACCAGACCAGTTTATCACGACTAGTCCCGTGTATCATATGAATATTCTCTGTGGACACCAGACTAGTTTATCACGACTAGTCCTGTGAAATCTATGAATCTTCTCTGTAGACACCAGACTTGTTTATTACGACTAGTGCTGTGCAACCTATGAATCCTCTCTGTAGACACCAGACTAGTTTATCACGACTAATCCTGTGTATCTTATGAAACTTCTCTGTTGACATCAGACTAGTTTATCACGACTAGTCCTGTGTAACCTATAAATCTTCTCTGTAGACACCAGACCAGTTTATCACGACTAGTTCTGTGTAACCTATGAATCTTCTCTGTAGACACCAGACCAGTTTATCACGACTAGTCCTGTGTAACCTATGAATCCTCTCTGTAGACACCAGACCAGTTTATCACGACTAGTCCTGTATGACCTATGAATCTTCTCTATATACACCAAACCAATTTATCACGACTAGTCCGGTGTGATCTATGCATCTTCTCTCTAGACATCAGACTAGCTTATCATGACTAGTACTATGTAACCTATGAATCTGCTCAGTAGACACCAGACTAGTTTATCACGACTAGTCCTGTGTAACCTATGCATCCTCTGTAGACACAGACCAGTTTATCACGACTAGTTCTGTGTAACCTATGAATCTTCTCTGTAGACACTGGACTAGTTTATCACGACTAGTCCTGTGTAACCTATGTATCTTCTCTGTAGACGCCAAACTAATTTATCATGACTAGTCCCATGTAACCTATGAATCATCTCTGTAGACATCAGTATAGTTTATCATGACTAATACCGTGTATCCTATGAATCTTCTCTGTAGACATATGTCTAGTTTATCACGACTTTCTCCTGTAACCTATGAGTCCTCTCTGTAGAAATCAGACTATTTTATCGACATCCTTTTGACCAAAGAGGAATCCGGTTGACTTAAAATGAAAAAGGGTTCTAATGTTTAATGTTTAAATAGGAAAACAAACGGTCAGACTCAAGTAGCTAACTTGCCATGTCGGACAAGCATGCCAATATTATAAATTCTAAGCTCCCTAGTGACCGACTACGAACACTTCAACTATTTACTTACCATCTAAATAATCATAGTCGATTACCGGAGCTTAGAACATTTTTGTACGATGTTGCTGATCTATACCTTGAGACAGTTACTAAGTTTTTTCCACGAACTATATTTGACGGGCTTTCTTGAAAGTTCTAAGGCTAAAGACGTAATGGTCACTAGACAAAATTAAGCATCGCCCACTGATCTTCTGTAATGTTCCGTCAGCATTGTTTTCGTAACTGCACGTTTATCTATCGTCTGCATATGTGTGTAGCGGACTAACGTAACACAATGGAGAAAAAGAGGAGATTTGTTTCAACTACCGATAAGGAAATCGAACAAAAGAGACTTAAAATGAATGCATAAAAAACCATTAAACACAATATTGCGGCGGCAACTTTATTGCTCGAGTAGTTAAAGGAAAATCATTTGGATACTGTGTTTATCGTTATTTTTAGGAATGGAATTTTCCACTGGCCAGTAAAGCGTTTTAATCTTATTCTCTAGATTTCCATATATGGCTCTGCCTTCTATCGTTATTGTTAGGAATGATTTTATCCAATCATACGTCGTCCAATAAATGTAACATCGTACAATTATTAATAAAGCGATCTGACAAAATCAACTCCTCGAGTCATTAAAAGGAGGAAGAATTAATTTTTTACCAATGATAATGTAGGAAGATTTACTAATGGATTAATTTGGTTATGCTGGCGTGATCGCATGGTAGTTGGATTTATTGCTAACTATGCAATAAGTGCCTATCACCACTGATGTTCAAATTTCAATCGGGGCGAGGTGTACAACATTATGTGGTAAAGTGTGTCAGTGAATTGCGACTGGTTTATGATTTGTCCGGGTGTTTTTGTATCCTCCACCAATAAAACTGGCCGTCACGATATAACTGACATATTGTTGAAAGTGGTTCTAAGCACAATGAAACAATAAAACAAATATATTATCCAACCTATAAACAAAATAACTATTTCAGGACACACTTCACTAACCGGTGAAAATCCAGTCAAAGGGAAGCAACTGCAATTTATTATAAAAAATTATATGGTCAATGACTTTCAACAAAAGAGAAATAATTCATAGTAATACAATTTTATTAAGACAAGATAATTCAATATATAGAAGAAATTAACACTACTTTATTGCGTATCTCTTGTTAAAGTTGTTTTAATTCTCCTCTTTGCTTAGGCATCGTTGCAATCAAACACAATGTCCAGGGCTTGCTTAAAAATTAAGATCCATTGAAAACTTGTTCACTGACAGCCGTTCACGACAAACTAGCCTTGTTGTAAATTTGAAACACACCCAACGGTGTCTACAAACAATGACATTGAACCTTTATCTGGAGTATAACATTATCAGTTAATACACAACCTGGACAAACAAGAACAGCAGATTAAACAGCATGCTAATCTCCTGACTAAACTCTAATAAATTATTAGAAAACAAAATATTAAATTACCCCAGAGATGTATAATTAATACAACTCGCGAATAGCTAATCACAATAACTGCTCCCTCGCCACATACAGATTTTAATTCACGTTACTAGCTATTCAGCAAACGTTAGTCTAAATTCATCAAATTAAATTAACTTAAAATTTTGTAAGAAATAGAAAAAAATGGAAAAATATGTTTTATCTACACTAGAGATTTTAAATCTTCATTTCCATTTTTTTTCGAACAAACAATAGCGGGATGCTGTGCGTTCTGAGGAGTGACCACCAATAAAAAACGGAATTAATTTTGTAGCCAAAAAACAGGAAGATTTTGAAATTCTCTGCCCCTCTCAAAAAGTACACTTTGTATTTTTCCAAAAGTCAGGAATGGAAATGCTTACAGACCTCCAGTAATACCATCAGTAGCTTTTCCAGCAACCAATAAACCAAAATGTATTAATGAGACAGACGAAAATATATTAAATGCTAGACAAAAAAAAAACATGAATGAAAAGTATCAAAAATAATAATAAAAATAAAACACAAATTTACAGAATAGGAACACATACTATGAAAATTATATATGCAAAAAAACAAAATTCAAAAACAAAACGAAAATCAAAATCAAAAACAGAAAAAAAACAAACAAATAACAAAGCAGAACCCCCCCCCCCCCCAAAAAAAAAGAAAAAAAAAGAATAAAGCAAAGCAAAACATAAAAAAGACAAAACAAAACAAAGCAAAACCAAACCAAAATGAATGAAAAGTTAACATTCAGATGAGTTAGATCTCTGTTTCATTATAATAATCTGATGTCACAGTTAGAAATGACAGATGAGTTTACATCAAGATACACGTAGCTCTATATTTGAGTTACCTGAGATCAATCAAGTTATAATGTACTCCTACAAACAGTACAACATTTTTACTCCAGAGTTATCCTAGGAATTTAAGAGTTCTAGATAACAATATTTAACTATCTGATCCATTCAAAAATGTTTTTGTTTTGTGTGATAACTTGATGTATATTGTATATATGTAATAATAAATCATTATGTTTAAATTATTATCAATAGTACAGCAGCACAATTTAAACCGTTCATGGTTATATTTAAAAAAAGGGTTTGTTCTTTAACAACAAACGTTTTTTTTCAAATGTACTATGCTACAAACAGACATTTTGACAGCCTTTCATTACCCCTTTGGTTTCTTCTAACTTTTCTGATTGATATCACATTTACATACATCAAATCATTGATTGAAAACTAAGCAAAATATCTTACTGAAATTTATCTTAAAATGCGATTACTCAATAATAAAGATTTGGTAATTTAAAGTTAAACTGTTCATTGTTATATTTTTTCATTTTGTTTGGCTTTTTAACAACAAACTCCTCAACAGGTAAATAGTTAAATCAATGATCTAAATGTGTATAGAAGTGTATCAGGTTGTGTATTATTCCTCTCAAAGTTTAACAATGTGTATTTTAGCATCATATTGACCTTTATATGCATCACAACCAACCCATAACTGTCCCCTGCTATCAATATCAAGTGACAATGGAAGTTTAACCTCCTGATCTGACATGACTTTATATGTCAGTAGTTCTCCCTCTCCTGATATAACATGCAAGGTGTGGTTGTTACAATCAGCCACTATAACATTACCTACTGATGTTGTCACTATATCACAAGGGTCAAATGATTTATCTTCTGTATTGATTTGTGGATGTCCCTGATAGATCCACTTTACAACCCCTCCTTTCCCAGTGCCAACACCCTCCGAACATCGTCAGATGTACTATCAGTAACTACTACATCACTATTTACATCTGTGATTCTGAAAGGCAAAGTAAATAATCTTTGCTTACATTTGTTATATTGATAGGATTGTTTTTCTTCCTTATTCCCCCCAAATACAATAATTTTCCTACAACTTTTATCTGTTAGTTTGTATGTATCTCCATCATCCATTACACCCAGTATAATGTCATTGTTATTAGTCACATGGATTCCAATTGTTAATAGTGGTGACATCGAAAGAAATGGTTTGATTTGTCCTGATTGTGTTATTAGTTTGACATCTGAACTCTTAATAGAAATAAGAATGTCATTACTTTTTGTTAGCTTCATGTCATAAATCTGAACAGGGATTTACTTGATTGTTTGGATCTTATCATCTATTACTACTTTTCTGATAATATTGCCTGTATAACTATATATCCATGCTGTTGTTTTATCCAGTAATACTAATCTAGTAACACTAGGTAAATCTGGTGTATAACCTTTTAGCACTTTAAGTTCTGTATCATGTGATTTCTTTGATAGGTTGACTGAAGTAAGAATTCCAAATGATTTAGAAATGTGTTGTTCTCCTGACACAAATTCTTATATTTCAGGACGCAACTTCGTAAAAGACAAATCTGACATACTGCCTCCATGTTCTGCAGCAACTGAAAAAATGATTGCTGCCTTTGTTGATTCTATGGCTGACTGTATTTTTTCTTGCTGATCTTCTAAAGTATTTTTAGTTTTATCTATTTCTTTTGTCATCTCTGCAATCATTTTTTTTTTTTTCTGTTTTTCGTTTCAATATTGTCCCTCAGTTCTTGAGCATATCTACTAATTTATTCTATCATTTTCTTTTCTCTCTCATCAATGTTTTTAATGGCGTCCACAGAAATAGAATCCCACATGCAATCATCTTTTTCAAGGAACTTATCTTCAGATTCGGATCGAAACAAATTTTGAGAAATCTTGTCTCGGATCACTTTCAATTTTTCTATCTTTTCCATACAAACTTCATCGATAGATTCTAAATCATGCTTTTTGTGAGAACTAGAAATACAATTGGAGCACACCAAGACGTCACAAATTAGGCAGAACATACAACTAAACTTACTTTTGTGAATTTGGCATGGAATATTGTCCGTGCAGATAACTGATGGTTGCACGTCTATGAGGTATCCAGATGACTTGATATCAAGAATTTCATGCTCGATTGATGTTTGCACTTTTAAATGTATCTTTTTGCATTTGTCGCACATGAAAGTCTGACACTGGCGATATGTCCATTTGATGTCCGTTGTGTTTTCACCTTGTTCACAAGTTATTGGTACTTGTGCTCACCGTATAGATTGAGAATAAGCCATCACAAATAATGATTTTTGTTGATATCCGACTTATGGTCAATATATTTGTTATTCATATGGACTGGGAATATATAATTAAGTCAACTTCTAACTTTGATGTGGTTTCCAATGTACCTGGTAAATATAATCAAGCCTGATGAATGGTCCATTATATTGAAGGGTGATATATAGATGGAAGCTGATGCATAGAAATTAAATATAATCATCTCTCTTTCGCAGGTGTGTTAAGGCTGTTTCTAAGATTGCATGCAATAAAAAAGGGGGTCAGGTATGTAATACAAATTAATGAGTAAAACATAACAATAGTTGATGCATATTGCAACCAGTTATTTATACATGTTCGAAAGTGAAAATGTTTCAACTTTGTGCGAGTCAACGTGGCTTTCTGTTGATAAAATGATGGTCACGTGACTACAATCAGTGCCTTAACTAATTTCGAAAAATTCTAGTATTTAGAGTGAAAGTTGAATTGAAAACTGGATATTTTCCGAAAGATTTTTTGTTTTTGTTTAAGAAAAGTGCTACGTGAGCTACTATACAGCCAACAATGGAGTTTAAGACAAGATAAAACTCGGAAAATTGACGATTCCTGTTGACCAATGGTGTAAAATTGTAAATCATCGTCTTCTGTCAAGTTTTTCATTGGTCTCGTAGCAAAATCATATATCTTTATTATCTGCTCTTTATTAATATGTTTTCAACTGTGAATTTATTGAAGCGTATATTCTATAACTTTCATGTCGAAGTGTACGTACTCAATATTTAATCAATTTCGAAAACAATAAAACACTCAAGTGATCCGGCGCACCGATAAAGGGAGGTAACAATATTTGTTAACTCTATCGGCGGCAAATGTATGAAAACAATATAATTTTTTGCTTTATTTAATTAAGGTAAACTAAATTTGTGGTCGATTCGATAATTAATCAATTGTTTATTTCATATATCCTACCGTGACATCTGCTCGATCATGCAATAAAGTCGATCACTTGTTTTGATTTACAATTCTCGCGCAGCACGAGACCAATGACGTCATTCTGTATATTCATAGCGTACATAAACACTGAGGGAATACTTTTCAACGTCAAAATTACAAGATTATATTAAAACAGAGAAGTTTGAATTGAATAAATTCCATGCAAGTGAAAAAGATCCTTTTTACTAATGTCTTTCTTTCCTGATCATTATGCTTGTTAAATATGTTTTCATCGATGGTATTCCCCAAACATTTGTATTTTTCCGGTTTGTTGACATAATCGTCATCACAGTTCATGACCGTTTCTGGAATGTAGGCCAAGCAAATTGTATTTTAAAATACTTTGAAAATATGATGATTGATCATTCAGATTCCGCCATTTTCTAGTAAATGGCCAATTTTACCGGGAAAATACATGCAAGTGCTCTCCATTAGTCACAAAATGGCAGATTATTTTGCATTTCCACTGCTGCTTTAATAACAAATATACCCTTACTTCTTGGGGTATTGAAATGAAATTCACAGAGAAGATAGAAAAAGAATTAATTTAACAGCAATAATCAAAATTTATAGCATAAATTGAACAGAGAATTAAATTAAACCAGATGGAAAAATGAGATTATCTGGGTTAAAAAAAACCTGTCATTATTACAAATAGCATCAACAAAACTGTATTGTTACCACTCTGTGATAATAAATGTGATTAACATAAATTGAAATCAGTCAGTAATTGTTTTACCAAAATATGTCGGTCTAATAGATTGTATTGACAAAAGCAAAAACACAAAATTCACTGGATTAAATACTTTTTATGTGGGTAAGCAAGTTTAATTTTTGCATCAAATAATTAATTTTTAATACTTCAATTTCAAACTATTTAAAAAAAAACATCTTTTGAAAATTTTCAGACTAATCAATTACACTGAAAAAGCTAAAATACTGTACTTTCTTAATCTGGTTTACTTTTTAAGTTTGGTTGGCCTATGACAAAATCATGTGCTTTATTGAACTTTGACCGGCTTTATGTGACGTCATACGACGCCATTTGGAAAATGGATGGTAAACCAATACAGGTCAGTGTGTTATTATTATCGATCTTTTTTCCATGGAACTTTACACATGTGAGCAAGAATAGATGAGGAACATAATTAAAAAGAAAAAAATGTTTACTTTTCAAACATGAAAAAAATAATCAAACATTATCCAATGACTGACCGACTTATTGTCAGACGAGGATATATAAAAAAGGTTTCTGTGAAGTGATTGCTAATCAATTGTAAAATGGTGTAATTATCCATGTCAACTTCTATCACTATCAGTATCACACAATCTTGTACCTGGTCCTGGGCGTCATGTACAAAACAAAATATTGAATATCCATGTATTACTTATTCATGTATCAGAGACATATAACACAAGTATGTCTCTGCATGTATTGGGTATATCAGTAGATGTTCATATTGAATTATTCGACAACTGTTAGAATTAGTTGTTAAATTATATTTTGAGTTGAAATGCTTTTGAAAAAAAATGGCAAAAATTGGTATATTTGCAAACATAGTGAATATCTGAATGTGCATGGTGTAATGATAGATTTGTTTCTTTTGTTCCCCTCACATCTCTTTTTTACAAAATAAAATGTTTCTTTTTTATAATGGCCTGCAGATGAAGTGAACAAAACCCAGATAACACTCGTAACCCTCAAATCTATTTTCTATTCCTGTAAATTTTCATATCTAGAACTTGAACCTGATGAAACTGATGGAATATTTAAATTTATTAAATCTTAATTAAATAAAAATGAATCTTGGGTTACATTGTTTTGTATATGTTTTGTGAATCTGGGGAAAGCTAGTCTACTCGGGACCGTCTTAACAGTATCATTGGACCCCGGGTATAGCAGTACACCGAGCCGGCTACCTATGCAACCATTCGCAGGAATATAAATGTAAATGTCGATTAAATTAAATATATAGTTACTGTATAGGTACTTCCAAAAAAATCAGTGTTTAAACATTAAAAAACATGCCGCACACAGCATACAAAGATTAGCATATAATCCCTATGCTCATGGTGCCCCCGGGCAACTGCTCAGCGTGCCCATGCGTTAATATGTCACTGAGTCTACTGATACATTTTTAGTATATCTGTATATCTACATATATATGGTTCAATGTTATGTATGTAATCTTGTTTTCGTTATGTGTGTATGCCAGGTTAAATAAACTTGAAGACAGGGGCAATGAAATACAGCGGTACATGTAGCTTTACACCAAGTTTTTTCCCCATTAAATAGTAGCAAGATAATTTGTATTTCAGTTCTGCAAACATATAAACAAAATAACATAAAAGCTGTATCAATCTCCATGGGCTTTTGAACCAACAAAATAAACTATAAATAGTTAAAAGCTTTTAGACACCAGCAATAGGGACCATTCAGTTGCTTCTCCCATCAGACTTGGGGTCAATTACTTTCAAATGTAATCGATTACATTACAATTACTTTGCAATTTTCATGATTACATTACATTACGATTACATCAATTTTCAAATGTAATCGATTAAATTACAATTACTTTGTAAATGTAATCGATTACATTACTGATTACATTTAATGTCATGACAACTAATATTAGTGTTTTATGTTATAATTTTGTCTCGTATGCATCTATCCAATATCTCCTTTTTTAATGTATTTCTTACTCCGAACAGTGAATTACAATTCAGTTTTAATGTGATCATTACATGCAATAACATACATTATTAATCAACTATTATTTTTGTCAATACAACCTAAACTGTCTTTGCAATATAAAATCATAAACTCGGCCAATATAAAAAAGCTAAACCAATATCGATGTTGGCTTATTTTTTTTTATATAAGCCGAGTTTATGATTTTATAATTACCCATTATAAGATAAAATTTTATGGTTAATTAATAAATATATCATTTACGTTGTAAATTATAAATAGCAATTCTCATTTTCCTTTTTTCATAAAATAAGTTGTGTCTTATTACTATGACCAATATTCATTCCATCTTATACTATTAGTAAATATTATAATACATTTGCACATTTTAATAATATATATCAAATAATTTCAAGCATCCTGTCAATAGTTTATTGTGGATAATAAACTAGCAGTTACCTTGAGCCACAGATAAAATTTGTAATTAAGGTCTTATTTATGACACCAAATTATGTAACAATCATCATTACTAAATTTCACACCATTTACATGGGTGTCCTTGATATGTAATTCAGAAGATAAAAAAAACCAAGTCATTCTGATTCTAAACATTTGCTTAAAAATATGCATAATTTCTCAGTCTAAATATGAAAACAAAATCTTTATTTTATGTAAATAGGTTTAATAAAATATAAATAAAAATTTTAGAGCTGTTTTCACTGAAATTTTTAAACCCCATTGAAATTGAGAAATTAGTTGTTTGGATATCAAGTCTTTGAAGCCATACTTAATATTTTCTTTGTACTTGTGATAGTTTTGATTGCAAAATATCTTTTGATCATGTTGTGATTGCCACTTTATTTTAATAGAGTTTTTTTTTTTAAATTTCATAACATATTTTTTTATTTAGATGTCAATAAACTTTATATGTTTTCTAGTAAACCATTTTACATTATTTGTTAAATAAATTCCATGAAGAAAATTCACTTACATAAATCATACATTAAATATCTAAGGAGATATATGTATCAGTTAAGAAAAAATAAGTCAAAATGATGAAAAGTAATCTGAATGTAATCAGAAAGTAATCATGATTACAGGGTCAAAATGAATGTAATCGATTACATTACGATTACATGTAATCTAAAAAATGGCCGATTACAGATTACATCCGATTACATGAAAAAATGTAATCGATTACAACTGATTACAATTACAAATTACGATTACTCCATGTCTGTCTCCCATTTGGTGACGCTGCTGTTCCTATAAAACTTGGACAGTGCAAACATTGAAGGTTTAACTAGTACAGGCGTGGGGTGGTATTACCTGTTAGAAGTATAGATTTTGTTGACGACTATATGTAAAATAAAAGTATAAGTCTTTAAGTCGTAAGAAAAGAGTTTTATTATGAACATATTAAGAAATACAACGACGTTTACAAGCCATATTGGCATATATCTTGGTGTAGCCTATACAAGGTGTACATGATGTTTGGTTACTCACACTGCAATACTGATGAACTTCATTTCAACATTTTAAAGTACCTGTATTTTGGGAAATACTACCTTTAAGTGAACAAAATAGAATGATAAAGACGCCGTCTCCAAATACAAAATTTTGAATCATGAATATATCTAGGTCTATCTATATTTAAGCAATCTTCAAATCTAAATCGCACTCTTTAAAATTATTTGGTACACAATTATACATATAATATATTCCTTCTTCGTGTAGTGTTATTAACTGTTAAAGATTCGACAACAAACGGATTAATCATAGCATTTACGTTTGGAAAGATTGTGAGCAGATGTAGTATGCATGGCATAGCTGATGATAAATAGTTAAATAAAGAAAATTTGCTGTTTCTTACTATTTTAAATTATTTTCGACAGATTTTGGTAGCACTCAACTATTTTGTACTATCAGACTGGCGGACCATGATACAAAACCTGGAACTTCCATACAATGTAAAACTAAAGGCTCAAGTTGTCACCGACAGAGTTCCGTCCAGGTTTTAAGTGTGATTCGTGCTGCTCAATCTTTGAAGTTTTCTGTGTAGTCTTTTTTTAGACCACTGTTTATCATTTTTTCCTTTTTCGATTGGCCATTGCATTGCATTCCGATAACTCTTTTGGCATCTACAAAGAAACTTTTCTTATCTGTTGACATATTCACGCACCACTATACTATCCCAATTATCAAATTTATTTCATTGTAGTATATATGCCACATTATTTTTTGTGGGTTTATTCCATTCTAATGCAGGTAAAAACGTTATTAATAACTTTAGTTAGCTGCATGTTAAATGAACAGTCAAACGATTTGAATTACAATTTCAGAAATGATACGAAAAAATCGTGAATTTGCATAAAACCCAGCGTTCTATACAATAAAAAAAAACATAAATAAAATGTAAACGTACGGACTACTGGGTTTGGTGTTTAACACCACTTTCAACAAATTTCAGTTATATCGTGGGGGTCAGTTTTATTGGTGGAGAAAAACGGTGTGCACAGAGAAAAACACGGATCTGCCACAAATCACTGGCAAACTTTATAACATAATGTTGTATCGCCTGGGCGAGATTCGAACTCATAACGTTATTGGTGATAGGTACTGATTGCATAGGTAGTTGTAAATCCAGCTACCAAACGATCACGTCCACGAAGGCCCCCAACGACTACTGAGTTAAATATTGAAGGGAAGGTCAATTAAGATTTCCTGTCCTTAAATTTTTTTTATCATTAGCCGTTTTGGGATTTATTTTGAATAAGCTCCCCTTTAAATGATATGAAGTACCAACTATGTTATTTGAAAAGGTGTCTAGATCGAGATTGGAACAAAAATTCTGCTTCAGAGTGCATTTTTTTTCAGTTACAAAAATATAGCATCGAAATCTTTTTATAAGAGTTAAATACACCCTTTTCCCCTAATGCTAATGTAAGAAATGAAAAGTGATACACGTATACACCGCTAGGAATTTATATCCCTGTCGTTCTGTAGTCAACTGTTCAAGCGAAATGGTTCTAAGTATAAGATACAGTACTATTAAAAAAAAAGAAGCAGCCCGTTTTGAATATCCCGCAATACGCACAACTTCTTTGTTTCAATAGTAGTTTATCTACAGAGGGAACAGCGTGTTTTTTTTTTTTACATTTCTCACTATTCTGTTACGGAAATTAATCCTTTCCACGATGGCCCCGTCGCGGAAAACAAGACGGAACAGGTAAACTGATATTTTTCATCCGCGGTGGTATCATCGTGGAAGGGATTAACTTTTATTATACGTGTGTTTTTTCCACGATATAGCGTGGAAATCACCGTGGAAAAGATTAATATATGTGTTTTGAACACGATATAGCGTGGACATCATCGTGGAAGAGATTAATATATGTGTGGTGAACACGACATATTAATCTTTTCCACGATGATTTCCACTCTATATCGTGGAACATATTTTTAAAAGGTTTAATATGCCTAACATTAATATTTATTTGGAATGTATAAGCTTCCTAAAATTATATACACGAGAGTCTTTGCAGTCTGCATTGTCATAGATGTCACAATGAAGCGTAGAAATTAATTATGGGACAAACAGATAATTATTTGTACCGAATATATGATTTTGTTCATCATAAATGGTATTGTCATTAATTTACCGAAGTGTATGAAAATTGGGCTTTTCAAATATAGAGTTCTATTCCTTATGTTGTAAGCTTACATAAAAAGGGAAACGTGTTACGTGGTCTTGTCAATTTGGCGTAGTATAATAGAAACAAAATTGTAGCGGTGATCGTCGGGTGTAAGTCAATTTGAATTGGAAAGGAGACCCTTTACGTTTACACTATACCAGTACACTTACAGACAATAACAATGTATATGGAGAGAATGTAGGGAAAAAAGTCACGGAAAAAAAGTCAAGGATGAAAAGTCGCAGGAAAAGAGGTCACAAGAAAAATGTCACAGGAAAAAAAGTCACATATATAATGTCAACTTTCAGATAATTAAAGTTTTTTGTAAATATTATTTCAATGCCTTAATCTTTAATTTGTTTATACTGTAATTAATATATTCTTCCTGAATAGAGACCCAGTTGTTTATTTAGGACATGTATTTAATTGATAAATGACTCAAACCATAATGATTTAAATGGAAAGGGGTAATTTATAAAAAGAAGCCACTTGATTGCTATTGTCATAATGTTTATTCACAGACATGCATAGGTCATTTTTAATAGTTAAGAATACATTTGTGAAAGAAATTGTTGAACATCAACATATGGTGAAACCATACCTGGTGTATTCCATGCCCTAGTCAATTCAGAGCAAAATGTATGGTTTCTTTCACTTTTTGTATAAAAGGAAGCAGTTAAGTTTCACTATCATTAAGCGAAAATGGAGATTATACCAAGCAACAGAGGTGGTTCCAAGCTGTGTTACCAGGGGTACATGTAAGCCAAAAATGCTACCAGGAAGACCAATCAGTGGTGGAAGTGTGTTAAACGGTCAAGCATAGGATGCAGAGGAAACCTTAGCACTACACTTCAGAATGAAAATCCAGTTCCTGGGCAGCCACACAATCACGCTTCCAGTGATACAAGCATCAAGTACTCAAAAAGCAGAAAAGCCATGAAAGACTTGGCAACCAACACCAGAGACAAACCCAGCCAGATCTTTGCCCAGGTTGTGTCCCAGTGTGACGACAATGTCCAAGCATTGCTGGCCCGTGAAGAAAACCACAAACGCACAATTCGATACCCACGTCCAACTCCTCCAGTCCCAGCCACCTATGCAGATGTCAGATTGCCTGAGGAGTGTACAACAACAACCAACAGTTCCTGCAATACGACAACGGCCAGAATGCAGAAAACAGAATGTTAGTCTTCTACTCACCAGAGAGTTTGGAAAGATTAGCCAATGCCCAGACCTTCTTCATCTTCATGGACGGTACCTTCTCTATGCCTCCGCACCCATTTAAACAGCTATACACCATCCGGGTTCCATTCAAAGATGTAACAGGCACTGCAGTATATGCGTTCCTGCCAAATAAATGTCAAGATACTTACAGGGAACTCTTCCAGTCTATTGTTTAAACTGCCATGCCAGCAACCTACATTTCAATGTCCAGACTTTGAAGATGCAGTTCTTCGTGCAGTTACAGCTGTATTTGGTCGCCACATCAACCACCAGAGCTGTTTCTACCACCTGACACAAGCATCATGGCTACAGATACAGCAGCTTGGTTTGGTGCCTCTCTTCAAGAGCGACGACGACTTCAGAGTGTTCTGTGGTATGATGGATGGTCTTGCCTTTTTACCAGTACCTGATTTGACCAATAGTATTCATCTGCTTAGAACACTATGCCCTGATGACCCACCAGAGGCAGCTGAGATCCTAGATTACTTTGATTCAACTTACATCAGTGGTAGACTTAGACAACAGAATCCAGCACAAAATCAAGCAGTCCGTCTGGTCTTAAGACGCAGCCCACCTATGTTTCCACCAGCCATTTGGAACGTACATGATGCCACAGTCAACGGTGATGCCAGAACCAACAACATGTGCGAGGACTGGAACAACAAGTTATTCAACTTGGTAGGACATGCCCATCCGTCTATATGGCGTGTCATCGAGTGGTGTCAAAAGGGAGAAGCTACTGTCCGTACTATTATGTAGCAAAATGCCGTCGGTAATCCACCAGCTAAGCGTACTCAACAGAGACATGTTCAGCTCCAGGAGCGTTTACAGAACCTATGCAGAGACCTCACTACTGGCCAGAAGACCATTGCCGAGAACTTGTGTGGAGTTGGGTGGAACATCAGACTCAATCACCAATATTAGTGCTTAAGAGACAATTGACATTATGAACATGTGCAATTTTAAACTGGAAATATTCAATGTTTGTATGTTCATCATTATATCGTTATGATTTGATATATTTCATATGTTATTTGTTATATGTCTTATAAATGCTCCAATCATTGATGTGATTAATTAAATGTAAATGCTAATTCATAGTTTTTTATATTATTTTCTAATTAGAAAGAGTTAGATGGGTGAACATCAATGAATCAAATTTTGGTTCTCATATATCAAGATCTCATTAAGAATCATTCCTTTGTAATTAGAAGGAGTTGGGATTGAATACATAGACATCAATCGAATTTGGTTCTCAATCAAGGTCTTGAATAATTATTGTGACTATTTTTCCTGTGACTTTTTTTCTACCGACGCAACACATACTTACGATATTATATCGAACGCAGACACTTTATCAATATTAATTCCATACAGTCAATGATAAGCAATAAATCGTGAACGTAAAATTTTCCAAAAAAAAAAAGGAAAACAATTCGGTTTATTATTTTCGTGAACGGATTTCGCTATGCAGTTGCGATGTTGTTGAACGCAGGCCTAATTTAGTGATTTCTACCTCACATGGCTTATTGAATTTGCAGGCAACTATGCCATCGGCAATATCCAGGTTTGTTATGCCGATGCTCTGCCAGTTTCCATCGTTGAGCGTTCATGATTCTGCTGTCCGCACCAAATATTTATATTTGAAATTCATATGAAAGGAAAAAAAGAAAATAGAAAAGCTAAATGCATATTAATATGTTGCTTTATTGTGGAGCCCAGTAACTGACATGATAATTTTAATTTTGTTTATGCGAAATAGTTTACGGAGCCCGTTTTCTGACATGAGATTTTTTTTTCTATTTCGTTTATAGAATTTTTTTTTTAATTTAGTTTATGCGAAATACTATTTCGTATAACGTCATAAACATATGTATCATGTCAGTCAACGGGCTCTGTACTTTATTGTTACTCATCAAAAAAGAATAAATTATAATTAAGAAAGAAGCGTCTTTTAATTTCATAATATTAATGTTTTAAAAGATTCAGATTCAATAATTTATTAAAGTCTCATCACTTGTAATACATATAATACACAATCATCACAATATATACATTAAAACAGAAGTTTAATAGATAAGATACAATTGCCATTCTATAAAGAACTTTAAATCATGTCTATAAAACATTTCAGTTCTATAAAAACTTAACTATCAATCAAGAATATAAAAAACTATTTCTTCTACCTAAAATATTAAAAAAAACCCATCATAAAGAAAGATGATTAAAAAGTTGGCATGCGATGAAATATTTATCCAATTACGAATTATAACTCATAATTTGGTATTAATTTATGATACTAGGGTGTGCTTTGCAAAGTTTTGACCTTTTTGTCTAGACATCAGCATGTATGGGTTGGATGCGGGATATGTACAATGAAAGATGAACACAGGATTTACACAGACATCCTGTTCTTTGTATTTCATCTTGATCTATTTTATTAGGTTTAAATAAAATACCTTTTCTTTTGTATGAACAATTATTTATATACACGACTATATGGTTTAAAAAGAATATATTACTTGGTTCTAATTTAAGCTTGTCTTATTATTTGTTATGTTAATTTCTCAAGTACACACATTGCTTACCAAGAAGCTAATTGTATTGATTGATAAATTAAAAAGTAATAATTTTTTGTTTAGAATAACGAAAAATGCAAATATCTTTTAAACTATAGATTTTTGAACAGCAAAATAAACGAGAGTTTTATTTAGAATTAGAAATGCTAACTAAATATGTTACAGTAATGCTTAGAATTAGAAATGCTAACTAAATATGTTACAGTAATGCTTAGAATTAGAAATGCTAACTAAATATGTTACAGTAATGCTTAGAATTAGGAATGTTAACTAAATATGCTACAGTAATGCTTAGAATTAGGAATGTTAACTAAATATGTTACAGTAATGTTTAGAATTAGGAATGTTAACTAAATATGTTACAGTAATGCTTAGAATTAGGAATGTTAACTAAATATGTTACAGTAATGCTTAGAATTAGGAATGTTAATTAAATATGTTACAATAATGCTTAGAATTAGGAATGTTAACTAAATATGTTACTGTAATGCTTAGAATTAGGAGTGCTAACTAAATATGTTACAGTAATGCTTAGAATTAGGAGTGCTAACTAAATATGTTACAGTAATACTTAGAATTAGGAGTGCTAACTAAATATGTTACTGTAATGCTTAGAATTAGGAATGTTAACTAAATATGTTACAGTAATGCTTAGAATTAGGAATGTTAACTAAATATGTTACAGTAATGCTTAGAATTAGGAATGTTAACTAAATATGTTACAGTAATGCTTAGAATTAGGAATGTTAACTAAATATGTTACAGTAATGCTTAGAATTAGGAATGTTAACTAAATATGTTACAGTAATGCTTAGAATTAGGAGTGCTAACTAAATATGCTACAGTAATGCTTAGAATTAGGAGTGCTAACTAAATATGTTACAGTAATGCTTAGAATTAGGAATGTTAACTAAATATGTTACAGTAATGCTTAGAAGTAGGAATGTTAACTAAATATGTTACAGTAATGCTTAGAATTAGGAATGTTAACTAAATATGTTACTGTAATGCTTAGAATTAGGAATGTTAACTAAATATGTTACAGTAATGCTTAGAATTAGGAATGTTAACTAAATATGTTACAGTAATGCTTAGAATTAGGAATGTTAACTAAATATGTTACTGTAATGCTTAGAATTAGGAGTGCTAACTAAATATGTTACAGTAATGCTTAGAATTAGGAGTGCTAACTAAATATGTTACAGTAATACTTAGAATTAGTAGTGCTAACTAAATATGTTACTGTAATGCTTAGAATTAGGAATGTTAGCTAAATATGTTACAGTAATGCTTAGAATTAGGAATGTTAACTAAATATGTTACAGTAATGCTTAGAATTAGGAATGTTAACTAAATATGTTACAGTAATGCTTAGAATTAGGAATGTTAACTAAATATGTTACAGTAATGCTTAGAATTAGGAATGTTAACTAAATATGTTACTGTAATGCTTAGAATTAGGAGTGCTAACTAAATATGCTACAGTAATGCTTAGAATTAGGAGTGCTAACTAAATATGTTACAGTAATGCTTAGAATTAGGAATGTTAACTAAATATGTTACAGTAATGCTTAGAAGTAGGAATGTTAACTAAATATGTTACAGTAATGCATAGAATTAGGAATGTTAACTAAATATGTTACAGTAATGCTTAGAATTAGGAATGTTAACTAAATATGTTACAGTATTGCTTAGAATTAGAAATGCTAACTAAAAATGCTACAGTATTGCTTAGAATTAGAAATGCTAACTAAATATGTTACAGTAAAATGTTACAGTAAAATGTTACAGTAATGCTTCTTATTGTTTTGGCTGATGACATTTTATATCTTGGTCCTATTTTGTTGTCATTGTTCGGGTGGGAGTAGATGTATTTTATAGAAGAGCCATCCGTACGTCGTGTATCTTACCTGCAGAATCGTTCTCTCACCCACGTGTACTTTAGACGAACCTGACAAGCATTTCTCTCATAAATTATTGTTATACTTTGCATTTTTTGTAAAATGGGTAAACATTCTGACTTATCTCCGGAATGCCAAAAATTGTAAAAAAGTTGCTTGCCTTTAATAGTAAGGAAAAGGCAACGAAGAAGCCAATTGTCTCATTTGATAGGATATATCAAAAGACATCTAAAGCTTTGGGTGTGTCTTACACTTCAGTGCACCGTATTATGAATGGAAAGAGGCCTTGTAAATCAAATAGACCCAAAGAAAGAGCTGAATTTTTTGACGACTTTGATCATTGTGTTATTAAAAGAACAATCCACGGTTTATATTCACGGAAAATTGCTCCGACCGTCTCAATAATACATAAGGAAATAAAAAATTCTAATAAAATATCAAAGTCTAAGCTTACTCTAACTCTCATTGATCTTGGATATACTTATAAAATATAGGTGATAATCGAAGAGTTCTGTGCAATCAAGTGTTTATTATTAATTATAGGTGTAATTATCTGAGAAAGATCAAATCTTTTAGGGAAGCAGGGTATGATATCGTGTACATGGATGAAACATGGGTTAACCAAAATCACTGCACAGATTATATGTGGCTTCCGAATGATGGGTCTGATGCCCCAAAAATACCCTCAGGTAAAGGCAAACGTTTGATTGTTTTGCATGCAGGTACGAGAAGTGAGGATTGACGGCTGCGATTTAGTGTTTCTGGCCAAATCAAAGGATGGTGACCATCACCAGGATATGAATAGTGTTGTCTTTCTTGAGTGGTTTGAAAATCAATTGATGGCTGCTCTGAAGATCAATCTGGTTCATCAATAGATCAATATGCACATGTATAACATGTTTAGCATCTTACCTTGATACCCATTTATCATACCCTTAATATATCACCAAGATGATTGAATGCATAACAATGAACTTAGCTCAGTGCAGAGAGAGTTAATATGATACTCAGCTACTGAACTACATTTGTAAATCCAATGAAAATGCTGAATATTGACCATCTTCTAAAATTATTATTAATGTAAGATGCTGTATACATTGTATATGCCTACAAAATATATTGTCAAAACATACAAAGATTAAATAACACTTAAGTTTATTTGACCTGTCTATTAGTACTCAAAATCACACAATTGCAGGATAAATTCATTCTACAATCGGGTTGTATATAAACATTTTTTTTTAGAATTAACACTAACAGTACACTGTACAATGTATGCATAACCAGGTATGTCTTCTAAGAAAAAAACTTAATACCGGTATCAATGCTTATACAATTTGATAAGTGCAATTTTTAATTATGTAAAGGTTTAATTTTACTGAACATGTTTTGGCATAACTAAATAAACTACAATATGTATATTAAAAGGAATTGAGCATATGTCTTAATATATGTCCCAATAAAAATTTCTTTGATAAAAATGTGATATTGTAGCACAACCAGATCACCCACCTTTAATTAAAAATTGGATCTAAATTACAATGTACATAATTAAGTTTCATTTCAGGTTTTGGTTTTATGGTTTTATGTAATAACTGTATGGACCATGATCTGTTAGTTGGTAAAAAGACAAACTGGATTTAGAGAATAACTAACTGGTGTCAGATCAGTTTTCGCCAGTTGTTTATTTGATCAAATCTGTTATGTGCAAATGAATTTTGACCAAAAAAAATTTCAGAAACTTAAATGTTTATGAAATTGAAGTCATCCTCCCCAGTAACTTGATTTGTTTGAGGAAAAAAAACCCTCTGAAAAGGGATGTTATTCTCTGATGATACATACATACTTTTTGGTTGTCGATTATTAGTATGCATTGAGAACTGGTCCTACACAAGTTGTCAGAATGGACAATTTGCCTTTCCAAGCCAAGGTGTTATGGAGATTGTATGTTACTTGTAAAGAAAACAAATGTAAATTCTAAAAATAAACAGGACCCCCAACCTATCAAGATATTTTTCGTATAAAGATTCAAACGTTGTTTAATGGTTTTCATCATTATAGTCCTTATTTTGATTATTTCTCTATAAATTGTGTTCCACAACTTGCAAAACTAAAAAGGGGGTGGTGGTGTCTGATTCACCTGTGCCTGTGGCAAAAATAGATACTGCATGCAAATCAAACATCTCAATCTTAAAAAAAAAGATCACGAAAATGTTGGTATTGACATGATAAGAGTTCTAGGCTTATGTATCTTATTTTGATTCTCCATGTGCTTTCTTCAAGTTCGGTAGGTATAGTATACGACCCCCTTTTTTCAGTATACATGTGCTTCAGAAGATTGTCATTATTAATTTAAACTAAGGTTCCTTTTTTTGTGAAATTCTGCTACATAAGTATCATATTGATAGTAAACACAGTCGGGAAGCCAACTTCAGCTTCCGTAACTCCTCCCATAAGGCTAAAAACATTTACGCAAGGGCAGATAATAATAACCCACCAGGTGTCGCCCATAATCGTAATAGGTATTGACGTTTGTTGACCATGACGATTACAGAATAAACCTTATATGAGAGATAAATATAAATAAATACATTCCCAAAAAACGTGAATTATCATGGTTAAATATATAAGTTGCAGAAAAAACCCCAAGAAAGTGTTTATTAGACATAATATCGTTATAAAACAAGGTATTTCCCGAGGTATTTGTTTTTGTTGTTGTAGCTAAGAATATATGGCGGGAAATTCTCGAGGCTAAGAATAACTGACACAAACGCATCCCATTGGTTGTCAGTAAAAACTATGGTAAAAAATAGGTTTACCCATCATTCAAATGTGAAACGAAATATAAAAATAGCCATCATTCCGCCTTTTATTTGCAAAACGAGGTTTGTAACTAGGACGCTGTCAGCCGCCATTTTTTATAAAGAAGACGCTGAAATTCTGAATAAATAAATAAATAAATAAGTTTTATCTAAAGTCGGCATGGTTAAAAACAACAAGCATACAAATATAAGCTCTAATGAGCTTTTGACCGACATACAACATAAATAACAATAATCAAGGCATGCAAAAATAAATTAAAAACAAAGAAAAACAAAGTTAGCACTACAAGAAAAGCACAGACATGCAAGTTGGTAAGAAATCTGAAATAACTAAAACATGAAATTAAAAGCAATATAAAAGCAGATATTATAGCTGAACAGAATTAAAAATAATAAGCTTACATGAAAGCTAAGCATAACTAAAAGCTACACAATATTCAATAATAAAACTAAGTACAAAATATAAAAGTATAAAAGATGAACATGACCCAATTGATGGTAAAAAGCATACTTTAAAAGTCAGCACAAACTGAGCATTTGCAATCATTCCCTTTCCATGACTTCAAAAACTGATTGAAGTGATTAAAATTAGATATTAGAAGAAAGAGTAGCCTTTGTTTTATTTGCATTTAGAGTATCACAACATAATTAATTTGGTTAATAGTTATTCCTGCGATATAGTTTGAGATATTTATGATGTATTTAACATATCGCCCCCTCCCAAATAGATATCGAACCATATTTACACTGACATCATGTGAACATATTCCAGTCTCAACTTCTGGTTTATTTTTACCATTTACAGTACACATTAACAATAATATATTTCAGATTTACAGCATAGGTGACCATGATTAAATAAGATTTTGTCTTTTTTATTTTGTCAGTATTTGCATTTATTATTTAAAACAGGTATCGAACTCTATAAACTGATTTCATGTTGTTTTAACATTTAAAACTTGTATGGTCTTGTGGTCAGAAATTTAACCTGTAAAATTATATGGTCTTGTGGTCTGAAATTTGACTTGTTAGCTTAGGGATATTTCAGTCTCTGCTTCTGATTTTTTACCATTGTTCACTGATCAATCATATATTTCAATTATTTCAGAATACAGTTCAGATGATTAAATAAAAGTATTTATGATTGTTTTATCTTTTTTTTTATTTTGTTAATGTTGTTATTACCTATATTTGAACCCTTTAAACTGACTTCATGATGTTTTAACATTTAAAATTATATGGTCTTGTGGTCAAAAATTTGACATGTAAGGATATTCCAGTCTCAGCTTCTGATTTTGTACCTTCCAGATTGTTAATTGATCAATTATGTATTTCAATATTTCAGATTTACAGCATAGAAAATATAATGATTAAATATATATGTTTTCTTTTCTTCTAAAAAATCCATGAAGTAATAAAATGGACCAGCATTCCAATTATATTTAAAGTACATCATCAAACAAATGCAGGCCCTTGGGTATAATTGTGGGCAGGAAATATCCTCTAACCGATACATTCATTTAATTCAAAAAGTTTCAGATGCTCCTGAATTTTGTTTGTTTGTAAAAAGAAATTTAACATTTTTTCTGAATTGTATTGCATTTGTAAGAAATGTGAAATTAAGTTCAAACTTTGTATTCTGTGTCTACTGAAAATAATCTGCTTGAAAATGATGAGCCATGCAGTTAATAAAAAGGCATTTTCTAATGGAAGTAGGAGTATTGAAGATGAAAAAAAAATGTTTTTCTTGAAAGAATTATTGCAAACTAAGTACCCATATTTGTAAATGCTGGTCATTTTGTGAATATCCTGGAGAAAGAATTATTGCAACCTATGTACTCAGTCATATTTGTAAATGCTGGTCATTTCATCTTGTGAAGTCATAGGGAAATAATTATTGCAACCTAAGTACCCATATTTGTAAATGCTGGTCATTTTGTGAATGTCAAGGGGAAAGAATTAGTACAACTTAACCACCCCATATGTTATAGAAGCTTGTTTGTAGTTGTGTCAAAAACATGAATATTCAAAATACATTGATATTTACATTGTCAGATAAACATGAAACTTGGTAGCTTTCATTCAGATAATAAAATTTCCGAATTTCAAGGAAAATATTTGCTTACACTGAATTTTTTTTTATTTGCCTTGATATAATATGAAGGGTTAAGATATCTGAATACAATTTTTTATGCCCCTTTTTGTCTCAAGGTTTCATTTTTTCTAGATTTTAAAAAATTTATTAATTGTTTTACTGGCATGGTTTTTTTTATAATATTTTCATAATTTTTCAATTCACTTAATTTTTGTTTACATGCTTTTATTTTTTCCACACATTTGTTTCTTTCTATTTATCTTGTACCTGTTGTATTGAAATTATTAATTGTTGTACATCCCCTGTGCAAGTCTAGTATCATAGATGATTTTTTTTTATTTAAAGTGATGATAAATAGTAATTCCCCAGTCTAAATTACAAAATGCACAATGTCTAAAACAATATTGCAATACAAATAAACTGAAAAATACGGTATTAATACAAGAAAATTAAGAAAAGACATAGCAATAGACACCCCTTTTCCAAATTAAATAGCCTCTTTCGGATGTACGCTTAGATGTCGTTTATTGTTGATGTTAAGAAACACCACCGATGTGTTCCGAAAGACAATTAATTTCGATGTTTGGCAAATGGTCGGTCGATCGATCAAGGTGGGTGTAGAACTAAGTGACACAATTGCATCCCACAAGACATTGACACTAGTTGTCGGTAAGATAAGATAAGAAAACTTTATTTGAATTCGGTTTTTGAATAACAATAGAAACAAGCTCTCAGGAGCTTTTTACCGAATATATGACAATGATCCTAGATGATTTCCTCAGGCAATGGATGTTACAGAAAGCCATCATATTGTTTTAATTAAATTTTCTGACTTAAATAGAACCACCTCGACATTTGGTTTGAAATTGAGTCCACTTCAAGTAGCAACATTCGATGTTTGTGCACTATATTGATAAAAACTGAAGTGATGCAATAAATTTCTATTTATCCATAGGCATATTCCGTATATTTTAATTGATTTCAAGCGTACGTATGTATTGTAAACCGACGTATTTTAACGGAAGGGATGAACGTCATTTTTCATCAAAAATGACTCGAAAGTCACGTGACTTTGTTTTTAGCTGGAACTCTCCTGCGTCACTGGCTTCCCGACTGACAGGTGCGTGTGTATCATTCTCGTATTTGTCAACAAACAAGCTTTTTGGCGATGGCGATTTCTAAATATGGGCATTGAAGGGGTGGAGCTTCGCAAGACTGACAAGCGCCAAAAATCATATATTACAATCGACGTATTCAAAATAATGATATATTCACAATCTGGATAGTCAATAAATATGTACGTTAATCTTACTGTTACAAAACGAACAAGGAATAAGTGAATTAGATCTGCAGAAACACATTTTTCCTTCGGGCAGTTCATCCATGAAGAGTACGTTTCCATGGATGCAACGTCATTACGTAAACTATTACAAAGGGGAGCAACTGTATGAAACAAACCGACGTGAAACAGCCTTAACACACCCGCGTTAATTTTATTTATTATTTGTAATTAAATAACCATTCATTATAATATGGGAAGATATCTGTTCATCATTTATAATATAGCACTTAGAATGTCTTTTATAACTAAGTTGAATGAAAAAAAATCTTTTCCCGTTACAATTGGAGTTTACTTCCTTGTCAACAGAAATATGGTACCTGGACAAATATCAAAACTTTGCTATGTTAATTTAAACAATCCGGTCGGGTCCAATACAAGACTATATAATTGGTATTTGTTGCTTCTCCTCTAAGTTCGCAGTATTTAGGAAGAAGAGCAAAGATTGGTTAGCTCGGAATCAGAATTATGTGTCTGAGTAGGGCCACATGTCTACCCACGAACTGCTGTTTCAGTGAGCTGGACTAGTACAAAGTGGACATCATCATAATTGCATTGAATGTATCTTGTTCCTGTCATGATATAACTGAAACATTGATCATGTGTCGTTAAACAATTATCACTAACTCACTAATTGTTACTCATATTGGTACCAGTTCTATTGTTGGCGAGTAAATGGTAGATACTGATATCTTGGTTCATCCCATCAGAAGGTCATGCAAGTTATTGCCATTGGTTGTTGTCCGTCGTTGTCCGTTGTTCATGAGAACGTTGATGTCAATGTCAAATAAGCTAAAAAGAAAATCTTTTTTTTAGGCGGCGACGTCGATATTTTTGTGATGAAGTCAGTTTCTCTATTATCATACAAACCTTTTGTTCACAACATTTTGTTCACAACATTTTGCCCACACATTGATAATATATACTTCATATCACTCAAACATAGGTGATATAAAGCAGAATTTGGATTTCCTGTTTCGGCACCCAACATTTGTTAAATTATCTCGCTTTACAATTTTTCGACTTTTCCTTGACTTATAGGGTCGACACATGTAAGTTGCTGTTAGCATAAGATTGATGAATATAGACATAAACAAGTTGAATTGATGAAAAAGAGATGAAATAATAAAGACATTTGATTGAAAATAAATATGCAAACAGAAAGTTAGAAAAAGAGGGTTGTATGTCCGTACTAAGAGCGCATGTGCTCTTTTCCGAATGTTGAAAATTCAGGGATAGCAATACATTCAATAATTTTTATATTTTATTCGTGGTGTTTTTAAATAAGCTGTAAAAATTAATTAATGGCTCTGACTCCTCATAAATTTAATAATATATATATCAGTTGACATGAATTATTGTGGTCTTGAAATTTGATGATCTAGGTTATGACCTGTAATTACAGATGTTTAAATCCATTGTTCTCAAGTTGTTTAAATCTAATGTTATCTTATACCAAATCTTTCCAGACCTGGGCTTTACTTAAAAGACTTTGTTAAAGATGCATATTCATAATATGTTAAAAATCAGATAAGAGTGTATAAGGGTAATAACAAAATTGTCAGTAGATTGTTGATAGACGAATTACAATGTGCTGACTGAAATTATTTTTTAAAAAACGTGTCAAACTTAGTGCCCTTGACGTGTTTCTGGAATAACCTTCATGCTCAAAGTCGAACGTTTGGAGAATTACATCATTTTAAAAGTTTTGGTAGCAGGTAGCTAAACAGGATCGTCCAAATCGGATAAGGTCAACTACGTCTAAGGAAGAGAACTTTAGCTTTAATAATAATTACATTATTTAGGAACTGAAAATTTCAGTTACAAATATATCTAATAAACCATGTCAGTACCGAAACTTTGACTACTGGGAGGATGATACCATCAGGGACTAATAGTCCATAGGCAGAGGTATCGACCCAGTGATAGTAATAAATATGTAGATATCATATTTAATGTGTACTACATGTTTCTGAAATAACCTTCATCAGATACGCTGAAAGTCGAATGGCTGGAAAACCAAATAATTAAAAAAGGTTTGGGATAAAGTAAACAAAAGGGCCTACACATAATAACTGTTGTAAATGTATATGATATATCTTTGAGGAATTAGTGTACAAAGCAAAATTCACAAGTTTTTGTTGCTTGTGCTTTCCATATAGATTGAGAATAAGCCATCACAAATAATAAATTCCTTTACTGTAAAATGTCTAATTTGGATTTTGATATCAGACTAATGGTCAATATATTTTCTTCATATGTACTGGGAATATATAATTAGTAAGATTTGTCTCTACCAATAACAAGGTAGACTTTCCCTAACAGTACTTGCACATACATGTATACAATATACAGCATATATTTAGATAAAACGTCCTCCTTGTTTCGTTTGAGGTTGTATCTCCGATGTATCTGACAAAGATATTATCGCAAAGCTAGTTAATAGTTTATGACTGATCTTGTAATGAAATGGAAGCTAATCTCAAATATAGAAATCTTCCAAACCAGTATGATTTGTGAACTTTAGATATAATTTCAATTAAACGTTTCAAAGCAAAGTATGGTGATGTTAATGCGACTGTTCAAGTCGTATGTCCAATATACGTAATGCATATCAACCAAAGTTACCAGCGGCATTAAAAAGTTACAATCATCTATAACAAAAGTTACGAACGTCTTCGTAAATAAATATTTTTAAGTTGCGATCACCTTCGTCATTTTTTCGATAGCTATTTTCTCGATAATGGTGAAGCATGTAGTATTACTTTTTTTTTCATATAACCTTGTCATTGTAAAGGCCATTTCTTCGGTAGTCTTGCATATGCATAATACATGTCTATCTAGATTATTGTATGTGAAACTATCCATGCAGAATACCTCATTAAGTTAGAATAACTGGTGTCTAATTCATTTTGTTCAATATTTGGCAAATAAACTATGTTTGTATCATACATATGTATCTTTTCTATACCAATTGAGTGATGTGATTGGAATAATAATATCTAATCAAATTAATTATCCAGATTTTACGTAGATAACATGAACTTACATAATAGTTTGCTGCTTTATTGTTCTCTATTATTTTCCTTTTTATTTCATTGTAAATAATCTTATTGTTAGTGTGAATCGTACGGTCTGTTAGGCACCAAATCAGTATTTAAACATGAGAAATGTAAAAATATGTGTTATTTGACTCTGTAAATATGGCAAATATGTTATATCTCTCCTTATTTGTGACGCTTTTCGTTGTGTGTTTAAGCCATGCTTTATGCTTGGAATCCAAATTGTGTAATGTATCATTTATGGATGACGATATTATATGTGACTGTTCTGCTCGTGGACTTAAGAGTATTCCACGTGACTGTCCAGGTAGCACAACACAGCTGATCATGACCGGAAACAACCTGTATTTGTTGGATAATGATGCATTTATTAATTTTCCTAAACTACAATATCTTAACGTGGAAAACTGTAGCATTTCAAAAACAGGACAAACGCCGTTTACCAAATTAGATTTATTAAGAGAGTTGAACATCAACAACAACCCGTTGTCAGCATTTCAGTGGAACATTTTAAAACCATTAGTTACCTTGCAGACTCTCTGGATATCCCACGATTTATTAGCTACTTATCCTGAACAATCGTGGATAGATCTTTCAAAAATAACACATGTTTTCACAAATGGAGGCCCCACTGAAATGTTTGGAAATGTGTTTACTGCCATGGAAAGTTTAATTTATCTTGATCATGGAGAAGAATCGTGCGATATTAAGATTTTATATAATTTTACGTTTGAAGCGTTTACAAATATTTCAATAAAAACTTTAATATTTGCATCTACCTGTCAAATTTATTTTGTGGAATTAGACGCTTTTCTACCATTACAGTCTGTATCAAAATTTTCAATTTCACGTCAAGGGCAGATGCTGATGTCAAATATGCTTCCAGCATTCCACGTATTCAAAGATCACAAGATGGAAGAAATCAATCTATCAGGCGATTTTCGTTCCCACGGCGAGTTTATCATAACACCCAGGCTGTCTTCCTACATTGGAAATATATGTGTCAAATCCATCATACTTTCAGATAATGCAATAAAGCTTATCGAAGGAGACGCTTTACTGAAGATGAAATATAAAACGTGTTTGGAAAACCTTGATTTGAGTTACAATAAATTTAACTATCAAGGGTGGCTCGTCTTAACATTTCTTGTAATATTTAATAATCTTAAGAGCATTAACTTGTCTGGAAAGCTTGTCATGTCGAAAGAATTGACAATGATTGGTAAAAGCTTTGCACTACATTTTCCGAATTCGTTGGAATATTGTGATATGTCATATGGTGGTAACCTACATGATTCGGGAAATAGCATTAATATAACTGCAAACAATTTACAATTCTTTGATGTAGCAGGGACATATTTCTTTGACTGTAAATATAAATGGTATGGACTACATAATGTTAAAGTACTAAATTTCTCCGAATCTAAATGCTCATCGATAGACAGCAGTTTTTTAAACACATTCAAAAATGTCGAACGCTTAGTAATGAAAAGTGCATCTCTTGGTATTGGATTAAATGGTTCAGACAAACAAGCAGCTTTCTTGCGAGGTTTAAGATCATTACAATATATTGATTTGTCCAACAATAAATTTACCGAAGCATTCATTAACGGAATGTTTAGTGATCAGTTTGACTCTTTACTATCGTTGGTGATAGGTAATAATTTGTTTAACCATATTCCAGTAATACTTTCAAATTTTCAGAAACTTCACCGGATAGACCTGAGAAACAATCAAATACATATGTTCACGCAAGTTGAAATAGAAGATATTGAAAATCTAAATAAAAAAATGCATTCAAAGAAGTTACATTTACTTCTGAACGGAAATTCAATTCTATGTAATTGTGATTCTCTTCATTTTATTGAATGGATATTTTCAACAACTGTACTCTTTGATCGCGAAGGGAATTATCCCTGTCTATATACCAATGGAAGCTATAAAACTACTCGTCAAGTCTTTGAACAAATAGAAGATATGAAAATAAAATGTGTGTCTCAATTGTGGCTTATTTTAAGTGTAACTTTCTCATTGGTTTTTATACTGGTTATTATTTTAAGTAGTCTTGCTTATAGATATAGAATTTCCTTACAATATTGCTGTCTAGTTACTAGAGGGATGTATCGCCATTACCGGAAGTTAGACGGTGATTCAAAGGAGTACCAATATGATGCTTTTGTAGCCTATAGTGATGACGATTATAATTGGGTGTATGGACCACTTCAAACTTATCTGGAAAAAAATCAAGGTTTCAAACTTGGACTACATGTTAGGGATTTTGATGCTGGAAAATATATTATTGACAATTTTATTGACAATATCAATAGGAGTAAAAAAATCATCTTTGTGATTTCAAATTCATTTTTGAAAAGTGAATGGTGTCAGTATGAATTAGATATGGCAAGAATGCACATGCTTCGACATGATAGAGAAATGTTAATAGTCATTATATTGGAGGAGATGAGTATCAGTAGAATGCCTGAAAGTCTGCAAAAAATATGGGAGAGCATCACGTGCCTTAAAGCAGACGACAGTGTCCGTGTATGTTCAAATCCTGATAGCAGTAATATATTTTGGAAAAGTTTAAACCAAGCAATGTCTGTATGAAGATAGTTCTAATTGTGATAAATTGATATTGTTACCACGTGGTATATACGTGCTATAGTGCATTGTTTTGAATATTTTATTTTAAAACACTTTGCATACGTTATAAAACAAACCCAATATCACTTATTACTATTGAAGATAACGCTGGAAATTACAAGTAAAGTACTGATTTATAACTGTCTAATTAATTATTATAATTATGTTGTTCATCATATTTTCTGTCGTTTGGCCCTTTAATAGTTTTTGACTTATCGATGGGACTGAATGGTTGATATTTATATCATATATGTTTATATCTTCATTCCATCAGACAGAAAATCAAAACAATAGCCATTAAACAAAAAGAATTTGTAAAACTAAAGAAGGAACAGCACAAGTAAATCTATTAACAGAAAAACACATTAGAATGAAATATAAAATTATAATGACCAATAGAGATTAGGGTTATGGTGTTTTAGCGCCACTTTCAACAATATTTCAGTTATATCGTGGCGATCAGTTTTATTGGTTCAGGAAACAGGAGTACTCGGAGAAAACCACCGACCTGCCGATGCACACTGACAACCTTTATCACATAATGTTGTATCGAGTACACCTCGCCTGAGTGAGGTTCGTACTCACAACGTTAGGAGCGATAGGCACTGATTGCATGGGTAGCTATAAACCCAACATCACTCATTACTACTGAAGATAATACTGGCAATTACAAGTAATGTACTTATTTATAACTGTCTAATTAATTAATGTAATTATGTTGTTCATAATATTTTCCGTCGTTCGGCCCTTTAATAGTTTTTGACTGATCAATCAGACCTGAGTGTATGTGTGTAATGCTCTGATTAAATATAATGTTTGTAACATATTCAAAAGTATAAAGGGTTTACAAAGCACATATAACTATAGAGAATTATTACTGTTATAAAGTCACCAGCACATCCAATATCAATTCCGAAACTTACTCTCCCTCTAAATGGGCTATAAAAGAATACAAGACATGTGCTATGTGGAAAGGGGAAAATGAAATAATAACGTACAGCTATGATCAATATCAATGAGCTTAAAGGTGCCATATATTAAATCTTTTTGTCGGGCTAAGAAAATGTCTTGGATTAATAAACTATTAGACCCACTGAATATTGCAGTCTTGGAGTCTTTTCTTCGATGCAAAGATGGGGAGAGGATAATTGTCTATGCTTCAATAGAGGCTTTGATTCACTCCATTCAACGACTGAAATATATTTAGTAAAGTGCACATATCTATATCTTAAATTCACATTTTATCATGTGATATCTTTTGCGGAACAATTTGTACTATTTTGGCCTCAATTTAAGTCGGGGCAATGAACATTTTCTATCATCTGTAATTGAGACGAAAAAAATCCAAATAAAAGTACCGTTCCTTTATTCAAATTTACCGAGGTATCTAATGGTATTTTCTTTCATATGCTATTACCTCCTTGTTGTTTTGAATGTGTTGATCTTATTACACATTTTTTGCATTTAATTGAACTTTTATTATTACGTCACAATATTAATCAATTATAGCCTTTTGATTAAATCAATACTTATAGATTATTATATGGCATTTTTCATATGACATGGCATATCAACCCGAGACGCCCATATTAGCCCGATGGCTAATATGAGTCGAGGCTTGATATGGTTGTGATATGAAAAATGCCATATCATAACCTATTTATCATATACTTCAATGCGCCTTTCTTGATATTTGTGACAGCTGATCGTTTTCAGAAACCATAGCTTGATATTGGATAAGATGCAGTACTGTCATATTGTGTCTACGTTTTTATTACGTGCATTAATAGACATAATTCTTATACAGTTACACTTATACAACAACACAAGATGATTTAATCTTTGGTTCATAAAGGAGTGTCATCATTCGTTGCATAGCGAACATTTTCCATGTTTTCTTCGTTATCCATTTTGACAGTAGCAGACGACTTTGTAAGAAAAGATACATTAATAACAAATATTATCGGACCGCAAAATGTGAATTCCGGGAAAAAAAAAATTTTCCATAAAAGACATCATAATTGTGAAAAAAAAAAAATACTCTATGTCATGCAAAATTTCTGGTTGCCATTTTGAAAAATACATTTTACACCCCATGTAATACGGCACACATGTAATACGGATCAGGTTATTACACCCCTTGGAGATATGACTTGTTACATATCAAATGTATGACATATGAAAAAATTAAGCATATCTTGAGTAAGTATATGATAGAATAAGTGACTATGACGAGTTTGAAGATACCAAAGGGGCAATCAGAAACCGCATGTCGAAGAAGAACAGACAACATAATGGCTAAAAGAAAAAGTACAAAAGGACAAACAACGATCTACTAAACATACATATAAAACTAACGGTAACACGAACCCCACTAAAAACCGAAGGTGAACTCAGGTGCTCCGGGAGGGTAGGAATTCCTGCTCCCCTAGAGGCACCCGTCGTGTTAATCTATTTACAAACCCGGTGATAAGTTGTGAATGAGGAATGGACCGAGAAGTGCTTACGACAAGTGGAACATATCCGTGGTCATTTGTGACACATATATTCCATAACGGTCTACCAAGTCATGGTAGCGACCGTAACATTTTCGAAGTGATGACTTCGACTTTACCAAAAGGAACCCGTGGTCCAGTAGCTTCCTTGTTAGCAGCAACCCTCTATCAAGGAAATCCTAATAGGAATCACAAGCTCTGGAATATCGTATCATCTGAGAGAGATATACACCATATGCAGGTGCTGCTGGAATGTTGCTACATACAAATGGAAAGTTCACAATGGCAAAATTGAAACCATCTCTTTTGTCGTAAAGTTTCGTTCTTAACCGATCCTCACTCTCGAATTCGAGGTGTAGGTCAAGGAGTGAAGCAGACCTATCTGTATCTGTGGTACCCTTCCTCCCAAAGACTTTTAGATTATTTGGCTTTCCATTCTTTTAATCGTACACGATGAAGATTATTTCAGACTCACGCCGTGCTCAATGTAATCCATGTCTACGTTTTTATTCCTATCACTGGGTTGATACCGTTGCTTGTGGACTATTAGTCTCACAGAGTATCATCCGCCTAGGAACTGACATGGCTTATTCGATATATCTATTGTTGAAATTTGCAGTTTCTAAATAATGCAATCATTAATAAAACTAGGAACAAACAATACAATGGTCAAAAGAAAAACCACACCAGGACAAACAATGCTCTACAAAACACTACACAGAATACTGAGCAACATGAACCTAACAAAATCTGGGTTCATTGAACTCATTATTTTACATTAACAGGTACAATTACGCCAAAAAATCATTCAGATCGAACGTAGTTAAGCTGTATTTCTTCATTAAAGTATGATCTAAAATAAAATAATTAACTGATTTGAAAAATTCCTAATTTATTTCGCACATTCTGGAACTCCGACTTCGATCAAACACCTTTGGAAATCCTCCAAAAGGTGTCTCCTATAAACTATTCGATTGATTTAATAATTGTAATACAATATGCAAGGAAGTTTTAAAGGGAATATTTCCCATTATATTTTTTTAATTTGAAAATTTATAAATTTTTAGATTGTTAATTGTATATCTTCAACAGACCGTGTCATACTTGATCAAATTTTTATTTCCTTGGTTTAATGACTGCGTGGGCATTACATAGATCAAATATAAATCAGCAATATCAATGTCGATTCGTGATTTTGTTGTTGTTGTATATTTTAATGATGGCGATGACAACGGTATATGGAATGGTCACATACCTGTTTTATTTTTGATATACAGATAACTGCAAAGTACGAATCAATCAATGTAGCCGGTTATTACAGTGTATAGTACAATTAATAATTTATGGTATTTCTTAATTACACAGACTAATACAACTAGAAGTTTTGCATGGGAGGCAATTTGAGATATACAAAGCAGTGAATTCCTTATTAACACAAACCTTACCTAAAGTTCTTCGGGCTTTATTCAATGAATGAGTGAGCTGCCGGAGTTTATGCATAGATAATTTCCTAAAAGAACAGTGTTTAATCCTATAGGAAATAACCATTTAAGGTCTGTCAATGAAAAATATAACACGAGCTTAAAATTATTTCTTAGCCAATCATAAACGACAAATGTCATATTTGAAATAAAAAACTCAGATTACTACTTAAAGAAAAACACGTTAACATTTTATTTTGTTGTTTGCAGAGATAAACAGGTAGTCACAAGTTTATTGTTATCAATAATTGTATTTTAAAAAGTATTGACACAAATAAAAAGTAATGAAGATGCTTTGAATCATATCAAATAAAGTGAATTTTCATTAAATTAAAAGTTCAATAATGTGTGTCTTGAACTAGGAAATGTTATATATATCTAAGCATAAATTGATCATGCATATGTGCATCAAACTAAAAAGGGAAAATAAAATATTGATATGTGCAAAAGTTTCAAAGATACATTTTGGGGAGATTTTTGTAAAAAAAAAATATTTACTCCAAAAAAATATTTTTTGCATAACTATTTAAGGGTACATAATTATGCATGTATGATATGGAAGTAAATACAAAATATAATGAAAAAAAAAATCATATTATATTATCACTTGATGCATAATAATATATCAACATCTGAAATTTATTTTTAAGCATAGAATTTTTTGAAAACCCTATTCTGGTCATAATATATAATATATTTCATGATATGTGGATTTGCATATATATATATATATATATATATATATATATATATATATATATATATATATATATATGTATATAGGTCTGAAAATTAAACCAAACAGAGGATTCATAGGCTACACGGGACTAATCGTGATAACGTTAAATGGTGTCTACATAGAAGGTCCATATGAAACAGGACTAGTCGTGATAAATTAGTCTGGTATCTACAGAGAAGATTCATAGGTTACACAGGACGTCGTAATAAACTAGTCTGGTGTCTACAGAGAAGGTTCATAGGTTACACAGGAATAATCATGATAAACTAGTCTAGTGTCTACAGAGAAGATTCATATGGTACACGGGAATAGATATTCCGTAGCTGTCAACCAGGTCAAGTTGGCGACCGTAAAATATTTGAAGTGATGACCTAAGCTTAATTAATAGGAACCCTTGATTCCGTAGTCTCTACCAAGGAAATCCTGCCAGGAACCACAAGCTCTGGAATATCGTTTCAACCGAGATATATATATATACATGTGTATATATAAATACGTCTGAAAATTAAACCAAACAGTGTTAGAATTAGATTTTAGAGCTGTCAAACCTTTGTTCTTCCCTGGACGGAATTTGAACCTATACCATTGATACACTGCAGCACCATTCGCTTAGCCTTACGTCCAGCACCCTAGACCACTCGACCACATCCATCTCCATTGAAACGATATTCCAGAGCTTGTGGTTCCTGAAAGGATTTCCTTGGTAGAGGGTTGCTGCTTACAAGGAGGCTACGGAACCAAGGGTTCCTATTAATTAAGTTTAGGTCATCACTCCAAAACGGTTGCCACCTGGACTTGGTTGACATCTACGGAATACCTGTGCTACAAATGACCACGATATGTTCCACTTGTCAAAAACACTTCCCGGTTCTTTCCTGTTTCATGACTTATTACCGGGTTTGTAACTAGATTAAAGCTATGGATCTCACTAGTGGAACAGGAACTGCTCACTCTTCCGGAAGAACCTGAGTTCCCCCCCCCCCGATTTTTAGTAGGGTTCATGCTACTTGATCTTTAGTTTTATGTGTATGTTTTGTAGATCGTTGTTTGTCATTTTGTCCTTTTTTATTTTGGCCATTGTGTTGTCTGTCCTTCGATTTTGATTACCTCTGGTATATTAAAGCTCTTCTCTGTATTGAATGTCAAAAGTGAATATGGTGATACCGTACTAATAAAGTGTTTCTATTGAAAAACACGGGACCGATATTTCCACTGTCAATTCGCATCACTTTAATGATCACCACCTATAAAACCTCGTTGAGAAGATGTGAATATATAAGATAGTGGGATATCTTTGTCTTGTAATGGGCCATCGATCAACTGATCAGGAGCACGGCCAATCTGTCTTATTGAAAGGACCATGGCATACTCCATTAACTAGGCATATAAAGTCAATGTGAAGACACCAGACTAGTTTATCACGACTAGTCCCGTATAACCTATGAATCTTCTCTGTAGACACCAGGCTGGCTTATCACGACTAGTCCGGTGTGACCTATGAATCTCCTCTGTAGACACCAGACCAGTTTATCACGACTAGTCCTGTGTAACCTATGAATCTCCTCTGTAGACACCATACTAGTTTATCACTAGTCCTGTGTAACATATGAACCTTATCTATAGACAACAGACTAGTCTATCACGACTAGTCCCGTGTAACCTATGAATCTTCTTTGTAGATATCAGACTAGTTTATCACGACTAGTCCCGTGTAACTTATGAATCTTCTCTGTAGACACCAGACTAGTTTATCACGACTAGTCCCGTGTAACATATGAATCTTCTCTATAGACACCAGACTAGTTTATCCCGACTAGTCCCGTGTAACCTGTGAATCTTCTCTGTAGACACCAGACTAGTTTATCAAGACTAGTCCCGTGTATCCTGTGAATCCTCTCTGTAGACACCAGACTAGTTTATCACTACTAGTCCTGTGTAACATATGAATCTTCTCTGTAGACACCAGACTAGTTTATCATGACTAATCCTGTGTTTCCTATGAATGTTCTCTGTAGACACCAGACTAGTATCTGTATTGGTTTTCGGAAATATCGGTATTGCTTCTCTCTGTAAACCACACTGAGAATGAACAATTTTGCTTAATATGAATACAGTTTACCAAGATAATTCTGTGTTTGTAATTGTCCCTGAAACACCTCCCGCCTTGGGACTTTAAGCAATTCCAGAGATAAACCTTTTCAGTCTATTGCAATCCCGGAAAATTTCAACACCTAAATGACTTTCTGGTACCAACCCAAATACTAGATGCTATATGATATAGCTGAAAAGTGTATACGTACAAACTAATATTTAATTACTGTTAAGCGAACCTTCATCGATACAGCCCGAGATCAACACTAGGAACAACAATGGTGGTATAACAGTTTACTTAGTCAGTGGTAGGACAGACAGAAACGTCAATTGAAGGTCCTTCAAGGGTATGTCAGAGCACGGACAACTGGGCAGGAATCACCAGCGCTTTGACCAGGGGTGAACCAGCTGACCTAAAATGATAAAGGTTGTGATGTTCAATGCTTAAATAGGAAAACAGACGGTCGGACTCAGGTAGTTAAACAGTCATGTTTGGCAAGCATAACAATATTCATAAATGAAAGGATCTCACAAAAGGACAGACACAAACCTCAATATTAGGTTCTTCAAGTGTACATCAGAGCACGGACAACTGGGCCGGAATCGACGACCTTTTGACCAGTGGTGAGTAGGCCGACTTAAAGTTATATAGGTTTGTAATATTTAATGGTAAATGGGAAACACACTGTTAAAATCAAGTAGGTAACCTGAGATGTGGGCAAGCTTACCAATATTTACAAATGAAATGATCTGACAAAATCAACTCCTCGAGTCACTAAAAAGAGGAATTACTCAATTTTCACCAATGATAATGTAGGAAGATTTACTTATGGTTTATCTTTGCCATTTATTATCCAGCCTATAAACTTAATAATTATTTCTGATACCACTTCATGGACCACTGAGAATGTGGTCAAAGGGAGGCAACTGCAATTTATTTAAAAGAAAAATAATTTGTTCAAGGACTTTGAAAACAAGAAATATTTCATAGTAATGCAATTTTATTGAAATAAGACAATTCAATATGCAGAAGAAATTAATATTACTTTATTGTATATTTCTTGTTAAAGTTGTTGTTTTCCTCCAATTTTCGTCCATTGCTCACATTTTAAACATCGTTTCAATCAAATGCAATGTCCAGGGCTTGCTTAACAATTAAGATTAATTGAAAACTTGTTTCTTGATAGCCGTTTACCATCAATTGCGCGGTGATCAATTTGATACACAAGTAATAATGTCAACAAACAATGATCTTAAGCCTTTTTTTGGAGAATAGAATAATTAGAGAATACATAGCCTGGACAAACAAGAGCAGAAGAAAAAACAATTATGTTCCCCAGAATGTATAATTAGTACAGACTGTGGCTATCTAATCAAAATAACTGCTTCTTCGTCACGCACAGATTTTGCTAACTATTCAGCAAACGTTAATCTAAATTCATTAAATTAAAATAACTTTACGTTTTGTAAAAAGTAGAAGAAATGGAAATTATTTTTATCTACACAAGAGGTTTTAAATTCTCATTTCCAGTATTTCCAAGCAAAAACTAGCGGGATGTCATGCGTTCAGCGGGGAGTATTCCGATAAAAAAAGGGAATTCATTTTGTTACAAAAACGGGAATTTTTTTTAATTTCTCTGCTCCTCCCAAAAATATACGTATCTTTAATACCAATGACGCCCAATCATATCATCAGTAGCTTTTACAACAACCACGATACCAAAGAAGATTAGGGAGACGAAAATAGCTGAAATGTCAGATTATTATACACCCCAATCCCCCCTAAGAGAACGAAAAGAAAAACACGAATGAAAAGTATTACAAATATAATTAAAAATAATGGATAGTTTTACAGAATAGGAACACATATTGTGAACATTATATATTCAAAAATGAAGACAAAAAATAACCGAGCGACAAACAACCGCCCGCCCCCACAAACAAATAAAAACAAAACGGAACTAAACCAAATTTAATAAGCAACCCCCTCCCACCTAATAAAAACCCAAAACAAAACAAAACAAAAAAACGATACTGAAATAAAAGCAAAAAAAAAACAACAAAAATTAACAAAAAAAAAAAAAAAAAACAGAAACAAAACTTACCAAAATACAAACCATAGCAATCAATTAATAAACATACAAACAAGAAATATGATTGAAAAGTTAACATACAAATGTAAAAAAAATCTGTTAATTCAAGATTAATTAAATAGGATGACGAGGTGAAAAATGTTGGAATTACACGATTACCCCCCCCCCCCCCCCCCCAACAACAACAGAAAAGGAAAGCAAAATGAATGAAAAGTTAATATTCAGATGCGTTACATACTGTTCTTGTGTCAGAGTTAGAACTCACAGATGAGTTTACTTCAATTAACACGAAGGTACTCCTACAAACAGTACAACATTTTTACTCCCGAGTTGTCCTAGGAATGGATTACTCATTTTGAGTTCTAGATAACAATATTTAGCTATCTTATATTTAACTATCTGATCCATTTCTAAATGTTCTTTGTTTTGTGTAATACCTAGATGTATATTATATAAGTGTAATAAATAATTATGTTTAACTTATTCATCAATGGTACATTAACATGATTTAAACTGTTCATGGTTATATTAAAAACAATTGTTTGCTCTTTAACAGCAAATGTACTATGCTACAAGCAGTACACATTTTGACAGCATCTGATTACCCCTTTGGTATCTTTTAACTTTTCATACTGAGATCATATTTATATACATCAAATCTTATGATCAATCTTACTTAATGTTATCTTAAAATGAGATTAATCAATATCAAAACTTTGGAAATATAAAGTTAAACTGTTCATGGGTATATCTTTGTTTCATTTTTTTGCTCTTTTACCAACTAACCCCTTTCAACAGGTAAATATTTAAATCAATGATCTAAATGTGCATAGAAGTGTATCAGGCTGTGTATTATTCCATTCAAAGTTTTATAATATGTACTTTAGCATCATTAGCTTCACTCTTATATGTATTACAACCAACCCATAACTGTCCGAAGGTATCAATATCAAGTGACATTGGAAGTATAACCCCTTGATCTGACATGACTTTGTATGTCAGTAGTTCTCCCTCTCCTGATATAACATGTAAGGTATGGTTGTCACAATCAGCCACTATAGCATTACCTACTGATGTTGTCACTATATCCCTAGGGTCAAATGGTTTATCTTCTGTATTGATTTGTGGATGTCCCTGATTGATCCCCTTTACACCTCCCTCCTTCCCCAGTACCACCACCTTCCCATTATCAGATGTCAAATCAATAACTACTATATCACTATTTATATCTGTGATTCTGTATGGGGCAGTAAATAGTCTTTGTTTATGTTTGTTATATTGATTGGATTGTTTTTCTTTCTTATTCTCCCCAAATACAATAATTTTCCTACAAGTTGTATCTGTCAGTTTGTATGTATCTGCATCCTCCATTACACCCAGTATAATGTCATTGTTATGGGTCACATGGATTCCAGTTGTTATTAGTGGTGACACCGAAAGGAATGGTTTGATTTGTCCTGATTGTGTTATTAGTTTGACATCTGAACTCTTAATAGAAATAAGAATGTCATTTCTTTTTGTTAGCGTCATGTCATAAATCTGAACAGGGATTTCCTTGATTGTTTGGATCTGATCATCTATTACTACTTTTCTGAAAATCTTGTCTGTATAACTACATACACATGCTGTTGTTTTATCCAGTAATACTAATCTAGTAACACTAGGTAAATCTGCTGTATAATTTTTTAGCACTTTAAGTTCTGTATCATGTGATTTCTTTGATAGGTTGACTGAAGTAAGAATTCCAAATGATTTAGAAATGTGTTGTTCTCCTGACACAAATTCTTGTATTTCAGGACGTAAATTCGTAAAAGACAAATCTGACATACTGCCTCCATGTTCTGCAGCAACTGAAAAAATAATTGCTGCCTTTGTTGATTCTATGCCTGACTGTATTTTCTCTTGCTGATCTTCTAATGTATTTCTAGTTTTGTCTATTTCTTTTGCCATCTCTGCAATCATATGTTTATTTTTACTCTTATTTTTTTCAATATTGTCCCTCAGTTCTTGAGCATATTTACTGATTTCTTCTACCATTTTATTTTCTCTCTCATCAATGTTTTTAATGGCGTACACAGAAAATGAATCCCACTTGAAATCATCTTTTTCAAGGAACTTATTTTCAGTTTCGCATCGAACCACATTTTGAGAAATGTTGTCTCGGATCACTTTCAATTGTTCTATCTTCTCCATACAAACTTGATCGATGGATTCTAAATCATGCTTCTTGTGAGAACTAGAAATACAATTGGAGCACACCAACACGTCACAAGTTCGGCAAAACATAAAACATAACTTACTTTTGTGAATTTGGCATCGAATATTGTCCGTACATATAACTGTTGGTTGAACGTCTATGAGACCTCCAGATGACTTGATATCACGAATTTCATGCTCGATTGATGTTTGCACTTTTAAATGTATCTTTTTGCATTTGTCGCACATGAAAGTCTGACACTGGCGACATGTCCATTTGATTTCCGTTGTGGCTTCACAAAGTTCACAAGTTTTTGGTGTTTGTGCTCGCCGTATAGATTGAGAATAAGCCATCACAAATAATGATTTTTGTTCATATCCGACTTATTGTCAATATATTTGTTATTCATATGGACTGAGAATATATAATTAAGTCAACTTCTAACCTATATACCAGGTAAATATAATCAAACGGAGGAATGGTCCATTATATTAAAGGGTGATATATAGATGGAAGCTGATATATAAAAATTAAATATGGTCTTGTCTATATAAAGTAATTTATTATTGTGTGATTAATTAATGATAACTAATAATTTAGGGAGATAGTTGTTCATCATTTAGAAGATAAGACGATTAAAACTAAGTTGAATGAAGAAATATTTCCCCGTAACAAAATGGACTTTACCTCATTGTCAACTGAAATATTCTACCTACACAAATAATAAAAGTTTGTTATGTCAAGCAAAATTATAGCAATTTAAAGTTGATGATACATGTTTTGAATATAGATAAAATACCAAGGGACCTAAAGGGGATAGCTTGAGAAATACCAGAGATAAGCATTAACATATTTGAAACATGAAATAAAGTTAAATTGACTGAAAGAAAAAACAAGTCCATTTTCCAAGCTCAATGCATAACAAATTAATATTTGCGATCTAAAATAAACTAAAATATGTTCCCCGCTTGAATAACCCATCATTAGATATCGTTCAAATATTCATGAATAAAATTATATTTACTTTTGTGACAAGAAGAATTTACTAGCATTACCACTACTGACATACGTGCTCTTTGCTTGTTAAGTAAGGGTTGATCTTGAAACTTATCTTTTAGAAAGGAAGTCAAACATGACATGTTATTCAGTAATAACCCCCCCCCCCTTTTTTTGCTTTATTAGCTCAGATCACTTATATTCATTACGTGTATATGCGATTAGTTGCTGTTCTTTCAAGTTACATTTATTTCTTTGTTATTTATTGCCTGTGAGAAGGGAAGATAATACATGGAACAAACACTACATATTGAAGCCATAGCTTGGACAGACAGTCAAATGTAATACAAGAGACAAAACTCTAGATATTTAACCCATACCTTGGACAGACAGTAAAAAGTAATGCAATGGACAAAACTCTAGATATTTAAGCCAGGGGATATGCATAATTCGTCACGACTCAACAGTCACAACAACCAAATCAGCAGTCACGATGTGCCATACACAGTATACCAAAAACAGTGTTAAATATTATGAACAGAATTAATCTTTTTTATGCATTTGCCGTAAAAATTCCATAGGAGTAAGATGGTGACCCTAACACAAAGCTGTGCTGTGGCAGTAAAATAACACACCCTAGGTTTGATCACAGGTTTCACATGTTCAGTAATGATAAAACATCGCTGAATATATTTGACAGGAAACTGTTTATTATTCAGGCAAGATACAAATCTCTTAAATATATATGCCATAGTTCAAGTTACTGGAAACATGCAACCATCCTTCAATTGTGAATAGAGTCTCGACATTAAATATTTTTTTGCTTAAATACAGCATATACATGGTCACCCAGCAGACCCAATTGTGACTCCACCTTCCACTCTACCTACGCTACTGTTTGGTATATGCTGTTGCTCCAAACTTACGGACAACACACCACTGTTATCTAGTCAACTGTAAAATATTAATCTTCTCTGTATACATTAGGCTAGCTGCGTATCTTAAATTAAAATGATACGAATAAAAATGTTCAATTTGTAATACTTTTTTATTCATAAACAAAATGTGTGTACCTTCGCGGAATATTTTCAGGAGAGAGTATAAATGTCTGACATCAGATTCCGGATTGTCGCAATATGTCCGTCTGTGAACCTCCAACCATTAATGAATTACAAAAAATATATAAACAACACTAGATTATCACAACTAGTCCCGTGTAACCTATGAACGAACATGTTTCTGTAGATATCAGACTAGTTTGTCACCACCAGACCTGTTTAACTTATGAATCTTCTCTCTAGACACCAGATTAGTTTATCACGTCTAGTCCTGTGTAACCTATGAATCCTCTGTATCCACCAGACTAGTTTATCACGACTAGTCCTGTGTAATCTATGAACCTGCTCTGTAGACACCAAACTAATTTATCACGACTAGTCCCGTGTAACCTATGAACCTTCTCTGTAGCCACCAAACTAGTTTATCACGACTAGTCCTGTGTAACCTATGAATCTTCTCTCTAAAAACCAGATTAGTTTATCACAACTAGTCATGTGTAACCTATAAATCCTCTCTGTATACACCATACTAGTTTATCACGACTAGTCCTGTGTATTCTATGAACCTTCTCTGTAGACATCAAACTAGTGTATCACGACTAGTCCTGTGTAACCTATGAATCTTCTCTGTAGACACCAGACACGTTTATCATGACTAGTCCTGTATAACCTATGCATCTTCTCTGTAGACACCAAATTAGTTTATCACGACTAGTCATGTGTAACATATGAATCTACTCTGTAGACACCGGACTAGTTTATCACGACCAGTCCTGTGTAAACAATGAACCTTCTCTGTAGACACCAGACTAGTTTATCACGACTAGTCCTATGCAACCTATGAATATTCTCTATAAACACCAGACTAGTTTATCACGACTAGTCCTGTGTAACCTATGCATATTCTCTGTAGACACCAGATTAGTTTATCACGACTATTCCTGTGTAACCTATGAAACTACTCTGTAGACACCAGACTTGTTTATCACGATTAGTCCTGTGTAACCTATGGATCGTCTCTGTAGACATCAGACTAGCTTATCACGACTAGTCCTGTGTAACCTCTGAATCTTCTCTGTAGAAACCAGGGGTCTGTTGTCGAACTTGCGATTAAGCTAATCATATGATTAGCCATAATTACATGATTAATTCCTAATAACATACTAAGCTAATCCAATGATTAAATTTTGTTGCTGAACTCTGTTTTTATCAATGTATTAACTAATCATATTTAATCATTTATGTGATTAGGAAAGAATGATGTAATTATGGCTAATCGGATGAATAACTTAATCACAAGTTCAACAACGGACCCCACACTAGTTTATCACGACTAATCCTGTGGAACCTATGAATCTGCTCTGTACACACCAGACTAGTGTATCATGACTAGCACTGTGTAACCTATGCACCTTCTTTGTAGACACCAGACTAGTTTATCATGACTAGTCCTGTGTAACCTATGAACCTTCTCTGTAGACACCAGACTAGTTTATAGCGACTAGTCCTCTGTAATCTATGAACCTGTTCTGTAGACACCAAACTAGTTTATCACGACTAGTCCCGTGTAACCTATGAACCTTCTATGTAGCCATCAGACTAGTTTAACACGACTAGTCCTGTGTAACATATGAAGCTCTCTGTAGACACAAAACTAGTTTATCACGACTAGTCCTGTGTAACCTATGAATCTTCTTTGTAGAAACCAGACTAGTTTATCACAACTAGTCATGTGTAACCTATAAATCCTCTCTGTATTCACCAGACTAGTTTATTACGATTAGTCCTGTGTAATCTATGAACCTTCTCTGTAGACATCAAACTAGTTTATCACGACTAGTCCTGTGTAACCTATGAATCTTCTCTGTAGACAACAGACACGTTAATCATGACTAGTCCTGTGTAACATATGCATCATCTCTGTAGACACCAAATTAGTTTATCACGACTAGTCATGTGTAACATATGAATCTACTCTGTAGACACCGGACTAGTTTATCACGACTAGTCCTGTGTAAACAATGAACCTTCTCTGTAGACACCAGACTAATTTATCACGACTAGTCCTATGCAATCAATGAATCTTCTCTGTAGACACCAGATTAATGTATCACGATTAGCCCTGTGTAAGCTATCAATCTTCTATGTAGACACCAAACTAGTTTATAACGACTAATCCTGTGTAACATATGAATCTTTTCTGTACACACCAGACTAGTTTATTATGACTAGCCTTGTGTAACCTATGCAGAGATCAGACTAGTTTATCACGACTAGTCCTGTGTAAACTATGATCCTTCTCTGTAGACAACAGACTAGTTTATCACGACTAGTCCTGTGTAAACTATGATCCTTCTCTGTAGACACCAGACCAGTTTATCATGACTATTCCAGTGTAATCTATGAACCTTCTCTGTATTCACCAGACTAGTTTATCACGACTAGTACTGTGTAAGCTATGAATCTTCTATGTAGACACCATACTAGTTTATCACGACTAATCCTGTGTAACCTATGAAACCTCTCTGTATACACCAGATTAGTTTATCATGACTTGTCCTGTGTAACCTATGAATCTTCTCTGTAGACACCAGAATAGATTATCAGGACTATTCCTGTGTAACCTATGAAACTACTCTGTAGACACAAGACTTGTTTATCACTACTAGTCCTGTGTAACCTATGAATCTTCTCTGTAGACATTAGACTAGTTTATCACGACTAGTCCTGTGTAACCTCTGAATCTTCTCTGTAGAAACCAGGGGTCTGTTGTCGAACTTGCAATTAAGCTAATCATATGATTAGCCATAATTACATGATTAATTCCTAATTACATACTTTGCTAATCCAATGATTAAATTTTGTTGCTGAACTCTTTTTTAATCAATGTATTGACTAATCATATTTAATCATGTATGTGATTAGGATTGAATGATGTAATTATGGCTAATCAGATCAATAACTTAATCACAAGTTCAACAACGAACCCCACACTAGTGTATCACGACTAATCCTGTGTAACCTATGAATCTGCTCCGTACACACCAGACTAGTTTATGATGACTAGCCCTGTGTAACCTATGAATCTCCCAGACTAGTTTATCACGACTAGTCCTGTGTAACCTATGATCCTTCTCTGTTGACAACAGACTAGTTTATGACGAATAGTCCTGTGTAACCTATGATCATTCTCTGTTGACAACAGACTAGTTTATCACGACTAATCCTGTGTAACCTATGAATCTGCTCTGTACACACCAGACTAGTTTATTTTGACTAGCCCTGTGTAACCTTTGAATCTCCTCTGCAGAAACCAGACTATGTTATCACGACTAGTCCTGTGTAACCTATGATCCTTCTCTGTATACACCAGACTAGTTTATCACGACTAGTCCTGTGTAAACTATGAAAACTCTCTGTAAACACCAGATTAGTTTATCATGACTATTCCTGTGTAACCTATGACAATTTTCTGTATACACCAGATTAGTTTATCATGACTAGTCCTGTGTAACCTATGATCCTTCTGTGTAGACACCAGACTAGTCTATCATGACTAGCCCTGTGTAGCCTATGAATCTCCTCTGCAGAAACCAGACTAGTTTATCACGACTAGTCCTGTCTAACCTATGAATTTTCTCTGTATGCACCAGACACGCTTATGATGACTAGTCCTGTGTAACCTATGAATTCTCTCTGTATTCACCAGACTAGTTTATCACGACTAATCCTGTGTATCCTATGAAACCTCTCTGTATACACCAGATTAGTTTATCATGACTGTTCCTGTGTAACCTATTAACCTTCTCTGTAGACACCAGACTAGTTTATCACGACTAGTCCTGTGTAACCTATGAAACCTCTCTGTATACACCAGATTAGTTTATCATGACTAGTCCTGTGTAATCTATGAGCCTTCTCTGTATACACCAGACTAGTTTATCACGACTAGTCCTGTGTAACCTATGAACCTTCTCAGTAGACACCAAACTAGTTTATCACGACCAGTCCTGTGTAAGCTATGAATCTTCTCTGTAGACGCCAGACTAGTTTATCACGACTAGTTCTGTGTAACCTATGAATCTGTTCTGTAGACACCAGAATAGTTTATCACGACTAGTCCTGTGTGACCTATGAATCATCTCAGTAGACACCAGACTAGTTTATTGGGACTAGTCCTGTGTAACCTATGAATCTCTTCTGTAGACACCGTGGCTACTAACTCTTTCTAAATATTCACGTTCCAGAGTAGATGTGTGCATTGTTTTGCGGATATGTCCAAATCTATTCAGTATTTCTTCTCTCTGTCAACCACACTAAGAATTAACAACTTTGCTAAATGAAAATATAAGCTTACCAAGATAATTCCGCATTTGTATTTCTCCCTGAAACACCTCCAGCCTTGGCTGAGAAGTAGAATATGACTTTTTTCTTTATTACTGGAAGGATTCCCGTTAATAATTTTTTTAAGCAATCTAAGTGAGAAACCTATTAAATCTATTTCAATCCCAGAAGATTTCAACATTTAAAATAATTTCTGGTACCAAGCCGAATACTAGATTTTATATGATACAATTGAAAAGTATATACGCAGGAACTAATATTCAGTCCTTTAAGTGTTGACTCAACCAACTGAACGTGTAAACGAACCTTGATCGAGACAGACCGTGATCCACAGTAGCGACAACAATGGTGGTATAGCATTTTATTTATTGAGTGATTTGATAAAAGGACACACACACGTCAATTGCAGGTCCTTCAAGTGTAGGTTAGAGCACGGACAACTGGGCAGGAATCGAAAGCGCGTTGACCATGGGTGAACCGGCTGACTTAAAATGATAAAGGTTTGTCAAATTACATGCTTAAATAGGAAAACAGATGGTCAGACTCGTGTAGCTAACCCGCCATGTCGGGCAAATACACCAATATTTATATGAGAGAGTCTGACATAATCAAGTCCTCGAGTCATTAAAAGGAAGAAGAATTCAATTTTCACCAATGATAATGTAGGAAGAATTACTCATGTTATTTATAATCTAACCTATAAACAAAATAACTATTTCAGGACGTCCTTCACAAAACAGTGGAAATCCAATAAAAGGGAGGCAACTGCAATTTACTTTCAAAAATAATTTGGTCAAGGACTTTCAACAAACGAGAAATATTCAATACTAATACAATTTTATTAGAATAAGACAATTATATATATAGAAGAAATTAACACTAATTTATTATTTATTTCTTGTTAAAGTTGTTGTAATTTTCCTCAAATTTTTGCACATTGCTCACATTTTTAAACATCGTTTCAATCAAATACAATGTCCAGGGCTTGCATAAAAATTAAGATCCATTGAATTTTTTTTTATTGACAGCCGTTCACGACAATCTAGCTCTGTTTGAAACACACGCAACGGTGTCTACAAACAATGACCTTGAACCTTTTTCCGGATTATGAAAAATATCAGTTAATACACAGTGTAGAGAAACAAGAACGCAAGATTAAGCACGAGGTTAATCTCCTGGTTAAATTCTAGCAATTTATAAGAGACAAACATATTAAATTACACCCAAAATGTATAATTAATACAGCCCGCGATTAGCTAATCACTATAACTGCTCCCACGTCACGTACAGATTTTGAACTAACCTGAGTCAAAATTCATTAATTTATGTTAACTTTACCTTTTGTTAAATGTAAGAGAAATGGAAAAATATGTTTTATGTACGCCCTCATTTCAAGTATTTCCGAAGAGAAAATAGCGAGATGTTGTGTGTTCCGCGGAACAGGAAGATTTTGAATTTCACCGTCCTTGATATCTTCTAAGTTTACTTATTTTGATCATTATGATATCATATTTACATACATCAAATCTTTTAATTTAAAAATAAAAATACTTTCCTTAATTTTATCTGAAAATGAGATTAATCTAATCAATATTAAAAGTTTGAACATGTAAATTTAAACTGTCCATAGTTAATTTTTTTTAAATGATTTTTTGCTCGGTCTTTAACAACTAACTTTTCAACAGGTACATATTTAAATTAATTATTTAAATGTGTTTACAAGTGTATCAAGTTGTGTATTATTCCATTCAAAGTTTTAAAATGTGTACTTTAGCATCAGATTGACCTTTAAGTGTAGCACATCCAACCAGTAACTGTCCCCAGGTATCAATATCAAGGGCCAGTGGACCTATAACGCCCTGACCTGACATGACGTTATATGTCAGTAGTTGTCCCCCCCTCTCCTGATATAACATGTAAGGCATCGTTGTTACAATCAGCCACTATAACATTACCTACTGATGTTGCCACTATATCCCTAGGGTCAAATGGATTATCTTCTATATTGATTTTTGGATGTCCTTGATAGATCCACTTTACACCCCCTTCCTTCCCCAGTACCACCACCCTCCCATCATCATCAGATCTCCTATCAATAACTACTATATCACTATTTACATCAGTGATTCTGCATGGTACAGTAAATAATCTTTGTTTACGTTTGTTATATTGATGGGATTGTTTTTCTTTCTTATTTTCCCCAAATACAATAATTTTCCTACAACTGTTTTCTATCGGTTTGAATGTATATTCCTCCACTATACCCAGTATAATGTCATTGTTATTAGTCACATGGATTCCAGTTGTTATTAGCGGCGCCAACGAAAGGAATGATTTGATTTGTCCTGATTGTGTTATTAGTTTGACATCTGAACTCTTAATAATAGAAATAAGAATGTCATTACTTCTTGTTGGAGCCATGCCATATATCTTAACGGGGATTTCCTTGATTGCTATGATTTGATCATCAATTACTACATGTCTTAGAATATGTTTTGCATAGCTAGAAATCCATGCTGACTTAGTATCCAATGATGCTAATCTAGTAACACCACGTAAATCTGTTGTATAACTTTTTAGCGCTTTCAATTCTGCATCATGTGATTTCTTTGATAGTTTGACTGAAGCAAGAATTCCAAATAATTTAGAAATGTGTTGTTCTCTTGACACAAATTCTTGCATTTCAGGACGTAACTTCGTAAAAGACCAGTTTGACATCCAACCTCCATGTTCTGCAGCAACTGCAAACATAATTGCTGCCTTTGATGATTCTATGGCTGACTGGTTTTTTTCTTGCTGATCTTCTAAAGTATTTCTAGTTTTGTCCATTTCTTTTGCCATCTCTGCAATCATATGTTTATTTTTACTCTTATTTTTTTCAATATTGTCTCTCAGTTCTTGAGCATATTTACTGATTTCTTCTTTCATTGTCTTTTCTCTTTCATCAGTGTTTTTAATGGCGTCCACAGAAATAGAATCCCACATGAAATCATCTTTTTCAAGGAATTTATTTTCAAATGGGCATCGAACCACATTTTGAGATATTTGTCTCGGATCACTTTCAATTTTTCTATCTTCTCCATACAAACTTGATCGATGGATTCTAAATAAAGCTTCTTGTAAGAACAAGAAATACAATTGGAGCACACCAACACGTCACAAGTTCGGTAAAACATACAACTAAACTTACTTTTGTGAATTTGGCATGGAATATTGTCCGTACATAAAACTGTTGGTTGAACGTCTATGAGGCCTCCAGATGACTTGATATCAAGAATTTCATGCTCTATTGATGTTTGTATTTTTAAATGTATCTCTTTGCATTTGTCGCACATGAAAGTCTGACACTGGCGACATGTCCATTTGATTTCCGTTGTGGCTTCACAAGTTCACAAGTTTTTGGTGTTTGTGCTCCGTATAGATTGAGAATAAGCTATCACAAATAATGATTTTTGTTCATATCCGACTTATTGTCAATATATTTGTTAAAAATATGGACTGGGAATATATAATTAAGTCAACTTCTAACCTTGATGTGGTTTCCTGTGTACCTGGTAAATATTTTTTTTGTAATATATATTTTATTCTGATCAATTATGCATACATCACAATACAAATAGCAAAACAATCATGGATAATGTCACCATACTAGTATAAATATAATTTGACACAAAAAATTGTAAATACCTCTATTCACATATCATTATATTTTATTAAACACTTGCCCAAAAGGTTCTGCTTTGTATTTATGACCTAAAATAAGGCACTGAAAACACCACACTCATTGAAGCATTGAAGAAATAGAATTCCACTTACATTTTAAACTATTTGATTTCTTGGCGGTACACAAGTACAGAGAATCAAAATCAATTTTTTTACAATACTGATATATTCAACACAGTCTTTCCATACTGGGATTAGATTTTTCAATTTACAAACATAAATGAAATACTTAACTATAACTATTAATGTATTCAATATATTGAAATATTGACCAGTGAGTACACCAAGTATACAGATTTCTGGTGATATAACAAAATCAATATTACACTTTGTTTGTAAGCAATGTGCAATCTGAAGCCAAATAAGACGGACATGAGGGCAGTGGAAAAATAGGTGTACCAAGCTTTCTCTAGTTTCAAAACAAAAGCTGCACATTTCAGTTTCCGATAAATTACATTTCATCAACTTTTCATTAGTAAAAAGAATTCTTAAGTTAATTTTATACTGAAAAGCTTGAAGTTTTGTACTAATAAGTGTTGTGAAAGGTATTGAGTATATAATGTGCCAATCCTCTTTTACAATTTCTTTTTCAAGTCTAATCTGTCATTTTTCTTGTGATTTTGTCGGATGCACATTATGTTTTTCTACCATCATCTTGTAAAAAGACTTTGTAGGCTTTAAAGTAGTGTTCAACACTGTCACATATCTGTCACAAACTTTTTCTAATTTGTTATTTACTGCAATAACCTCTTTAAATTTCATGGGTATTGCTTTCAGTAAACCATTATATATAAAAAAATTGAAATTATGCCATATTTGTCTTGAAACTCTTCTAAACTTAGAAACCCACATTCATTTTTCAATAAATCATTAATAAAAAATACATCCGCTTTTGCCCAACGCTGATATAAAACTGGTTTTCCTCCAATTTCGATTTCAGAGTTTAACCAAAGTGGTTGGCTTAAAATTTCCTCTGGGGCTGTGGATGGATTATCACGAATACTTGCATAATGTAAAATGACGTCTCGCCAAAAAGAATTGAATTTTTTTGCTAATTGTTTTAGCCCTGAGGGAGAGAGATACCAAAGTTTTTCTCCGCCAGATGCATCTAAATGGTCTGATATTAGCACCTTCCAAGGACCCTGGTTCATGGGGTCTAAAATTTTCTTGATCCAGGATACCTTTAAAGCATGAATGAAGGACTGGATATGGGGCATTTTTAAACCACCATTTGAATAATCACAAATTAATGTAGATCGTTTTATTTTATTTGTACCAGGTAAATATAATCAAGCCTGAGGAATGGTCCATTATATTGAAGGGTGATATATAGATGGAAACTGATACATAGAAATTAAATATAATCTTCTCTATTTAATTTTATTTATTATCTGTAATTAATTAAGCATTCATTATACTATGGGAATATATCTGTTCATCATTAATAATATAGCACTTATAATGTCTTTTATAACTAAGTTGAATGAAAAAAAAAATTTTCCCATAACAAATGGACTTTACTTCCTTGTCAACAGAAGTATGGTACCTGGACAAATATCAACACTTTGCTATGTTAATTTAAGCAATCCGGTCGGGTCCAACCCAAGACTATATAATTGGTATTTATTGCTTCTCCCATAAGTACGCAGTATTTAGGAGGAACCGCAAAGATTGGTTAGCTCGGAATCAGAATTATGTGTCTGAGTAGGGCCACATGTCTACCCACGAACTGCTGTTTCAGTGAGCTGGACTAGTACAAAGTGGACATCATCATAATTGCATTGAATGTATCTTGTTCTTGTCATGATATAACTGAAACATCCATCATTTGTCGTTAAGCAATTATCACTAACTCCCTAATTGTTACTCATATTGGTAGCAGTTCTATTGTTGGCGAGTAAATGGTAGATACTGATATCTTCGTTCATCCCCATAAGAAGGTCATACAAGTTGTTGCCATTAGTTGTTGTACGTCGTTGTCCGTTGTTCATGAGAACGTTGATGTCAATGTCAAATAAGCTAAAAAGAAAATCTTTTTTTTTAGGCGGCGACGTCGATATTTTTGTGATGAAGTCAGTTTCTCTATTATCATACAAACCTTTTGTTCACAACATTTTCCCCACACATTGATAATATATACTTCATATCACTCAAACATAGGTGATATAAAGCAGAATTTGGATTTCCTGTTTCGGCTCCCTACATTTGTTAAATTATCTCGCTTTACAATTTTTCGACTTTTCCTTGATTTATAGAGTCGACACATGTAAGTTGCTGTTAGCATAAGATTGATGAATATAGACACAAACAAGTTGAATTGATGAAAAAGAGATGAAATAATAAAGTAATTTGTTTGAAAATAAATATGCAAACAGAAAGTTAGAACAAGAGGGTTGCATGTCCGTGCTACGAGCGCATGTGCTCTTTTCCGAATGTGGAAAATTCAGGGATAGCAATACATTCAATAATTTTTATATTTTATTCGTGGTGTTTTTAAATAAGCTGTAAGAATTAAGTAATGGCTCCGACTTTTATATAATTTAATCATATATATAACAGTTGACATAAATTCTTGTCGTCTTGAAATTTGATGATCTACATTATGACCTGTAATTACAGATGTTTAAATCCATTGTTCTCAAGTTGCTTAAATCTAATGTTATCTTATGCCAAATCTTTCCAGACCAGGCTTTACTTAAAAGACTTTGTAAAATATGTGTATACATCAACCACAAAATATGTTAAAAATCAGATAAGAGTATTGTAATATTGCCAGTAGTTTGTTGATACACGAGTTATAATGTGCTGAGAAATTATTTTACGAAAAACGTGCCCATGACGTGTTTCTGGAATAACCTTCATCAGGTACGCTCAAAGTCGAAAGTTTGGAGAATTAAATAATTTTAAAAGTTTTGGGAGCAGGTAACTAAAGGGTATAAACAGGATAAGGTCACCTATGTCTGAAGCGGAGAACTTTAGTTTTAATAATATTTACATTATGTAGGAACTGAAAATTTCAGTTACAAATATATCTAATAAGCCATGTTAGTACCGAAACTTTGACTACTGGGAGGATGATACCACCAGGGACTAATAGTCCATAGGCAGAGGTATCGACCCAGTGATAGTAATAAATATGTAGATATCATATTTAGTGTGTACTACATGTTTCTGAAATAACCTTCATCAGGTACGCTCAAAGTCGAATGGCTGGAAAACCAAATAATTTAAAAAGTTTTGGGAGAAAGTAAACAAAAGGGCCTACACATAATAACTGTTGTAAATGTATATGATATATCTTTGAGGAATTAGTGTACAAAGCAAAGTTCACAAGATTGTGGTGCTTCTGTTTTCCGCATAGATTGGGAAAAAGCCATCACAAATAATAAATTCCTTCACTGTAAAATGTCTAATTTAGATTTTGATATCAAACTAATGGTCAATATATTTTCTTCATATGCACAGGGAATATATAATTAAGTCAACTTCTCACTTAACTCTGGTCTCCTATATACCTGGTAAATATAATCAAGCATGAGGAATGGTTCATTATATTGAAAGGTAATATGTAGATGGAAGCTGATACATACAAATAAATATAATCTTCACTATATATTTTATTTATTACTTGTAATTGATTAAGCATTCCTTATAATTTAGTAAGATATCTCTTCATCATCTAAAATATAGCACGTTTTCAACCAAGTTGAATGAAGAAAGATTTTCCACCGTAAGAAATGGACCTTACTTCCTTGTCAACAGAAGTATGGTACCTGGACAAATATCAAAACTTTGTTATCACAATTTAAACAATGCGCTTAATATATAGATCAATTATCTTCTTAATTGGATGTTTAAAATTTGTTTGTATTGTTTCTAATTTAATTTATTTTGAATACACAATGCTACAGATAGATTGATTGATTGATGTTAAACAATGCTATTGATAAGTGATAGGGGTACCAAAAGCTTAAATATGACATAATTTGGTTTGTTTTACACATGAAGCGATCTTTATTATGACTTAAAAGATTAACTGATGGAAAGAAAAGAATCTTTTAGAGAAAGACAATGGGATTTTGTATAGCATGTTATCTTACAAGCTGCACCATTTCTGGCTGTGGACGAAAAAACCCCCCAAAGATATTTAGTTGTCTGTATTTTCGTTTTTTCTTTCAGTTTTCTATTGGACAATGCATAGCAGATTAATACTGACGGTCTTTAGTTTCTCATTGTGCTCAAAAGTAAAAAATAAACTAAAATGTCCTCCTTGACAAATAACCCGCCATTCGATATTTTTCAAATATCCATGAAAATAAAGACCATTTCCTTTTGAGGAAGTCAGTAACATGAGTACTGCCGAAAGCACATTAACTAAATTTCAAGCTACGGTTGATTTTCAAACAAGTTTATATCCCCTTTATCAGCTGATCTTTTTAGAAAGGCGAGTTATCTAATTCTTATAGACTAATCAGTATTGTTAGCCATGACCGCATCGGTGGTGTAATGGTTTGCCTTCTAGCCTCGAATTCGATTAATCATGGGTTCTAGCTCCGATCCGTTCAAGCCAGACTATATAATTGGTATTCATTGCCTCTCCACTCAGCACGCAGTATTAAGGAGTAAGAGCAAATACTGGTTGGCTCGGGATCAGAATAGTGTGTCAGAGTAGGGCGACATGTCTACCTGCTCACTGTTGTTTCGGTGATGTGGTCTAGTACAAAGCGGACATCATCATCATTGCATTGAATGTAACTTGTTCTCGCCATGACACAGCTGTGACATTGCTCATTTAGCGATAAACAATTATCACTAACTCCCTAATTGTTACTCATATTGGTAGCAGTTCTATTGTTGGCGAGTAATTGGTAGATACTGATATCTTCGTTCATCCCATCAGAAGGTCATACAAGTTGTTGCCATTATTTGTTGTCCGTCGTTGTCCGTTGTTCATGAGAACGTTGATGTCGATGTTTTTGTGATGATGTCAGTTTCTCTATCATCATACAAACATCTGCTCACAACATTTGGTCCACCCATTGATAATATATACTTAATACCACTCAAGCATAGGTGATATTAGCAGAGATTGGATTTCCTGTTTCGGTTTCCAAAATATGTTAAATTATCTCACGTTGCAATCTTTCGACTTTTCCTTGATTTATAGGGTCGACACATGCAAATTGCTGTTGATATAATATGGACGAATATGGACACGAACAAGTTTAAATAAAGAAAAAGACATGAAACAAAAAAATATTTAAAAAAAATATATAAACAGAAAGCTCAAAAGGGGGAGGGTGGTATTTCAGTGTTACGAGCGCCTGTGCTCTCTTCTGGATGTTGAAAGCTCAGGGATAAGAATACATTCAATCTATTTTTATAATTAATTCTTGGTGTTTTTAAATAAGCGGTAAGTGTTAAATTAAGCGCACACGACGTGTTTCTGGACTAACACGCTCAAAGTCGAAAGGGTGGAAAACCAAATAATTTTGAATGTTTTTTGAGCCAGTAACCAAAGGGTCTAAACATGAGAGCCAAAAAATCGTCTAAGGTCACCTATGGCTGAGGAAAGAGAACCTTAGTTTAAATTATAATTACATATTTAGGAACTGTAAAGTTCAGCAACACATATATCCAATAAGCCATGTCAGTCCCGAAACACTGATTACTGGACGAATGATACCCTCGCGGACTAAAGCTCCACCACCAGAGGTATCGACCTAGTGATAGAAATGAAAACGCTAATATCAAATTTACTGCGTAATACGCTTTTCTGAAATAACCTCCATCAGACATGCACAAAGTCAAAAGGTTGGAAGACCAAATAATTTTAAAAGATTTGGGAGCAAGTAAACAAAGGGCCTAAACCTGATAACGTTTGTAAATGTATATAATATAATTTTGAGGAATTAGTGTATAAAGCATTCTTCCTCTTATGGGGTCCAATCTCCCTCTCCTTCTTTCTTAAGCAATTTACAATACACCCAATGTCACTTGAAAGGCCATGTGAGCTATTGCATCAGTCGTCAAGTCTGTTGTCAGGACCCTTTATGTTTCATTCTTCTTCTCCAGAAGTACTGTAATGAATGTAATCAAACTTGGCTGAAACATCCAAAGTCCTGACTAAGTGTTGATATTGTGGTGCCAATTAACGATCCAAGATGGATGCTGGGGAATATAAAATCTTTCTGATGGGGTAATATTTCAAATGTGTCTTCTTAAGAACTGTTTAATTCATTGTCACCAATAATGGTGTTATGATGCGTGATAGATTCCTACCAGTGTTTGTGTTTTTGTTAACTAAAATGGCCACCACCACCGAATTTTAGTTTTATCCTAGAGCCATGTGGTAAAATGAATAAAAGCTTTTTCTTAGAAATTACAAACATGACAAAACCTAAGAAGGGTGTGACAAAGTGTCAAATTCTCCCCAAAAATGTAACTTAATTTGAGTTCATTTTGTTGACATCTTACTGTAATATGTAGATGGATTTCATCTCTGCCCTGAGGTTTCCCAGAAAAAACTCTACCGAAGGGAGTGAACAAGTGTAAAATTCAAAAATATAAACTTGGTCTGTAAATATACCAATAGAGAGGTACATACACAATGTGCTACCAAAAATAAATAAAAATATATAGATAATTTTAATAACTTAATTAACAATCATTATTATTTTTAGAAATTAGATACTTTTTCAAAAAATATTTTCAGGAAGGAGAGTTACCCTAATCTTCTTAGACTTGTCAGAATTGACTAGCTATATATGTAGCATTTTTATTATTGCTAAATAAATGTTAGATATTGATAGTTTAGCTCAGGTGTTGAAAATTCAGGAATCAAAATACATTCAATCAATTTTTATGGTTAATTCTTTGTGTTTTTAAATAAGCTGTAAGAATCAAATTAATGGCTCTGACTCCTCATCAAGTTAATCATAGCCATCATATATTACCAGTTTACATGAATTCTTGTCGTCTTGAAATTTGATGATCTAGATTATTACCTGTAATTACAGATGCTTAAGTCCATTGTTCTCCAGTTGTCTAAATCTAATGTTATATTATGACAAATCTCTCCTGACTGGGCTCTACTTCAAAGACTTTGCTAAAAATCATGCATAAAAGACAGCAAAATATGATTTAAAAGTTTCTTTTGTAGTGACATGAGTTTTTCTCTTTCTTTAATGCTTTTCTTTTCATATTTTGGAAATATTGGTTTTTCTTGGGAAGGCTTGTCAACTTTAATATTCTTTATTACACTTTTAGAAACTATAATGGTGTTTTTCAAAGTAGCACTTATTATTTTTATATCTGATTCTGTAGTGGTATATAGACAAATTATATCTTATGAACTAATCATTCAATTTCCCCTAAGGCGCCTTGTGCAATTTCCCTGAAGGTGTTTGGTGCAATTTCCCTTAAGGTGCCTTGTACAATTTCCCTTAAGGTGCCTTGTACAATTTCCCTTAAGGTACCTTGTACATTTCCTTTAGGATGCCTTGTACATTTCCCTTAAGGCGCCTTGTGTAATTTCCCTTAAGGTGTCTGGTGCAATTTCCCTTAAGGTGCCTTGTACAATATTCCTTAAGGTGCCTTGTAAAATTTCCCTGAAGGCGCCTTGTACAATTTATCTTAAGGCGCCTTGTACTATTTCTCTTAAGGCACCTTATGCAATTTCCCTTAAGGCGTCTGGTTCATTTCCCTTAAGGTGCCTTGTACAATTTCACTTAAGGTGCCTTGTACAATTTCACTTTAGGTGCCTTGTACTATTTCCCTTAAGGCACCTTATGCAATTTCCCTTAAGGCGTCTGGTTCAATTTCCCTTAAGGTGCCTTGTACAATTTCACTTAAGGTACCTAGTACAATTTTCCTTAAGGTGCCTTTTACAATTTCGCTTAAGGAGCCTTGTACAATGTCTCCTAAGGCGCCTTGTACAATTTCTCGTAAGGCGTCTTGTACAATTTCCCTTAAGGTGCCTTGTATATTTCCCTTAAGGCGCCTTGTACCTTACCTACATGTAAATAGACTCTATGTAATTACCGGTAACTGACTACTTACTAGTGTATAGTATTGTTTATATACAAAAGTAAATAAGAGCACTATTTCCAGTAGTTTGTTTTAATTTAATAAGCTATGAAAGTTTGTCGGTGACTTATAGCAGATTGGGCACTCCGGATTCCTCCACCAATAAAGCTGACCGCCATGACATAATTAAGAGATTGTTTAAAGTGTCTTAAAGCACCATGACTCTACACAATCTGTAATGCTGTTCACTTGATTTTAAACAACAATCATCGACTCATGTTATTGACAAACTTGTCATAGGCATAAAGTTGTATGATGAGTTTGAAGAATCCACAGAGGTAATCAGAAGCTGTAGATCGAAGGATCGATAATAAATGTTCAAAAAGACAAATTATAAAAGGACAGACAATGAAGTACAAAACACTACACAAAAACTTGATTGAGCAACACAAAACCCCACTAAAATTGGTGATAAACTCAAGGTTTCGCGTAACCTATGAATCTTCTCTGTAGACACCAGACTAGGTTATCACGATTAGTCCTGTGTAACCTGTGAATCTTCTCTACAGACATCATGCTAGTTTATCACAAGTCCTGTGTAATCTATGAATCTTCTCTGTGAAACCATGCCAGTTTCTCACGACTAGTTCTGTGCAACCTATGAGTTTCTCTCTGTAGACACCATACTAGTTGATAACGACTAGTCCTGTGTAACCGTAGACATCAGACTAGTTTATCACGACTAGTCATGTGTAACCTATGCATCTTCTCTGTAGACACCATATTAGTATATCACGACTAGTTCTGTGTAACCTATGCATTTTCTCTGTAGACACTAAGCTTAGTTTATGACGACTAGTTATGTGCAACATATGAATCTTCTCTGTAGACACATGACTAGTTTATCAGGACTAGACCTATGTAAACTATGAATCTTCTCTGTAGACACACAACAGACCGTGATCCACACTAGGAATAACAATGGTGGTATAACAGATCAGGTAGTCAGTAGGACAAACAGACAGACACAAACGTCAATTGTAGTTCCATCAAGGTTACGTCATAGCACGGAAAACTAGGCAGGCATCGATAGCGTGTTGACCAATGGTGAACCGGCTGGCTTAAAATGATAACGGGTTGTTTAAATAGGAAAACAGATGGTCAGTCATGCAGCCAACCTGCCATGTGGGGCAAATACACAAATATTTATAAATAAAAGGATCTGAATCATTAAAAGGAGGAAGAATTCAATTTGCACCATTGATGATGTAGGAAGATTTACCATTGGATTATATTTGCCATTTATTATCCAACATATAAACAAAATAACTATTTCAGGACACACTTTACGAACCAGTAAAAATCCAGTCAAAGGGAGGCAACTGCAATTTATTAAAAAAATAATTTGGTCAAGGACTTTTAACAAAATAAATATTTCATAGTAATACAATTTTATTAAGACAAGAAAATAAAATATAGAGAAGAAATTAACTCTATTGTTTATTTTGTGTTAAAATTGTTGTAATTCTCCTCTATTTATTGTTCATTGCTCACATTTTTATGTATCTTTTCGATCAAATACAATGTTCAGGGTTTGCTTAAAAATTCAGATTCATTAAAACTTGTTTCTTGACAGCCGTTCACGACAAACTACTCAGGACACGACTTTGAGACACAAGTAACAATGTCTACAAACAATGACCCTGGACTCTATTCTGGAGTATACAATTATCAGTTAATACACAAGCTGGACAAACTAGAACAGAAGATTAATCACAATGCTAACCTCCTGACTACATTATAGCAATCTATTACTGAAAATAATATTAAATTACTTCCAAAATGTATTCATTGTAAGTAAGACAGACTGCGACTAGCTAATCACAATAACTGCTCCCTCGTCACATATATACCCTAAACTCCGTTCATACCTATTTAACAAACCTTGGTCTAAGTTCATTAAATTAAATTAACATTAAGGTTTGTAAGATGTAGAACGAAAAGGAAAAGTATGTTTTATCTACACTAGATATTTTAAATCCTCATTTCCAGTATGTCAAAACAAACCATAGGATGGCGATGAGCGTGCCGCGGAGTAATCATCAATTAAAAAAAAAACAGAATTAATCTTGCTACGAAAAGAGGAAGATTTTGAGCTTTTCGGCTCCACCACCCTCCCCCCAAAATACATGGCTGTTCTTACTAAAGACAGAAACGGTAATACCTACAGGCGTCCAATCATATCGCCAGAAAAAGCAAGAAAAAAAAAGGAAAAGAAAAAGAAGAAAAAACACGAATGGAATATTTCAACAATAATAATAAAAATAAAATACAATTTTACAGAATAGGTACACATTAATAATACAATTTTGTAAATTTAACTTTAAACTGTTCATGTTTATATTTTCTGCTGATTCAAAAATAGCTTACTTTATGTTATCTTAAAATTAGATTAATCAATCAATAATAAAAGTATGGAAAGTTAAACTCTTCATGGTAATATTTTCTTAATTAAAAAACAATTGTTTTTGCTTTTGAACAACAAACTCAACTGGTAGATATTTAAATCAATGACCTAAATGTGCATAGAAGTGCATAGAAGTGTATTATTCCACTCAAAGTTTTACAATGTGTACTTTAGCATCATATTCACCTTTAGATGTATTACAACCAACCAATAACCGAGCCGATGTATCAATAGCAAGTGACAATGGTAGTATAACCCCATGATCTGACATGATTTTATATGTCAGTAGTTGTCCCCCTTCTCCTGATATAACATGTAATATATGGTTGTTACGATCAGCCACTATAGCATTACCTACTGATGTTGTCACTATATCACAAGGGTGAAATGGTTTATCTCCTGTATTGATTTCTGAATGTCCCTGATAGATCCACTTTACATCCCCTTGCTTCCCCAGTACCACCACCCTCCCATCATCATCAGATGTCCTATCAATAACTACTATATCACTATTTACATCTGTGATTCTGTATGGGTTAGTAAATAGTCTTTGCTTACGTTTGTTATATTGATAGGATTGTTTTTCTTTCTTATTCTCCCCAAATACAATAATTTTCCTACATTTTTTATTTGTCAGTTTGTATGTATCTTTCTCCATTGCACCCAGTATAATGTCATTGTTATTAGTCACATGGATCCCAGTTGTTATTAATGGTGCTACAGTAGTGAATGGTTTGATTTCCCCTGCATTTGTTAACAGTTTGACTTCTGAACTATTAAAAATAAAAAGAAGAATGTCATTACTTTTTGTTAAAGCCATGTCATAGATCTTAACAGGGATTTCCTTGATGGTTATGATCTGATCATCAATTAATACTTTCCTTAGAATATTTCCTGTATAACTAGAAATCCATGCCGTCTTAGGATCCAGTGATATTAAGCTGTCAATTGTGGGTAAAGCTGTTGTATAACTTTTTAGCCCTTTAAGTTCTGTGTCATGTGATTTGTTTGACGATTTGACTGAAGTAAGAATTCCAAATGATTTAGAAATGTGTTTTTCTCCTGAAACAAACTCATGTAATTCTGGATGTAACTTCGTAAAAGATAAGTCTGACATACTGCCTCCATGTAATGCAGCAGCTGCCAAAATAATTTGTGTACGATTTGATTCTATGGCTGACCGTATTTTGTCTTGCTGAACTTCTAAAGTAATTTTTGTTTTGTCTATTTCTTTTGCCTTCTGTGAAATCATTTGTTTATTTTTTCTATTTTTCGTTTCAATATTGTCCCTCAGTTCTTGGGCATATCTACTAATTTCTTCTATCATTTTCTTTTCTCTCTCATCAATGTTTTCAATGGCGTCCACAGAAATAGAATCCCACACGAAATCATATTTTTCAAGGTCTTTATTTTCAGATTCGCATAGAACCAAATTTTGAGAAATTTTGTCCCGGATCGCTTTCAATTTTTCCATCTTTTCCATACAAACTTGATGGATAGATTCTAAATCATGCTTCTTGTGAGAACTGGAAATACAATTGGAGCACACCAACACGTCACAAGATCGGCAGAACATAAAACATAACTTACTTTTGTGAATTTTGCATGGAATATTATCCGTCCAGATAACTGTTGGTTGAACGTCTATTAGGCCTCCAGATGTCTTGATATCAATAATGTTATGTTCGATTGGCGTTTGCACTCTTAGGTGGATATTTTTGCATTTATTACACATATACGTCTTACAGTTTAGGCACCTCCATTTAATATTAGTATCTGTTAAGCAAAGTTCACAAGTTTTTGGTGCTTGTGCTTTCCGTATGGATTGAGAATATGCCATATCAGAAATAATAAATTCCTTTACTGTACAAAAGCCAAATTATATTTTGATATCATACTTATGGTCAATATAGTTTCTTTATATGCACTTTAAATATATAATTCATGTATAGTCAACTTCGAATGTTGATCTGGTCTTCTATGTACCTGATAAATATAATCAAGTCTGTGGAATGGTCTATTACATTGAAAGGGATATACATTTGAAAGCTGATATATGCACACATAAATTAAAAATAATCTTTTCTATATACATTTGTAATATCTTTTATTGTTTTTTTTATTGATTATTTATTCCCAATAAATTGGGAAAATATATCTGCATCATTTAGAATGTAACTATTTTCCAACTACGTTTGATAAAAACAATGTTTCCCCGTGACAAAAATGGACCTTACTTCCTTGTGAACTGAAATATTTTACCTGCACAAATAATAAAACGATGAAAACAATGTTTCCCCGTGAAAACAAAATGGACCTTATTTCCTTGTCAGCTGATATATTTTGCCTGCACAAATAATAAAACTTTGTTTTGTCAAGCTCAAATATAGCAATCTAAAGTTGATGATATATGTTTTAGATATAGATAAATTAACAGGGGACCTAATGGAGATAGTTTGAGAAACACCATTATAACTATTAGTCGATTTGAAAAGCTCTGCAGAGCTTGTGTTTTATGCATGTTGTGATATGTATCGACTCTAAATAAAACTTTATTTATTTATTTATTTATTTATTTATTTATACCAAACCTAACCATTAAAATGTTTGAATCATGACATAAACTTAAACTGATTAAAGGAAGAAAAAAGTCTTCCACAAAACAATCCATAGCTAATTCATATTGGCTGTCTTAATCAAATTAAGATTTGTTCCCGCAAGAGTAACCCACCATTGTTCAAATATTCATGCACACAATTATATTGACTTTAGCTGACAATTTAGTAGCATTATCATCACTGAATAAACACTAACCTTGTTAGTAAAGCTAGGGTTGATTTTCATACTTAACTTATAGAAAGGAAGTCAAACATGAAATGATTTTCACTAATAACCCCCCTTTTTGTTTTATTAGCTAATTCTGTGCAACCTATGAGTTTTCTCTGTAGAAACCACACTAGTTTATAACGACTAGTTCTGTGTAACCGTTGACATCAGACTAGTTTATCACGACTAGTCATGTGTAACCTATGCATCTTCTCTGTACACACCGGACTAGTATATCACGACTAGTCCTGTGTAACCTATGCATCCTCTCTGTAGCCACCAGACTATTATATCAAGACTAGTCCTGTGCAACCTATGCATCTTCTCTGTAGACACTAAGCTAGTTTATAACGACTAGTCCTGTGTAACCGTTGACATCAGACTAATTTATCACGACTAGTCATGTTTAACCTATGCATCTTCTCTGTACACACCGGACTATTAAATCACGACTAGTCCTGTGTAACCTATGCATCTTCTCTGTAGACACCACACTAGTTTATAACGACTAGTTCTGTGTAGCCGTTGACATCAGACTAGTTTATCACGACTAGTCATGTGTAACCTATGCATCTTCTCTGTACACACCGGACTAGTATATCACGACTAGTCCTGTGTAACCTATGCATCTTCTCTGTAGACACCAGACTATTATATCAAGACTAGTCCTGTGTAACCTATGCATCTTCTCTGTGGACACTAAGCTAGTTTATAACAACTAGTCCTGTGTAACCGTTGACATCAGACTAGTTTATCACGACTAGTCATGTTTAACCTATGCATCTTCTCTGTACACACCGGACTATTAAATCACGACTAGTCCTGTGTAACCTATGCATCTTCTCTGTAAACACCACACTAGTTTATAACGACTAGTTCTGTGTAACCGTTGACATCAGACTAGTTTATCACGACTAGTCATGTGTAACCTATGAATCTTCTCTGTACACACCGGACTAGTAAATCACGACTAGTCCTGTGTAACCTATGCATCTTCTCTGTAGACACCAGACTAGTATATCAAGACTAGTCCTGTGTAACCTATGCATCTTCTCTGCAGACACTAAGCTAGTTTATGACGACTAGTTCTGTGCAACAAATGAATCTTCTCTGTTGACACCAGACTAGTTTATCACGACTAGTCCTGTGTAACTAATACATTTTCTCTGTAGACATCACACTAGTTTATCATGACTAGTCCTGTGTAAACTATGAATCTTCTCTGTAGACACAAAACTAGCTTATCCCGATTAGTCCTGTGATTACTCAATCTTTCTAAGTGTTCAGATTCCAGAGTACATGTGTATATTATACTTTGTAAATTTCCAAGTCTAGTCAATATTTCGTCTCTCTGTTAACCACATCAAGAATCAAGAGCTTTGTTAAATAAGAATACAAGTTTACCGAGATAATTTCGCATTTGTATTTGTCCCTGAAACATCTCCAACCTTGCCTGAGAAGTAGGATATGACTTGTTTCTTTATTACTGGAAGGTTTCCCCTTATTCAATGGTTTAGGTAACTCCAAATAATAAACGTATTAAGTCTATTTCTATCCCGGAGGATTTCAACACCTTAATGACTTTATGGTACGAAGCCGAATACTAGATTTCATATAATACTACTGAAAAGTGTATAAATAGAAACCAAAATTCCGTTCGTCTTAATGTTGACTCAACCAACTGAAGGTGTAAACGGATCTTGATCAATACAAACCGTGATCCACACTAGGAACAACAATGGTGGTATAACAGTTTACGTAGTCAGTGGTAGGACAAAAAGAGAGACACAAACGTCAATTGTAGTTCCATCAAGGGTACGTCATAGCACGGACAACTAAGCTAGAATCGATAGCATGTTGATCAATGGTGAACCGGCTGGCTTAACATGATAAAGGGTTGTTTAAATAGGAAAACAGACGGTCAGTCATGCAGCCAACCTGCCATGTGGGGCAAATACACAAATATTTATATATTAAAGAATCTGAGTCATTAAAAGGAGGAAGAATTCAATTTGCACCATTGAAAATGTAGGAAGATTTACCATTGGATTATATTTGCCATTTATTATCCAACCTATAAACAAAATAACTATTTCAGGACACACTTTACGAACCAGTAAAAATCCAGTCAAAGGGAGGCAACTGCAATTTATTAAAAAAAATAATTTGGTCAAGGACTTTTAACAAAATAAATATTTCATAGTAATACAATTTTATTAAGACAAGAAAATAAAATATATAGGAGAAATTAACTCTATTGTTTATTTTATGTTAAAATTGTTGTAATTCTCCTCTATTTATTGTTCATTGCTCACATTTTTATGTATCTTTTCAATCAAATACAATGTTCAGGGTTTGCTTAAAAATTCAGATTCATTAAAACTTGTTTCTTGACAGCCGTTCACGACAAACTACTCAGGACACGACTTTGAGACACAAGCAACACTGTCTACAAACAATGACCCTGGACTTTATTCTGGAGTATACAATTATCAGTTAATACACAAGCTGGACAAACTAGAACAGAAGATTAATCACAATGCTAATCTCCTGACTGCATTATAGCAATCTATTACTGAAAATAATATTAAATTACTTCCAAAATGTATTCATTGTAAGTAAGACAGACTGCGACTAGCTAATCACAATAACTGCTCCCTCGTCACATATATACCCTAAACTCCGTTCATACCTATTTAACAAACCTTGGTCTAAGTTCATTAAATTAAATTAACATTAAGGTTTGTAAGATGTAGAACGAAAAGGAAAAGTATGTTTTATCTACACTAGATATTTTAAATCCTCATTTCCAGTATGTCAAAACAAACAATAGGATGGTGATGAGCGTGCCGCGGAGTAACCATTAATTAAAAAAATACAGAATTAATCTTGCTACGAAAAGAGGAAGATTTTGAGCTTTTCGGCTCCACCACCCTCCCCCCAAAATACATGGCTGTTCTTACTAAAGACAGAAACGGTAATACCTACAGGCGTCCAATCATATCGCCAGAAAAAGCAAGAAAAAAAAAGGAAAAGAAAAAGAAGAAAAAACACGAATGGAATATTTCAACAATAATAATAAAAATAAAATACAATTTTACAGAATAGGTACACATTAATAATACAATTTTGTAAATTTAACTTTAAACTGTTCATGTTTATATTTTCTGCTGATTCAAAAATAGCTTACTTTATGTTATCTTAAAATTAGATTAATCAATCAATAATAAAAGTATGGAAAGTTAAACTCTTCATGGTAATATTTTTTTAATTAAAAAACAATTGTTTTTGCTTTTGAACAACAAACTCAACTGGTAGATAGTTAAATCAATGACCTAAATGTGCATAGAAGTGCATAGAAGTGTATTATTCCACTCAAAGTTTTACAATGTGTACTTTAGCATCATATTCACCTTTAGATGTATTACAACCAACCAATAACCGAGCCGATGTATCAATAGCAAGTGACAATGGTAGTATAACCCCATGATCTGACATGATTTTATATGTCAGTAGTTGTCCCCCTTCTCCTGATATAACATGTAATATATGGTTGTTACGATCAGCCACTATAGCATTACCTACTGATGTTGTCACTATATCACAAGGGTGAAATGGTTTATCTCCTGTATTGATTTCTGAATGTCCCTGATAGATCCACTTTACATCCCCTTCCTTCCCCAGTACCACCACCCTCCCATCATCTTTAGATGTACAATCAATAACTACTATATCACTATTTACATCTGTGATTCTGTATGGGTTAGTAAATAGTCTTTGCTTACGTTTGTTATATTGATAGGATTGTTTTTCTTTCTTATTCTCCCCAAATACAATAATTTTCCTACATTTTTTATTTGTCAGTTTGCATGTATCTTTCTCCATTGCACCCAGTATAATGTCATTGTTATTAGTCACATGGATTCCAGTTGTTATTAGTGGTGCTACAGTAATGAATGGTTTGATTTCCCCTGCATTTGTTAACAGTTTGACTTCTGAACTATTAAAAATAGAAAGAAGAATGTCATTACTTTTTGTTAAAGCCATGTCATAGATCTTAACAGGGATTTCCTTGATGGTTATGATCTGATCATCAATTAATACTTTCCTTAGAATATTTCCTGTATAACTAGAAATCCATGCCGTCTTAGGATCCAGTGATATTAACCTGTCAACTGTGGCTAAATCTGTTGTATAACTTTTTAGCCCTTTAAGTTCTGCATCATGTGATATGCTTGACGATTTGACTGAAGTAAGAATTCCAAATGATTTAGAAATGTGTTTTTCTCCTGAAACAAACTCTTGTAATTCTGGATGCAACTTCGTAAAAGATAAGTCTGACATACTGCCTGTATGTACTGCAGCAGCTGCCAAAATGATTTGTCTGCTATTTGATTCTATGGCTGACCGTATTTTGTCTTGCTGAACTTCTAAAGTAATTTTTGTTTTGTCTATTTCTTTTGCCTTCTGTGAAATCATTTGTTTATTTTTACTCTTATTTTTTTCAGTATTGTCCCTCAGTTCTTGAGCATATTTACCGATTTCTTCTATCATTTTCTTTTCTCTCTCATCAATGTTTGTAATGGCGTCCACAGAAATAGAATCGCACACGAAATCATATTTTTCAAGGTCTTTTTCTTCAGATTCGCATAGAACCAAATTTTGAGAAATTTTGTCTCGGATCGCTTTCAATTTTTCCATCTTTTCCATACAAACTTGATGGATAGATTCTAAATCATGCTTCTTGTGAGAACTGGAAATACAATTGGAGCACACCAACACGTCACAAGATCGGCAGAACGTTAAGCTTAACTTACTTTTGTGAAATTGGCATGGAATATTATCCGTGCAGATAACTGTTGGTTGAACGTCTATGATGTCTGTAATGTTATGTTGGAATGTCGTTTGCACTCTTAGGTGGATATTTTTGCATTTATTACACATATACTTCTTACAGTTTTGGCACCTCCATTTAATATTAGTATCAGTTAAGCAAACTTCACAAGTTTTTGGTGCTTGTGCTTTCCGTATGGATTGAGTATATGCCATATCAGAAATAATAAATTCCTTTACTGTACAAAGGCCAAATTAAATTTTGATGTCATACTTATGGTCAATATAGTTTCTTCATATGCACTTTGAATATATAATACATGTATAATCAACTTCGAATGTTGATCTGGTCTTCTATCTCCAGGTAAATATAATCAAGTCTGTGGAATGGTCTATTACATTGAAGGGGATATACATTTGAAAGCTGATATATGCACACATAAATTAAAAATAATCTTTTCTATATACATTTGTAATATTTTTCATTGGTTTTTTTTATTGAATATTTATTCCCAATAATTTGGGAAAATATATCTGCATCATTTAGAATGTAACAATTTTCCAACTACGCTTGATAAAAACAATGTTTCACCGTGACAAAAATGGACCTTACTTCCTTGTGAACTGAAATATGTTACCTGCACAAATAATAAAACTTTGTTATGTCAAACTCAATTATAGCAATTTAAAATTGATGATATATTTTTTTAAATATAGATAAATTATCAGGGGACATAAAGGGGATAGTTTGAGAAATACCAGATCTAAGCATTAAAATGTTTGAATCGTGACATAAACTTAAACTGATTAAAGGAAGAAAAAACACAACACAATGCATAGCTAATTAATATTAGGGGCCCGGGTGGCTCAATGAGTTAGGTCGCTGGATCTAACAGCTCATACAAGCGAATCACCAATACGGTGTGGGTTCGCGCCCGGCTTTGTAAATTACAAAAAGGGTGCACTCAACTCGCATTCGCAAGTGATAAAGTTTACCAGTTGCTTGTCTATGGTCGGTGGTTCTCTCCGTGTGCTGGCTAGAAATGATAACAACTAATGTTTATGCGTACATGTATCTCAGAGAATGACTTTATTTTACTAGTAACCAGTGATGACTTGAAACGTTGATACAATACGATTAACTACAAAATAGTAAAACAAAACGACACACAAATATACAGAATACAAAATACATACAGCAGTAAACATACCTAATATTAATACTGTTATGTCAAGAAACGTATTATGGTTTGACTGATGGTATTCCAAATATCAAATACAGTAAAGTATATTCTATGTGAATATCAATGTTTACAATTAAAGTTAACAACACAATAATACCCAAAGGATATGCATAATATTCTAGAAGTTCAATGTTCTCTATTGTGAAATATCTACAAGTAATCCGGAGATTCTCTCATTATACAAATAATAGTATGGCTTATAATCAGTACTTGAATGTTATTGAATAAGGGTAATAACAAAATGACCAAACTCCGAAGAATCTTACAAACTAGAAAAATGATAAATTTTATATCACGTATCCGTGATGTGCTGTTTAAAAATAGTTAATCCGTCTATTTATAGATTCACCTGAGCAAAACTTGCAAACTTTATAACATTGATTTAAACCGATAAATAATTATTGCATCATGGCAACATAGCATAATGATGATAATTAATACAAAAACTCAGAACATATTTCAGCACAGAAATAGAAATAATTGGAAAAAACATCAACCGGAAACACAACGTGTGTTTACTTCAAAAATGGCGATTTACAGCTGTATTAAACCTGAGACGTGATGAACACATGCATTCGAATAAACACAAATAAAGTTAAAAATTGGCACCTACATCCCAGCCCCTAATTGTGGATTTACTTTCGACACAATTAATACTAAACATCGATTCCAAAGTATAAAGATTCTATACAAATAGAAGGGCAAACAATAAATATCTTTGTCACATTGCAAAATATTTTTAAACATGTGTATCCCTTTTGGAAAATATCAAATATCAACAAATACATTATATTATAAAGCTTCAATTAGTCAAGTGAAGTTAGTCCATTTCCAAAAGAAGGCAAAGCTTATCAATAGGACGGGTCAAAATGTTTGTAGAAGTTTTCACCTTAACCTGACGAACAAGGCCAAATCGATCATGAATTGTCTCCAATGTTATGCCCATAGGCCAAGAGTTCATGGGTGCGTTCGAGTCTACAATCAAGACAACATTTCCTTATTCAATTTTTGTCGTTCCTGATGAAGAGGTAAGTATTCACGTACCCAACGGCACCAGAACAAATTAGCCATATATTGTACCTGTCTCCAACGACGCTTACCGTAGTTGTCTGTCTTGCTAAAGATTCCAGAAGGTAAGTTCGGTTTTCGCTTCATTAAGAGTAAATGATTAGGTGTGAAAGGTTCTAAGTCGCTAAGAACATTCGAATTAGCAGTGATAGGGCGGTCATTAAAAATAGCCTCGATTTCACAAAAAAGAGTATGAAGACAATCGTCATTAAGTACCTGTTCTCTAACAACAATATTGACCACTTTCCTTCTACTACTTACCAACATTTCCCACACACCACCAAAGTGTGACTCAGCTGGTGGGTGCAATTGCCATTCAACATTTTTCTTAATCATCGATTCCTGTAATACTGAGGTGTTCCATTCGTTTATTGATCTAGTTAACTCTCGTTCGGATCCGATAAAATTAGTCCCATTATCCGATCACATCTTTGTAACTTGACCACGTCTAGCTATGAAACGACGCAGCGCATTAATATAAGAATTTGTATCCAACGAATCAGCAATTTCCAAATGTACAGTACGACTTGTTAAGCAAGTGAAAATGACACCATACCGCTTAACCGGACTACGTTTTTGCTTCACAAAGGTCGAGCCAAAATAGTCTACGCCTACTCTAATAAACGGTGATTCATCTGGCGTAACGCGGTCCTTCGGTAAATTTGCCATCTTTTGTTCTCTATCGGATGCACTCTGTCGTCGACAAACAATACACTTTGAGAGCAACTTCCTTATTGCTGATGGAGCGTTAACAAGCCAGTATATCTCTCGTAATCTAGCCAACATATGGTTTCTCCCACCATGTGTCAGATCAATATGAATTTGTCCGAGTATTAAATTCGATACAAGGTGATTCTTTGGTAGAATAAGTGGATTCTTGCTTTTAAGAGGCATGGTTGAGTCACACAAACGCCCTCCAACTCGCAAAGCACCATGTTCTATGATTGGATCGAGTTTTCGAATGATACTATTGTCCTTCACGTGTGAATTTCCTGTCAATAGAGTATCTATTTCCGAGGCAAATGTTTGATGCTTAGCGTTTCCAGCTTCGTTAATGTCTTTCAATGAGATACGATTCATGTCAACATTTGTAGGTTCATTACTACCAATCTTTGTTCCATTTTGAATGATTTTGTTTCTTTTGTAACGAACTCTTCTAAGTAATTTGTGGCCTCCGATACGTTGGCGAGTCTAAGCAGCCCTTCCACAAACGTCTGAATGGACACAGGAGTGACCTTACAGAAAAACAATTTCTTCCTGTGAGCCAGCACTTCGAACTGTCTGACCACAGTTTCGAGGATTTTAACAGAATGAAAATCCTCGTCATTGAACAGAACTGTCTGTGGAGTGATTTTCAACGTGAGAATCGGGAAAGATTTTGGATTAAAGAATTCCGTATTTTACATTCGGACGGTATTAACAGAAAACAATAGGTTTTTATGTATATTTTCTTTCACGGTGTTTATAGTTAGCGAATATTTTACTACTGTCACAAAGCTAAGGATGTGTGCTCACCACCTTTAATTAACGATAATCTTTAACATTCTCAAATGCATCACACGTTGTCACCTGACTATTTAGTGAGTTGTAATTATACCATATAATCTTTACAAACTCAGTCTAATTTTGAAAGACATTGAGGAAGGTCATTTGCTGATCGAAAATTTTGTCAATATATTCTTTGTAGCATCTTTATCGATATCGTTGCACAATCTTCTAGACTTCTATAATTTATTTTGTTTGTGCTGCATTGTCATGTCTCGACGATCCGTTACTCATTAAGTTCTCTGGTTGGTAGATTCCATTAGACCTTTTTTGAACTACCTGTATTGTGTTTTTACACGATCCCATTGGACTTAGTTATTCCATCTTATCTCATTAACTGTGACGAATATTTTAAGCAACTTAGAATAATTAAACAAAAACAGGTGAAAAATAGTTATCATCTATCTAATTTCACCCAGTACATTGAACATGATGTTATTCCTAGTGGATTACACATCAAACTCTTGCCTCAAACACCAGGCAGTGATTCTAACTCTGTAAATCGTAAATGGAATCAGACTCTTTTTCACTGCTCCAAACGTTTGTTGATCTTTCTAAAACATCACTGTGAAGAACATCTTAAAAATTTGACAACAGAGTTTCATTCTCTTTTAGATATATGTAAAACAAAAGACCTATTAGTCTCAGAATATGAAAACATTTTAAAGCGTTTTAATGACATTATTGCTATTCAAAGTTTGGCTCTCAATAAACGACAACGCAGTAAATTCCACCGAAATGGCGTTTCACACCAACCAGCGCCCTCTATTGACAAACAGAAAAAAGACGCAATAGACATTTTAAGCGTAGATCCCGAGTAATTAAGTAGCACTCTGGCTAAGAATCATGCAAGGGGTGATACATTTCTGGTTTAATAGATTTAACTGATGGTAAAACATAAAAAAATAGTAGCCAAACGACCTATACCCTTACTGTTGCCATGATAACAACAACATCATAGTAGCCATTGCTAGGAAGCCTTATTATGAGCTTAAATTCCAATATTTGATAGATAAATCAATAAAATAATGTTTAATATTATAATATAACTGTATAGTATCTAATATCTATAATATTTAATAAACTTGTTAAAACAATTTTGGTAAAATAGCAATGCGCCATATTTAGTTACCATGGCAACCAAAATCATACCAATCGTCAAATTAAAAAAAGAGAAAAAGACCATTTTCCACTTTCAATATTTCCCATGACCAGGGGGTTAGAATGAATGTACCTATTGTTATTGATCAGTCTGACTTTTGCCTAAAACATATGAAAAATAAACCACTGTAGCCTAGTGTAGATTTTTCATAAAATGACATTGTTCGGTTGTATATTTTCCAAAATGCACTGCTGACTATGCGTGATGTTTTCCAAGAATATAAGACTAATCTTAGTGTTTGTCAGTCAATATTGGTTGTTTTCCTTTAATCAATTGCTGCAATGTATTCAACATTCCAATGTATATCATTATTTGAAAATATTTGGGGGTCCGCTGTTTAGTGACGGCCGCCCTATAGTGATCAGTCTGTCCGTCCATCGTGCTTCCGTCCGTAACAAATCCTGTCCGGCCTGTAACTTTTTTGTCTTATGTGAGAGGCTTTTGATATTAGGCATGTGGGTAGATCACATCAAGACGATGTGTCGCGTAACATCGCTTGTGACATTTGACCTTGAACTTTGACCTCAAGGTCAAATTATTGCTTTTTTAATGACAACTTCGTGTCCGGGTTGTAACTTTTTTGTCTTATGAGATAGGATTTTGATATTAGATATGTGGGTAGATCACCTCCAGATGATGTGTGACGTATCATGCTTAGTGACATTTGACTTTGAACTTTGACCTCAAGGTCAAATTATTGCTTTTTTAATAACAGGTTTGTGTCCGGGTTACAACTGTTTTGTCTCATCATATAGACTTTTGATATTATGCATGTGGGTAGATCACATCAAGCCGTTGTGTCATGTACCATAGTTGGTGACCTTTGACCTTGTGCGGGGCCTACATAGATGGATTCCATCTCCATGATATCTAATGTCTTCTGATCTACTTTTGGGGAGGGATAGTGGGAGAAAAAAGGGGGGTTTACAGGGTTAAACCACATAATACCAAATACAGCATGCAGAATTTATGAAAAATTATAGCTAAACAATTTCTTTTTAAGCAAATATAAAGTTAGTTTTCTGAAATATGTTTCCATAGAGAATGCAAAATCCAAATAAAGGAATTTTGGAAAAGCATACACCCTACAATAAGTCATGAAGTATACAAGGGCACCGTGAGGCGTCGCATCCCCTCGCAGCCCAAAAATCATTGACTCCATTCTTTTATGTCCTGTTGTGACCTTGATTTTTGACCTTGAAAATCAACAGGCTGCTTGCTCTTGCCATTGTCTACCCACATACCAAGGTTGATGAATATGCATTAAGAAATGCAAGGTTTAGATTGGGAACAAGATTGTTACGGATACACTAATGGAGAGCAGCGTTACTATATCACCGCCACAACTTTGTTGCGAGGGGAAAATTAGCCCTCTAAGTGGCTTTAAAAAACAGTCGCCTCAAACATATTTATTCAAAAATAACAAATAAGGGTAATAACAAAATTACCGAACTCCGAACAATCTTACAAAGGGAAAGTCAAAACTCATAATTATATAAACAGACAAAATCAGTCAACAACCTGAAAACTGTGAAAACCGTAATGACCCTGACTTGGTACAGGCATTTCTAAAGAAATGGTGGGTTGAATCAGATTTTAAAGCGCCAAACCTCCCGCTCTCATTACAGTTCAAAGGCTCCCGCTGTCACTATAACAGTATTTAAATACAGGAACAAAATAGGTAAAATAGTTGTCAAAGCAGTATCATATTCGGTGACGTAAATTTCAAGAATATTCTTACGTCACACATTGATAGAAAAATATCCTTGACATTTTTCTTGACTTCTTTATCTTTATACATTTTCATTATATGAAAATGCATCGCTTATACTCGTTTCTGCAGAGATGGAATATATTTCGACAAGATCTTGGTATCGGAATATAAACTTTTAAGAGATCGAATAAGGCGAATTTTTTCATAGTCCTGGTCCAGTAACCTGTTTCTCAGATGAAGATGACGTTTCAGGAAATCAGAATAATTGCTACTGGCCCTTGCATAGCGAATCAATTGCGAGATGCAAACACCATATGGAGGAAAAGCTGGTATATTGCTGCACATGTTTGGAAAATTTATGATTTTAAAATTGAAGTTTATCATAAATTTTAGTACTGAGTTGACCACTGTCGTCAAATTCGAGGTATATGTCCAAAAATGATGCGGACGACGCTGTATCTGTGATTTCTTTAACTTCCAGCTCTGGAGGATATATCAATGGAAGAAATTCTGCAAATCTAGAATTATTGATAGATAAAACGTCATCAATATACCTGTATGTGAAATTAAAGGATCTAGCCTCATGAATCTTCTTATCTTTTACAAGCTTTTGAAGAAACTCCGACTCATATGAGCATAGAAATAAATCGGCTAGAAGAGGGGCACAATTCGTACCCATTGGTATGCCGACGACCTGCTGAAACAGTGTCCCTCCAAAGGAGACCTATATGTTATCGATGAGGAACTCCAGCATACTGATCACTTGTTCCTCGGAGTAGCATGTTTTACCTTTTTGAATTTTGGTTGAAAAATATGTGGAATTGGGGCCTAACACAACAAATTTTTAGCCATAGTTTCTATGACTGAAAGATTTATGAATTGTTTCTTTTAAGCGGGTTTTTAATTTGTCATGCGGTAGAGTGGTATATAAAGTTGAAAAATCAAAAGTTTTGATGGAGGATACCTGAGAGAAAGATCTTGATTTCAGGTTATCCAAAAGATCTTTAGATTTTTCAAAATCCACATGTGATTTATGCCACTACGCGAGTAAACAGTTTCACAATATTTCTGTTGTCCCTCTTTTACTGCAGACAGAATCTTTGTCAGGTGAATAGACAATTCTTTCGTCGAACAAGTTGATGATCCCGCTATGTACCTTTCTTTGTATGGTGTCTTATGGAGTTTAGGTATCCAATATAAATAGGGTAAATTCTCAGACTCTATACCAGTGGGAATGCTTAAAGAGGTCATGAATGATCTGTGGTTAGCTAGGATTTCATCTTTGTCGAAGTTAGTTTGTATGTGGTATTACTAGAGGTGTTGCTATTTATGCCTAATTCCTTGGTTAGGCATTCGAAGTAATATGATTTACATACAAACACGATATTGTTAGAAGCCTTGTCCGCAGGAACGATAACATATTTGTCATGAAGAGAGGAAAGACACTTAACAGCTTCTTGCTCTTTAAATACAGACTTAGGTCGACTATTAACACAATTTTTGAGTTTGTGAATCCGACCTTGTACTAGAGACTTAATTGTTCTAATCCAGTCGGACAAGGACTCTAACTCAGGATCTTGGTCTACTTCTCTCTTTATCCACCTTCTGGCATAATCTTCAACAGCATCCATAATTATCTTGAAATTATGTTTCCAATTGATGTGTTGAGGTTCTCTGAATTTAGGACCATGAGAAATCACCTTTCGGAGACTCTCATGTTGAATGATATTCAGATCACCAGTGATTACATGTCCAGATGGGTTGTATTGAAAAGGAGAGTGGCAGCAGTCACAAGTCAGAGGGTTCTTAAGGTACTCTTCTATGTTAATATCTTGCAATGCTTCTCTGTAGTTGAAAATTTTACGGCCAATGCTGTTAGTGTAGCTATAGGAGACAATGGGAACAGATTGATTTTTGAAATATGGTGAAATTTCTTTTACGACCTCTTTTCTATTAAGAATGTTGCTGATGTTAATAGCATCGATTCCGTTGTTAGCAAACGGAATATGGAAGAATTTTCTGTTGTTATCATGAAGAGGTTCAGATCGAACTGGTTTAAAAAGACGAAAGGACGCCACGTCACATATAATACTAGACAATCTGTACTTAGGAGAAAAAGGATCTACGCCTCCTTTGTCAAGTCCAAAATCCCTAAGATCTTTGAGGTAGTTACAGGTAGTGAAAATAAGATTGTACGAATGTGATGAATTCCAAGAGGTTTATGTATACTAGAAAGTAAATCATTAAAAGTATCTTGGTTTAGAGGACTTTTTAGCATTAGGATGTTGAATTCTTTTATGACCATAGCTACGTTTAGTTCTTGGAATAGTATTAAAAAGGCTCATCACGTTGATTTCGTTGCATCCAGGAATTGACAAATTTCCCACTCCTTTGATGTTATCATTGCAACCGTAAGGCATTGCAGTGCCTAACTCTTTAATCCAAAACAACTCTCTATCGGTACGGTAAGGTGTACTAAGCATAGGATTGTTTGTATGATGGTAAATCTTCTCGATGATTCGAACTTTCATCGTCAAACAGCGGTCATGACCCGGTTGATTGAAATGATTATACAAAATCCTGTATTTGGGATCTTTTGCATCATATCGATGTTGGCTCATCCTACTTCGGAATGTTTGACGAGTTTCACCAACATACAAAACTCCACAGAGTGTACATTCTAAGCTGTAAATGGCATTTTTAGTAGAACAGTCCAGCGGGTCAAACGATTTGGTGTAGTACGTTTTTCCAGTTAAATTACTTGTAAATTCAGGTGAAGTTATTAGCATGACGCATGTTTTACAAGTATTATTTTTGTCAGTCTTTATTTTGCAAGTAGTAATGCATGGAGAAGAGTCACAAGTACCTGGAGATTTAAGACAGTCCGAAATATTAATAGAACAAGATTTAAAAATTTGATACGAATCTGAAGTTTTGAATAATAATTACCTTCTGGCTGAACGTAAGACAAATCGGGGGTATCCCGTAGGATTCTCCGTGGAACGCATATATCATTTGCTACCCTGTTCCGTGTAGTAGCAAATGAGGACCTTATTATCCCGGGTGACGTCCTAGCCGGTATGTTGTCCTTAATTTCGTTACTCATAAATGCTTAAGTAAAGCTACCAAGTTCCAATGATCTCGGGGGGGGAAATTCCACCAGCAGTGACGTTGGGCATGGTTATAGTAAATAAGGGTAATAAAAAATTACCGAACTCCGAACAATCTTACAAAGGGAAAGTCAAAACTCATAATTATATAAACAGACAAAATCAGTCAACAACCGGAAAACTGTGAAAATCGTAATGACACTGACTTGGTACAGGCATTTCTAAAGAAATGGTGGGTTGAATCAGATTTTAAAGCGCCAAACCTCCCGCTCTCATTACAGTCCAAATGCTCCGGCTGTCACTATAACAGTATTTAAATACAGGAACAAAATAGGTAAAATAGTTGTCAAAGCAGTACCATATTCGGTGACGTAAATTTCAAAATAAATTCTTACGTCACACATTGATTAAAAAATATCCTTGACATTTTTCTTGCCTTCTCTATCTTTATACATTTTCACTATATGAAAATGCATCGCTTATAATCGTTTCTGCAGAGACGGAACTAAACATAACAATATAGGCTATTAGACAGATTCACCCTTACTAAACCCCAATCAATGAAATGCAGATAAAACTGTAATTAGTCGAAACTCTTTGAAAAATTATAAGAAGGCTATAACCCTAAAACAAGATGACAAATTTGACTTAAAATTCAACTTAATTGGCATAAAAAATACCGTTAACCACTTTTCTAATGCCAAAATGAGAAACATTTGTAACCATATTTTAAACTTGACCGTCCTTATATAAAACATGGGTTTAGAAACTATCACTTCAGTTTCGCTAAAAGCAAATTTGTCGACTTCGTCTCGTGTGATAATTTTAATTGATCTAGCGGGACAAAAACCAATATATTATATCAGCAAGAACTTTATGGTATCCACACGGATAAAAAAAAGTATCAGTAAAGGAGTGAGTATGATAAGGGTAGAATTTGGCCCAATCTCAGAAACTGTTTATATAGATATAATATTAAACAAAATCATTGAAAGGTAAGAATTTTTTTTTTTTTATGATTTCACTCTGTCCTGTGTTGCTTAGCAACGAAAATGGAGGAGGGTCCAATTAATCATCGGAAATTCAAATATGGTGGTATTATTTTACATATCTTGCATAGTCTTTTCGACAAAATGTTATATTCTGTGTATGTACACTCTAAAAAATAATATTCCAATTCTCTATATGGTAGCATATAGTATTTTTGTGTAGCTTTGTCACCCTAGCAACAGTTTGTAAACATTAAATCAGCCTATATTATTGCAATTAAATGGTTGAATTTTGACATCTACGATCTTTTGATTTGATATTTGATTAAGCGGTACATTTTTGTCAAGCTATAGACACTACAAATGTCATTTCATATTTCAAAAATACATTTTGATATTGTTATTCATAGTTATGCCCCGTCCATAGCAACAGGTTTCCCTATACACAGTATTTTCCTGTAGATCTTGTGGACCTTTTATTTAATCAAGAAAAAAAATTCTACGACAGCACCTTGGCAGATCTAGAGACATCTTATCATTTACTAACCAGTATATATTATAATAATTCCTTAAACCTTACAATGTCCCTAGTATACAAATATTATCCCTAGCAACCGCAGAAACTCGTCAATGCTGAGCTCTGTAAATTACTTTTTTTTAATCTTTTTATAACCGAATGTTGATCTTTTTATTTTTTAAATCATGAGAGGAAATTATTCTCAGTAATTAGAATGTCAAAGGAACCAAGTCAACTGCATAACATGGTAAAGCAGCGCTACAGCGACAGCAAATGGGCAGGAGAGGATATAATCTATGTTGAATAATTAAGAAATAAATCATGGAAGCCAGAATGTATTAGGAGTTTTAACATGGATTGGCGGATATTATACGTTATTAGTCTCGAGATGTTATATATCTCGTTTTAAAGGGCAGTGGTTTTATTAAAAGGTGAGACTGTTTTAGCAAAACCACTCCCCTTTAAAACGGGATATATAACATCTAGAGACTGGTAACATTTTTATCTGAATGTTCCAACATTAATAAATATGTCCTTATTATAGGAAAAACATAAATACGTGTATCTTTGGACTAAGATCACAGAGAGCGATTATTGATTTTCTGTCATCTTGTGAAATGTGTGTCGTCTGCTGTGCACAATGTAAATGGACAGCACATAGGTGAGAGCGATTATCGATTTTCCGTCACCGCACGGCTTCCCTGAAATTTTAAAAGTACCTTTTCAGCCATTCAAAATTCTACTTGCCACGAGAACATCAGAGAATAGTATTTTTTTCCGAGCCAGAAGCGAGGGATAAAATTTACTAATATCCGCCAATCCATGTTAAAACTCAAAACACATTCTGGCTTCCATGCTTTATTTCGATTCTGATATGTCTAAGAGTACAAATACGGTAATATACTTTGATTGGAAGACGGTAATTTATATTTACGGTATCTTCAAACTTTTTTTGTTGAGAAAAGTAAAACGTGATAAACTATATAAATAGAATGCTTGCTAATACTGTATTATCGGTCATGGCCCATTAAAGTAAAATCATACCACTAAAATTCCAAGTAATACTACACATTTAGCACTGACTCATAAACGATAGACTATATCAGTGAAATTCTTGGTAAGGATAACAAAATGATCATTATAAACAAAACACCGAATATGTAAATCAAACCTGCCATCCGCGTACTATGATAAAACATGCACGCTATATCGTTTTATGTACTGTATTAGATGAATTATGAATTATCAAATATATTGTTTGTTTTTCCATACTTTATTGAAATAAGTAAGCATAAAATATTGATCTCACGATGTTGTTATCGGCAGTCATGTGTGCTAAACCATTACGCCACGGCAACGTTAATATTAAGCTATACATAAATCAAATTTACGTTAATTCAATTATTCATCGGGAATTCACTTTGCGAAAGAGCTAAATAAAATATAATTGTTAAAGAAAAAACAAATAATAAAAAGTAAAGGGACTACTAAAAATAGAAAGTTCCGATGTGCTTACATGTCCAATGAATTAATTTCTAAGATAATCTGACGTACTACTTTTCTTTTTGGTTGCTTGTTTTGTTTTCTGTACTTTTTGTGAATTGTGGGGATAATATTAAAGTATACTTTAGTATAGTAACACATGAAATTCCACTGAGGGTTAGAAAAAAAAAACACGTCGGACTCAATGCACAATCAGGTCGGCAGTAAATCACCTCCAAAATTTATTTAACGTCAAAACTGTTTCATAAAAATTGTTCAAGTTTTACTCCCGTAGCAAAACAACTACGATAACCAACTTTATTTTGGACGAGATTAAAAGGTCGATTTCTATTTCTGTTTATTACGGATGAAAACTGTCAACAAAAAATGGCGAGAAATCGACCTTAAAATTATTTTTTGATTGCATATTTCATACTATCCACACTCGGGTACCAACACAAAAAGTAAATGAGATATGTGTTTATGTATATTAAACATCATACTAAAAATATGCCGTTGGTACCTGCTTGTGGTTATACTGAAAATTGACATTAAATACACATTTCTTGTTAGATTTCATATATTTTCACGAAACGATTGACTTTTCATTGACTAGTGTGACGTCATCGCACGTGCAGATATGGAAAATTGTTAGCAAAATAGTAGTTGGGGTAAAGGTCTTATAAAATCAAGAAACAACGAAAGCTATACGTTTCATTTATAATTTGTCAATTTTTTAGGCCAATTTCTGCCCTTATCATACCTACTCCTTTGGTGATGATACTTTATTCTAAGACTTGCATTGTTCGCCAAAACCTTTTTTAACCACTAGACATCTGGGCCAGTGACTTGCTAAAGTTACTAGACCGAATCAGTGCACACTAGACCGAAGATAAGCTTACCAGAAAAAGAAGAAACAAATTTTCATTGTTTAATTTTATACATGCATTTGGATGGTGTCTATTCTAAAGTTGTTACATCCTGTAACAAACTTCCCAGCCCCAGTTTTATCCTTACTGTTTTTCGCAGTATGTACAATACATCATTTGTTCATGTTCGTGTAAATGGTCATGTAAATGATGGATAAGACTAATAGTTCTTTGAGGTTGATTTTAGGATTGTAAATTTTGTAAATAATTTTATTTTGCAAATATCTTTACTTTTTAATACCTAAAAGTAATACCTTTTTAATTATAATGACCCTGTTAGTAAATGCCAAGTAAACAGTAACTTTGTTTTTCCTTTTAAAAGTATATTTTATTGATAATTAATATCAAATTTAATAAAATAATATTGATACAGATTATACTAATGAAGCCAACCCCTTTAAAATATACTTAAATGGAATAGATTGAAGGCACTAAGCTATTGTAAGATGTGTAGATATATATGTATATCTGAGCTAAGATTAATGGCTCTTTCGTCTTTGCTTTTAGGATTGTAAATTTTGTAAATAACTTTATTGTGCAAACATCTTTTACTTTTTAATACCTAAATGTAATGGCCTTTTAATACTAAGAGTAAATGAAAATATTCAATTGGTTCCAATATGTTTTTAGTTTTAAATCCTAAATCAAAATAATTACCGTGTGACACGGGTTGCTCCATAGTGGAGAAAACTACGAAGAGAAGAAGTTCGTCGCAGCATAGCCAACGGCGATCGGTGGTCCAGTGGAGCTTAAAAGATCGTGATCTTTACTGTTCATTTTGTTTTTTAGCCTGTGACACCTCCTCTGCAGGTTCTGGTGTTCTAGAGGGTTTTCTTCAACTTCTTCCCCGGAATAGCACCGTCTTGCCACTTCAAGTCCATGTTAATTTATCGAAACCATAAACAACTAAAAACCAACACAAGTCATAATGACAGAGCACTATCCGTAACGATTCATACTGGGGAAAGTGGTAAACAATATTGATTTTCTTTATTTTCACTCATAAAACAGGGATTGGGAAGAATTTTTTGTCAAAGAGACTATGGCCCCTTACTTGACCACATCAAGGGGCCATTTTAGAGAATAATGTGCTATTTCAAATTTGCAATGGGCCATTTCAAATTAGCATCGGACCACAACTTTGGTTAGTTAAACTGCGTGCTAGCCTATGCATTGATAAATATCATTTTTTAGACTTGTATGGATTGTGTAACATGAAAAAGCAAATAGTCAAACCAAGACAATTAAGAAGATGTTTTGTACATGTTGTATAGGTTAGATCTGAAACAAGCAAACCTAGCAATAATACAGTTGTACAATGTATCTTCTTAATTTGGATGTCTTTGTTAAGCAACATTATTAAGAAAAAAACTGCTGGAACGTGCTAATCTGGGTCACGGGTCACTGTAATCGGGCGGCTGTATCGAGAAACAGATACGGTGTTGAAAAAACTGTTGATACTCATAAAATATTGATAAATGCAATACAATTTTATATTTGTCTTCAAGAAATATGATAGACAAAACCATGTGTGAAGTTTTATGGCGAAATATCTCCGATTTCTATGTAAATTTACGAGTTGAAGTGGGGAAACACCCACAGGTAATCTTAGCGATGTATTTTTATCTTAGACAAGAAAAATGAGCGTCCTGATTGGATGACCGATTTAAAATACACTGACACCGCATGGTAAAAAGATGCATGCAAAAGAAATCTATGTTATATTTATTCATTTGTTTGATTCTGGAATATTGTTGATCATTAATTTAAGCAGGAAAAAAGGGGAGGGGTGAATTTTATTAGTGAATTTTACAGTTAAATAACCTTAGCCAGACCCTTAAAATCAATATTTTCACTCTTCTGATTGTATATATGAGACCATTATATACACAATCTCTGTACATTTCATGATTCATTTCAAGTAATGAAATTCATCAGTAAATAACTTATGTTTCTGTAAATAATTGTATTCATTTTAAATACAGTTTGTGTACATTGAAATCAGGAGAAAAACTCAGTGCATGCAATCCGACGTCAATGCCATAAAAAGAACTGGGGACTATAAGTGCCATATATGGCCCCATATCTAATGAATCATTATCTTAGAAAATACTTGATTAAAATTTGATGTGTTTTATATTATAGACGACATCATACTTTTGATAGTAAAACTTGTTTCCATCAAAATCGATACTTATTTGACGTCATTGTGACGTCATGAGCGTTATTTGTTTTCCGTATTTCGTGGAATTTTGCCCGCGATATTTCGACGGTTTTCGAAGAATTTAAGCACCAGAAAAATATGTTACCAGATTATTAAAATCAATAAAACACAAATACTGTAAAAATATTTTTTTGATGCACGAGGTGTTAAATTTCTTGAAAAACGACGTGAAAATGTTCAAATATTCCAAGCGCTCAGATGACGTTTTGATATTTGAGTAGCAATCTTTGTCGTAAAAAACGATGGTATGTCGGCACGTAACAGTTATATACAAATGCAAGATAAAAATAAAATAAACACCACTTCTTCCAAAATAGTTTTTTCATAAGCCCTCAATTATTGATTATATATTTTCTTCCGGGATACTGAAATAGTTATTACTACCGGGATACTGGGGTAGGTTTAATAATCTATCGATGCTACTTCTAAATTGAAGTAAAATAGTTTGATCCAAAAGGAGTAGATATTTTTTGTGCACAATCCAACAGACAGCTCTCACATTTTCAATTACAAGCTCCTTTTTCAAGGTGCTCTCCAAACCAAAGGTCAAATACCCAAATTTTAAATATATAGATATTTTAAATTCCCAATTACAGTCATTTCAGTTAAAATTCACAGAGAGACTTGAAAACAGACTTTCAAGTAAGACTATTAAAGTTTTGTTATCAAATAGAAAATTGACAGGGGGAAGTGAATTGCTTTTGATAATAATGTGCATAATATCGCAATATTCTCAGATGAGCTAGAAAATGTAAAGCAATTAAATTTTAGTTTACAAAGTTTGAAAGCGACAACATTGAATTTGAAAAAAAGTGTTCTGATTTACATAATAGTTTACAGGAAGAAATATGTCTGAATGGGGTTTTGATAGCAAAAAAACAGAATCTGTCAATTCGCTTTGGTTTGTAGAGTCCTATGGCCTTGTACCCCAGTACTTAAAATTAGAAATTACTGATGGGAAGACTGTTAAAGTCGATTTCAATCCGTCGTCCAGCAAATCTTCATACCAAGATTTGCCTGAAGAAGAAAGAAAACAAATTCAAGATTTGTTATTTATTTTGGAAAAATTTAATGTTAGCGAGAGCGCTTATAGGGAACTGACAGTATTTTGTGATGGGCTACCACGAACATATCTGGTTTCATCAATGCCAGGAAGATATTAACAGTTTATATCATTTTGAAAGAATTCCGGGAAATATCCCTGGCGCATATGTTAGTCTAGAAAGCGAAATTATCCGGTACATCAAGTATCATGTAAATCCTGAAACAGACAAGATAAAGATTAAAATTTCGGGGGACGGGTCAAAAGTTAGTAGAATTTCAAACTTTGTCGTGTTGTCCTTTACTGTAATTACCGATGATTTGACATTATCATCAAAAGATCAAAATGTTTTTTTTGCATTGTAAACTGCAAAGAAGATTATGATCATTTAAAACTTGCTTGCAAACCCATTTTTCAGAAAATAAACACATTATACGGAAAAGCCAGTATTGAAGTTGAGGGGAAACATTTTGATTTAGATATTTTGATGAGTGGTGATATGAAATGTTAGCAACTTGTGCTTGGGTTGGGTGGATCTCTATGAAATTATTCCTGTCCATGGCATAGGGTCCATAAAAACCACAAGAGGGCAGATAATATGTTATTGCCCCGGAGGCAAATAACACCCCGCAAATTATGCTTTTATTACACATGCAAATTCGGCGTTATTTCAATAAAATATGTGATAAGATGTAGTAAACACTGAAACATAATTTAGAGATCATGGAGATAATTTAATTTAATTGTTAATAACAAATTTGAAAGTGAAGTTGTTTCTGTTTCAGTCCATTGTTTAATGACATGATATGTGTATAACAGTTCCCATAATTGTGTGGGAAACAATATTGTTGTAGTATTATTGGTACTTGTAAAGATATGCCACATTATGACCCAAAGGTGATTTATGTTATGCACTACTTTTGATCCAGCATTTGTCCATTGGAGGTTAGGTGTTTAACACCACTTTCAAAAATATTTCAGTCACTACTTTGTGGCGGAAATTGGAGTACCCAGAGAAATCCAGATCTGTCGCAAGTCACTGACAAACGTTATCACATAATGTTTTATCGAGTACACCTCGCCATGAATGGGGTTCAAACTCACAACTTAAGTGGTGATAGGCAACGATTGCACAGGTAGCTGTTAATTCAACTACCATACGACCGCGATGGCTCAAGTTCAGTTAAGATGAAAGGAAATTGTTTTATTGATCTTGATGGAATTTATGATTATCACTGTTTATAAACTTTCTTTTCATATCAATCAATGAAAAGAATTGGTTTGCTGAAAGTATGCTTTTTTGTTGGGGTTCATTCGATGGACTTTGTATCTCATGTGAAGTTCCGTCAATTGCAAACACAACGTTAGGCATATTAGAACAATATCTTTTCTTTTGCCACCAGACTGGGATGGTTGGCCACTGAATTTTACGATTGCACACTTTCTATAAGTCTACCCATGTTGAATTTAAAAATATGTCAACAGTTGAAACACTGACAACAAAGCATAAATAAATAAATAAATAAATATTGCACGGACCGTGTTATTTATCTTAGTGAATCTCATGATCATCGATGAGCTAAAACAATTGACGAAGGTGGTCCGTTGCTGAGCATAAACAGTATAAAGCTGGGGCTCTTAAAAGAAAACGACAAGTAAAACCAAGTGAAAATATTTTTAAATAGCATTACTATCATTTGAAATAACAGGTATACATATGCATAATATGTATAAAAGTGTAGAAAAGTAGATGAATGGATTTTAATCTGAGGATCCATAAAATTCACATCACAGTTTCATAAATTATATAAAGTTTCCCCTTTTGCGCCCAAATTAAACTTTTTAACTTCTATCCATTCTCTTAAATCAACCTCCAATGGACAAATGATGGATAAAAATTTTGTGTATGTAGTGCATTGAAAATACGTTCTGTCATGTGCATAAGTTATTGTTTCCATGATTGACAGACACTATTCATCATATTGTTTTCTAGCTTCTGAACAGTCGATCGAGAACAAACTAATATATTCTAGACTGACAGCAAAGCGCCAGTCAATGGGGGTTTGCAATTAATATTTCGCATGCACAATAGCGACCCCACACCACAAGGTGTGGAAAATAGAAATATTCTTCTGTGGTTTAAATGTGTATTAACTGCATTACATGTAAACTGTATGATTCTGTTTGATAAAGTCCTTTAACAAGAACAGGGAAAAAATGTACACTTGAATGAAATAGTGTTGCAATAAAAGACCGTGAACGTGATGTACAAGTTGGAAAGAATGTCAAGGTATAGTTTAAATGAGGTTGAAGCAAGTCACCATTTGATATTAATTCGGTTGTATTTCATTTTGACGATTTTAATTACGGAAGACGATCACAACCATATTTTTTTTAACAATTGCAACTCAGCTGTTTTTTTTCATAACCTATCATAAAATGAACAATTATATAGCACACTGTCGGAACACTTCCAGCATTCAATAGTGGTGATAGGCAACGATTGCACAGGTAGTTGTAAATTCAACTACCATACGACCACGACGGTTCAAGTTCAGTTAAGATGAAAGGTAATTAAGTCTACCCATGTTGAATTTAAAACTCTGTCAACAGTTGAAACACTGACACCAAAGCATAAATAAATAAATAAATAAATAAATAAATAAATAAATAAATAAATAAATAAATATTGCACGGACCGTGCTATTTATCTTAATGAATCTCATGATCATCGATGAGCTAAAACAATTGACGAATGTGGTCCGTTGCTGAGTATGAGCAATATAAAGCTGGGGCTCTTAAATGCGTATTAACTGCATTACATGTAAACTGTATGATTCTGTTTGATAAAGTCCTTTAACTAGAACAGGAAAAAATGATCACTTGAGTGTAATAGTGTTGTAATAAAAGATCGTGAACGTGATGTATAGGTTTGAAAGAATGTCAAGGTATATTTTAAATGAGGTTGAAACAAGTCACCATATGATTCGGTTGTATTTCATTTTGACGATTTTAATTACGGAAGACGATCACAAACATATTTTTTTTTAACAATTGCAAGTCAGCTGGTTTTTTTTTCATAATCTATGATCAAATGAAAAAATATATAGCACACTGTCGGAACAGTTCCAGCATTCAATAGAAAAATCGTAGAGATATGTAAATTCGATATCCCTAACGCACATATAAATGACCCCTCCTGGCTTAGTTCAGGTACTTCAATAAAAAGTGACGGGATTAAATTTGTATACAGTAGATTTTTCTAAGACATTTCTCTTATTTAATAAGAATAATAGAAAGGGAAAATCGCACGATTTTTGCACGACAATCGGTCAATGGTCGGGCGACCGTCGCCGATAATGTATAAATAAGCCTAAAAGGGGCTATTGTTTTACCATGGGACAGACAAGTTTTGGGAGAATGGAATCATTTATTTTTCTTTACATAAGAAATCAGAAATGTTCCATTCAATATCCAGTTTTACATAACTATTATACTGCTTGATTTTCCTTAGTCAGATTTTTTTTTCTCCCAGGTCTGACAAAATTATTTATTTGTGCGAAAATTTAAATCAGAAATATTAAGAAAAAAAATGTTCTGTATCAATACAGATCTCGTAAACTCTAAAAATTAATTAAAAACAACAAAATAACTGATCAACAATTATTCTAGACAACTTTCTTTTCCCTCAAACTGTTAAATATCGAACAAGTTAATTTGATTGTAGATTACAATTAAAAAAAATTACTAGCAGAAGACAAAAATCAACGAGTTACTTCCTTTACATAATGTACAATGCGAAAAAAAACCCGTCTTGGATGTCCAATACGGAAAAAATACGGCTTACGGTTGTACAATACGGGAAAAATAATGTACGGTCACATGTCTTAGATGGGTGTTTTTGATTGGATTAAAATTATAGTGTATAATAATGTATAATAACCTATTATTATTAGAATCCTAACATGACCGCGAATTTGGCATAAATAAAATAACAAATGGCTTCCTCTAGGAAAACGCCGACTTGATGTGAAGGGGGCACCAGACAGCTATGAGGAACAAATTTAATACATCCCTTAGCGCGGGATGTAAAGGACACACTCCTTATACGTAAAATACAACTTACAACAGATTCTGATTGCAACAGTTTATTAGGAGTGTTGTTGTTTGTTTGTCACAAAGCAAAATAATATCTACTATCTCCTCTTTTTCTAGTGACAATCAAAACAATCAAAAATAAACTCATGGCAGCAACACACATGTTACCTACACGATTAATCATATTGTTGTAAATTTGTTCTCATCAGAAATATAAATAAAATACTTGATTGTAAAACAATTATCTATCGACAACCACTTTCTATGGGATATCTGATTCAAAGGCTTGTTATCAGTTTCTAAAGAAAAAAAAACAATTCTCACAGGTTCCTAGCTAAAATCACTACACATTAAACATTTTGCTTCACACCATTTCCTAAAATATTTCCTTATTATAAAAAAGCGATCTTTAAATATTGGACTTCTCTCAACCCGCACCTTGGCATTTTTTTTATAGATTTGTGATGGTGGTCCGTAAAAATGTACTGGAATATGTCATCGCATTGGCTGTCGCTAAGAATAAAGTACGGTTTAAAAAAGTGTTTAAAAAAAATTCAAATATGACAAAGTTCTATTGTCCAAATAAACCTATCTATTACTTCTTTTAAGATTAATACCAAAATTTCGACCTGTTTTCGACGATCAATGTTAGTAAGTTTTTGAATTGATATGACCTCAATATGTACATTATCAATGTCATAGCAGACGATGAAACCAAAATTGGTCTGTATGAGATATATTTTTTAAATGATTAAAGCTTTACTAAGGTGACAAAAAAATGAATTACGAAAAACTACAATTTGAACGTGAAATAATAGATGTGGTACGTAGTTCTTTCATTTAAAAATGACATTGTTAGATCATTCGTGCAATTTCAGCATCATAATATAACCTCTGACAAATGAAGCGATCAAAATAATGAGAGATTTTATCACGTGAAACAAACCGTCGAAAACAGGAGACCGTCGAAAATGGGCGACGTTGCGACATTACTATTCGTTCACTTTATTTTCATAATACAGCTTCGGAACATGTTTTTATTCCTGAAATCAATCCACATTGCATATCAAGTCAAATTTATGCTTTGTTTATTGAGTTTTATTATGCTTTCCTTTTGTTTTCGTTTTTTAAAGATATGCATTATAATACAATGATACGTACGTTCTGTATTCTGAAAAAAATGACGTTCAGTGCTTTTCATTACCTGACTTTGTCAATCCGCTGTGAGGAATTATATACACATATTAACTAACTGTATTTATTTCTGAAAAGTACATATTGTGAATACATTTTGGAGAAAATTTTATCGACATCTGAGGTGGGGCCGATTTTGGCCCTTATAACTCCCAGTCCTTTACGAGTTGAAGTGGGGAAACACCCACAGGTAATTTTAGCGATGTATTTTTATCTTTGACAAGAATAATGACCGATTTAAATCACACTGACTCCGTATGGTAAAAGAAATCCATGTTAAATTTATTTATTTGCTTGATTCTGGAATATTGTTTAACGTTGATTTAAACAAGAAAAAAGGGAAAAAGGGGGGGGGGTGAATTTTACAGTTAAATAAATGTTATGTTTCGACAGCTTAAAGAGAAAAATAAAAATTTGTTGCGACTAAAGCTTAAATCAGCGTTAAAAATTTAACAAATATCAGTGGTTTTGTAAATGAGATTTATTATAAATAGAAAATCTGAATTTATTATTTATTAATTTATTATTAATCTAATGATACAATTTTATATCCCTTGGGAGGGGGAGGAGGGTTATGATGAAAATTTGAAATAAAAACACATGACCGGACATTAAGCAAAAATAATAATCCAGGATTAGCTTTTTATCAAAAAAATCTAGGACCCCTGTGTCCATGACATTTTTTTCTTTTTAAAGTTAATACATTGTAAATATTGACATCCACACTTGCCTTTTGAACAGCACATTTCTGTGTCCACACTTGTTTGACTAGTAATGAAAAAAACTTGGGTGAACAGATGAACAAACATTTTAATAAAGAGAGTCTACAATGTAATAAAGGTCTTTCTTTTCAAGAATCTGTTCTTTGTTGCCCTTCATCTGTTTAAAGAGCTTTGCAAGTCATGCTTGGTTATTCCCTTGCCTTGTGTTCTTACTCTTAAAAGTCTGTCACTGATTTTAGGAATTAGCCTAGACCTAAGTCTGGTAGCTATCAAGTTTTGGTTACTGAAAACTCTTTCACAGCTACAAGTGTGAAGTGGTAAAGTGAATGCATATTGAGCCAATTTAATAATTTTAGACACTTCATCCTTGTGAAACAGAGTGATAGTTTTCCAAAGGGATGGCATATTATCAACTGGGTACTTTGCTGATTTGACAATTGTTTTCACTAAGCTAAGATGGAAAAAACAAAGTACACATGTTCTAAAAAATTATCAGTTCATGTTATGATTGCATTTTGGATTACACAATTTTTTTCTCAAAATTTAACACAGGAACGTGACTTGAAGTATTAACTGCCAAAATGTACCCAAAGAAATAAAGTACGATCAAAAAAGTTCATTTTGTGTTGGAAATATAGCGTATCACACTCCCTGATACTTTTCGGTTATTAGTTATACCAAGCGCATGGTTTCGGTTTACGATTTTTATTTATAGATACAACTTTCACTCAAATAAAAAGATAGGCGCGGTATACTTGTACCAATTAATTGTAATTAGATTATATTCAACCAGAAAGTAGAATACACTCCACCAAAACCGATCAATTATTCAGAAAAGAGAACGAAACGCCAGGATAAATGTGTTTTAAATACGCTAAATTTAGAATTGAAAGAGTGAATCCTTTTGTTTGATTGGTTGACACAAATAACTGTTCTAAACATAGAAAGGGAAAATCAAGGAACCCCCGTTAAAGGGAAATTAACGACGAGTGAAGACAGTGACAAAATCACGACACAAAATTGAAGACGACTTTAAAGGACACATGAAATAATTAAATAATTAATCATAATTTACAGGGCGCAAATGGGCGCATGGATAACGGACCTCAATGCGCCACAATCGACTTGGAAGCGCCAATTGCACATGACGCGTGGCGTTCCCAATCCCTGAATTAAAAAGTAAAAATTATATCTTATTAAAGATTATTTTCAAGTTTGAACATTTAACGATCAACAAATACCTTTGCAACACGACGATTCGTTGTACTTGCCTGTCGAAATGCGATAGAATTTAGATGCATCTTACGACTGATTGCCGAAATGAAAATGCCTAAGTACCCACGAATCGCTATATTTGAAGGTACCAGTTATTAGGTTAAGGTCATTTTTATTAATAAACAAGTCGGCAACTATTTTTGGACGAAAATAAAAGAAAATGATCACATTAACGATTCAAAATTTTCGTCGTGTCATTCAGAAAAGGTATTTAGCTACACTTGGCTATTTTCAAATTCACTAGACCAATCGGGCCACCAGCAACACCATACAACTAGACCGATATAATTTTTACTAGACGCGGGCTTCGGACTAACGCTTAACATTGAACACTGGACTTGTCTACTGGTCACATATTATTACAAAACCATGTATATTCCCTATTTAAGGTATCCATGCGTTACCTCCCATCTGCAAGAGTTATCTATCTTTACAGCAGGTATTCTACAATGAACCCATTTTATTTTTTCTTGAAAACAGATATAAGAAATTCATTATGTCTGAATCATTCTAAAAAGAAGTGTTTTATATAATTACACTCAATTTTATACCCCAGGAAACACCCTAAATTATTTATAATTTTCTTAGAAAAAATCAATGTCAGATTCAGATGTGTAGGTTGGAAGTTCACTAATGTGTGTTGTCATCGAATTGATCTTGTAGAAGGGATATCTCCTCAATGTCAACCAGATCTGGAAATCTTGAATATTGAATATGGAAGACATACTAAGTAAAATTTAATTATTAAGTCATGTTTTGCACCAGACGAAATGCTAATATGCGACTTGCATAGAATGCAGAATGCATCACTGGCACCACGATCGCTAGGCTTAATCCATTGGAATTTTTTCCCCAGCTGTCCTTGTACGAGCATTTATATTTTTTCTTTTACTGAGGAGTGAAACATGCCGGCCCTGACAACGACCTCTTCCTTCCAGACATCGCTTTCGATTAAAGAAGTATTCTATTTGAAAACTACTCACCAAACCTACCAAATTTGAGCTCCAAGGGTAGAAATATAAATAAAGCATCTAAGTTAAAAACCGACACCGGAAAATGACACGTTAAAATATCCGGGTGATGTCGGGAGGTACGTTGAAATCCTGGGTTATTTCATGACCCGATGGTTGACTAAAAAATATCAGGTCAAGGGCAAAAATGAGCGAAATTCTCGGGTCTGACCTGCAAAAACGGGTCACTTGACAGGTATGATCAGTTCCATGGTAACTGGGGATAAACATGACAGAGTTTTCTTTCTTTGATCTGGTGGTATTCAAGAAATGTCAATTTACGGAAAATCCACAATAGGCTAGAGTGGTTATTTTTTGATATTTTATATAGCAACGTCTCCTCTTTAAACTGGTATAAAACATTTCACTGTAAATGCCCGGTCATGGGAGAAAATTAAAATATTGTTACACTAGAATGATAGGCACATCCCCCCTTTTTTTCTTAAATTTAATGTTATTTTCCATAGATCACTCTGACATTTGTTGGCAGGCATCACAAAATAATTTATTCATTCAATCAAAAAATTCATATCATGAAATATTAAAGATTTCTGTGATGAACAGTGAATCACTATTTGCTTATTTTGCATGATTTTTAGCCGGAGTGCTACTTAACAACAACTCCCACACTGTTTCTAGCCACCAACTGACAGAAAATGAAACATCTTTACTTTCAAGGGGTCTTAATTTCTGTCCAGTTCCTGGTCCCATCAACAAGACCAAATTTTCTGAGGAACTGGATAATTTCGCTAGAAGCCTCCGGATCAAGGAACACTTTGGTTCCAAGGAGGTAGAGGAAGGTGACGAGGTAAGCTCTGATAGTGACTCAGAAGATGCATGTGACCATAGATTTGTCAAAAAAGTGAATGGGTCCCAAAACCTAGTAAGAACGTCACTTTGGAATCATTTATAGATAACGTAAAATCAGATATATTACGAACTGCCAAAGTGAACACTGATACCCTTGACAATCTCACGCCTGGGGAACGCACTGTTCTTCAAAATTTATGATCTAATGAAGACATTATCATCAAACCAGCAGACAAAGGCAGTGCTGTTGTTGTTATGGACAAATCTGCCTACATTCGAGAGGCTGAGCGCCAACTTAGTGATGACCGTTTTAATAATAAATTAGATAAGGACCCCACTAAGCAATTCAGTGATAACATAACAAATGAGTTAAATAATATGTATGATAATGGAGACATCGATGAAAAAACTCTCGAATACTTAACACCGGACAGTTCCAAACCTGGCAGATTCTATCTTCTTCCTAAAATCCACAAAGCCAATAACCCAGGTAGATCAATTGTCTCTGCTAACGGTCATCCCACTGAAAAAATCTCAGGATTTGTGGATTACCACTTTCGTCAACATGCTGAAGCTCTTCCATCTTTTATCAAAGATACCACTGACTACATACAATAAATGGCAGCTCTGAATCCTTTACCATCCAACACTACTCTGGTCACCTCCCTCTAAATTAATTCTTTTTCTATCTTCTCTGTGATTTTCATTTCATTACCCCATGAAGTAAGGGGTATATTTGTTATTAAAGCAGCAGTGGAAATGCAAAATAATCTGCCATTTTGTGACTAATGGAGAGCACTTGCATGTATTTTCCCAGTAAAATCGACCATTTTCTAGAAAATGGTGGAATCTGAATGATCAATCATCATATTTTCAAAGTATTTTAAAATACAATTTGCTTGGCCTACATTCCAGAAACGGTCATGAACTGTGATGTCGATTATGTCAACAAACCGGAAAAAATACAAATGTTTGGGGAATACCATCGATGGAAACATATTTAACAAGCATAATGATCAGGAAAAAAAGACAATAGTAAAAAGGATTTTTTCTACTTGCATGGAATTTATTCAATTCAAGCTTCTCTGTTTTAATCTCATCTTGTAATTTTGACGTTGAAAAGTATTCCCTCTGTGTTTATGTACGCTATGGATATACAGAATGACGTCATTGGTCTCGTGCTGCGCGAGAATTGTAAATCAAAACAAATGATCGACATTATGCATGACCGAGCAGATGTCACGGTAGGATATATACATAAACACCAAAATATGCTCAATATCAAATAGGAGTACTAAAATATTTTAATATTGTCAGTAGTTTATTAATTTGCTGACTGAAATTAGTTAACTTTTGTAAATGTATAGAATATATTTTTTGAGGAATAAGTGTACAAAGCATTCTCTCTCTTTTGGGCGTCAATCTCCCTCTCAGATATTTGTCGTCTAACTTTGAGCTCATTTTCATTGTGGACTGACGTTACATCAATTTAACGTACGACTGATGTCACATAAAAGGCCATGTGAGCTATTGTCATCACTTCGCATCAGTCGTCCGTCTGTTGTCAGTAAGATTCATGTTTCATTCTCTTTCTCCAGAAGCACTGTCAGGATTACATCCTAACTTTGATCTGGTTTCCTATATTCCTGTTAAATATAATCAAGCCTGAGGAATGGTCCATTATATTGAAGGGTGATATATAGATGGAAACTGATACATAGAAATTAAATATAATCTTCTCTATATAATGTTATTTATTATTATGTGATTAATTGTAAATCCAAAATGGTTGTCACTCGAGGACAGAATTCTGGTATAGGACCAAGAGGAAAACATATGAATAAATATGTTTTCTTGGAAACTTGGAACGTAATTGAGCCCAAGCTGGACATGATCAATGATTGAATGAAGCTTGGTCAAGTGGCTAAAAATCAGGTTGCTGTTTTTGTCCGAGGGCTCCAACTTTTGCCGCCAATAAAACTGACCATCGTGTTAAAACAGTAACATTGTTATTACAGTAGTCCATCTCTTACATGGTCTATCACATTAAAGGCCAGTTCTCTTAGTGGGGTTGTACCTCTGAAGCAGATCAACTCTATCCTATTTCTATGCACCATGATTCCCTCAGAGAATTTACTGATGAAAAACATCAAGACATTAACATTAAGCATCACGTTGTTGTTTCTGTTCGGGTACTCTAACTTTTGCCGCCAATAAAACTGACCATCGTGTTAAAACAGTAACATTGTTATTACAGTAGTCCATCTCTTACATGGTCTATCACATTAAAGGCCAGTTCTCTTAGTGGGGTTGTACCTCTGAAGCAGATCAACTCTATCCTATTTCTATGCACCATGATTCCCTCAGAGAATTTACTGATGAAAAACATCAAGACATTAACATTAAGGATCACGTTGTTGTTTCTGTTCGGGTACTCTAACTTTTGCCGCCAATAAAACTGACCATCGTGTTAAAACATTAACATTGTTATTACAGTAGTCCATCTCTTACATGGTCTATCACATTAAAGGCCAGTCCTCATAGTGTGGTTGTACCTCTGAAGCAGATGATAAACTCTATCCTCAGAGAATTTACTGATGAAAAAACATAATACATTGATATTAGAGCCTCTATTGTAAATTTAAGTAAAAAATTAGATGTGATATGTAAGAAAGAAGCAAAATTTTAACTGGATTTTGATGTACCCGACTTTAAGTCATCTAATTGTTAAAATTTAAAAATATATATATTATACCTGTAATGATGATTGGAATAATCTGTTTTTTTATAACATTATACTTTCTCAAACTTTGGGAAAAGGGGATGGGGTATTACAGCGATTTGTATCTACTGTTGTCATAAGTATCAGTAACCACTGAAGTTTTGACTGTTTCCTACTGACTGTCATGGTGTACAGCATTCCCTGAGTCAAGAGCTTCTAGTGTTTAAAATAAAGTCATCACTCTGACAGCTTTGCCGTCCCGTCAATGACTTGGTTGACATCTATGGAATATCTGTGTCATATATGACCATGGATGTTTTCCGTTTGCTTTATTCACAATCCACCCATTCCTCATTCATGACTTATAACCAGTTTCCAACAAGAGTAGCACAGCAGGTGTGACTAAAGGAGCAGGAACTGTTTTCTCTTCCAAAGCACCTAAATAAAGGCGGGTTGGTGTTATGGTGCTTAACGCCACTTTCAACAATATTTCAGAAATATCGTGATGGTCAATTGTATTGGTTGAGGAAACCGGAGTACCCGGAGAAAACTACCAACCTTCCACAAGTCACTGACAACCTTTATCACATAGTGATGTAGCGACTACATCTCGCCATGAGCGAGATTCGAACTCACAACTTTAGTGGTGATAGCTACTGATTGCATAGGCAGTTGTAAATCCAACTACCATACGTGTACAGCCACAGCCACCTCGAACAGCATTAAAGATGCATTCATGACGAGCATAAGATTACAAATAATGTGTCATACAACTACGAAGATGTCACTTGGTTTGGTCTATGGGCAAAATCGGTAAAATGACACAGGCAACATAAAACCAAAGAATATAAGGGGTTTGATAGGAAAATGTGCAACACGACCACTCATAAAAGATGTACATTATGCTTTCGTTGTTGGTACAAGGAGTGACATTCTCCATACGCTACAGATTTTTAAACGTCCCGTGTATAACGAGAGTGTCTTTGATTCATCACACAGAAGCATAGAAAACGTGCTTTGTTTCTATACTTCAGAAAAGATTGTTGAAAGTGACATTAAACACCATTAGTTTAAAAAATAAAATGTTACTGACAATATACCACCCTTTAAGTAATGAAAAAGTGGTCGTATAAGAGGTGTGGCTTCTTGTGAAGGGAACAATTAAGTAATATTGTTCTCTCTCTAAATAAATGCATCTGGAATCTGGCCTGATAAGAGGGGTTGCTTTTGGAGAGAGTGGTCTAACACGATGTAGACTGCTGTATATCTAAGCTTAACCAGAGTTGATATTATGCTTGTTGTAACTCATGTGAAACGCTCTGTTCGCGAAGGTCTATTTTCATTGACTAAACAGACGAATATTTCTGTCAAGTGGTTCTATTTAACTATGGTGAATGTAACTTGGTGATATTTTGTTTACATGTGTGTTGTTTATACAAATGTATTGGTTCTTTGAATAGACAGATCATAGTAATCAATTAAAATCAATAGCGTTTACACCAATCATATAATGATTTAAACCATATTCGTCCTACAAATATGAATAACATCGGCGATTTAAAAATTAGCGTGCTGGCCTCGGTTGCGGTAGCTTGTGGGTTCGAACCCCGGTCAAATCTAACCAAGGATGATAAAATTGACATTGATGCTTAGTCGGATCAGACGGAGTATTTAGGAGTAAGTAAAAATATTGATTGGCTCGGAATCATGAGCATGTGTCCGAGTGGAGAGACGTATTTGTTATTTCATTGGGGTAACGTGTTGATACAGTACAAAGACAACATATTGTTGAACGTGGCGTTAAACTCCATAACCGTAACCCATCTGTACCAAGTGAAACCTTAAGCTTTGTATTTCTTATACAACGTTCGCTACCCAATGCGCTATTGCTAGAAGGGTTTTACCTGTATGTTCGCTCAAATATTTTGGACAACAGATCGTTAGTAGCTATGGACCTTCTCTGTAGGTACCAGCTTATTTTATCGCCACGAGTGCAGTGTAACCTATGAATCCTCTCTGTAGAAACCAGACTAGTTTATCACAACTAGTCCTGTGAATCCTATGAATCTTCTCTGTAAAGCCATACCTGTTTATCACGACTAGTCCTGTGTATCCTATGAATCTTCTCTCTAGACACCAGACTAGTTTATCACGAGTAGTTCCGTGTAACCTATGAATCTTCTCTGAAGATACCAGACTAGTTTATCACGACTAGTCCTGTGTAACCTATGAATCTTCTCTCTAGACACCAGACTAGTTTATCACAACTAGTCCTGTGAATCCTATGAATCTTCTCTGTAAAGCCATACCTGTTTATCACGACTAGTCCTGTGTATCCTATGAATCTTCTCTCTAGACACCAGACTAGTTTATCACCAGTAGTTCCGTGTAACCTATGAATCTTCTCTCTAGACACCATACTAGTTTATCACGAGTAGTTCCGTGTAACCTATGAATCTTCTCTGTAGACACCAGACTAGTTTATCACGAGTAGTTTCGTGTAACCTATGAATCTTCTATGTAGACACCAGACTAGTTTATCACGACTAGTCCTGTGTATCCTATGAATCTTCTCTGTAGACACCAGACGAGTTTATCACGACTAGTCCTGTGTAACCTAATAATCTTCTCTGTAGCCACCAGACTAGTTTATCACGACTAGTCATGTGTAAGTTATGCATCTTCTCTGTAGACACCAGACTAGTATATCATGACTAGTTCTGTGTAACCTATGAATCTTCTCTGAAGATACCAGATTAGTTTATCATTACTAGTCCTGTGTAACCTATATGAATCTTCTCTGTAGACATCAGACCATTATATCACGATTAGTCCTGTGTAGCCTATTAATCGTCTCTGTAGACACCAGACTACATTATCATGACTAGTCCCGGGTAACCTATGAATCTTCTCTGTACACATCAGACTAGTTTATCACGACTAGTCCTGTGTAACCTATGAATCTCCCTGTAGACACCAAACTAATTTATCACGACTAGTCCTGTGTAACCTATTAATCTTCTCTGTAGACATCAGATTAACATTTCACGACTTGTCCTGTGTAACCTATTAATATTCTCTGCAGACATCAGACTAGTTTATCACGACTAGTCCTGCAAAACCTTTGAATCGTCTCTGTAGACATCAGACCAGTTTATCACTAGTCCTGTGTAACCTATCAATCTTCTCTGTAGACACCAGACTAGTGTATCGTGACAAGTCCTGTGTAACCTATGAATCTTCTCTGTAGACACTAGACTAGTTTATCACGAATAGTCCTGTGTAATCTATTAATCTTCTCTATATACACCAGGCTAGTTTATCACGACTAGTTCCGTGTAACCTATGAATCTTCTCTGAAGATACCGGACTAGTTTATCACGAATACTCCGGTGTGACCTATGTGGATCTTCTCTAAAGATACCAGACTAGTTTATCACGACTAGTTCCGTGTAACCTATGAATCTTCTCTGAAGATACCGGACTAGTTTATCACGAATACTCCGGTGTGACCTATGTGGATCTTCTCTAAAGATACCAGACTAGTTTATCACGACTAGTCCTGCAAAACCTTTGAATCGTCTCTGTAGACATCAGACCAGTTTATCACTAGTCCTGTGTAACCTATCAATCTTCTCTGTAGACACCAGACTAGTGTATCGTGACAAGTCCTGTGTAACCTATGAATCTTCTCTGTAGACACTAGACTAGTTTATCACGAATAGTCCTGTGTAACCTATCAATCTTCTCTGTAGACACCAGACTAGTGTATCGTGACAAGTCCTGTGTAACCTATGAATCTTCTCTGTAGACATCAGACCAGTTTATCACTAGTCCTGTGTAACCTATCAATCTTCTCTGTAGACACCAGACTAGTGTATCGTGACCAGTCCTGTGTAATCTATTAATCTTCTCTATATACACCAGGCTAGTTTATCACGACTAGTTCCGTGTAACCTATGAATCTTCTCTGAAGATACCGGACTAGTTTATCACGAATACTCCGGTGTGACCTATGTGGATCTTCTCTAAAGATACCAGACTAGTTTATCACGACTAGTTCCGTGTAACCTATGAATCTTCTCTGAAGATACCGGACTAGTTTATCACGAATACTCCGGTGTGACCTATGTGGATCTTCTCTAAAGATACCAGACTAGTTTATCACGAATAGTCCTGTGTAACCTATCAATCTTCTCTCTAGACACCAGACTAGTTTATCACGACTAGTCCCGTGTAACCTACGAATCTTCTCTGAAGATACCAGACTAGTTTATCGTGACTAGTCCTGTGTAACATATGGACCTTCTCTGTAGACACCAGTCTAATATATTACGACTAGTCCTGTGCAGCCTATATGCATATTCTCTGTGGACACCAGACTAGTTTATCACGACTATTCCGATGTGACTTATGGATCTTCTCTGAATACACCAGATTAGTTTATCACGACTAGCCCTGTGAAACCTATGAACCCTCTGTAGACACCAGACAAGTTTATGACGACTAGTTCCGTGTAACCTATCAATCTTCTCTGTAGACACCAGACTAGTTTATCACGACTAGCCCTGTGAAACCTATGAACCCTCTGTAGACACCAGACAAGTTTATGACGACTAGTTCCGTGTAACATATGATTTTTTTCTGTAGATACCAGACTAGTTTATCACGACTAGTCCTGTGTAACCTATGAACCCTCTGTAGACACCAGACTAGTTTATCACTAGTCTTGTGTAACCTATGAACCCTCTGTAGACACCAGACTAGTTTATCACTAGTCTTGTGTAAACTATGAATCTACTCTGTAGACACCAGACTAGTTTATCACGACTAGTCCTGTGTATCCTATGAATCTTCTCTGTAGACACCAGACGAGTTTATCACGACTAGTCCTGTGTAACCTAATAATCTTCTCTGTAGCCACCAGACTAGTTTATCACGACTAGTCATGTGTAAGTTATGCATCTTCTCTGTAGACACCAGACTAGTATATCATGACTAGTTCTGTGTAACCTATGAATCTTCTCTGAAGATACCAGATTAGTTTATCATTACTAGTCCTGTGTAACCTATATGAATCTTCTCTGTAGACATCAGACCATTATATCACGATTAGTCCTGTGTAGCCTATTAATCGTCTCTGTAGACACCAGACTACATTATCATGACTAGTCCCGGGTAACCTATGAATCTTCTCTGTACACATCAGACTAGTTTATCACGACTAGTCCTGTGTAACCTATGAATCTCCCTGTAGACACCAAACTAATTTATCACGACTAGTCCTGTGTAACCTATTAATCTTCTCTGTAGACATCAGATTAACATTTCACGACTTGTCCTGTGTAACCTATTAATATTCTCTGCAGACATCAGACTAGTTTATCACGACTAGTCCTGCAAAACCTTTGAATCGTCTCTGTAGACATCAGACCAGTTTATCACTAGTCCTGTGTAACCTATCAATCTTCTCTGTAGACACCAGACTAGTGTATCGTGACAAGTCCTGTGTAACCTATGAATCTTCTCTGTAGACACTAGACTAGTTTATCACGAATAGTCCTGTGTAATCTATTAATCTTCTCTATATACACCAGGCTAGTTTATCACGACTAGTTCCGTGTAACCTATGAATCTTCTCTGAAGATACCGGACTAGTTTATCACGAATACTCCGGTGTGACCTATGTGGATCTTCTCTAAAGATACCAGACTAGTTTATCACGACTAGTTCCGTGTAACCTATGAATCTTCTCTGAAGATACCGGACTAGTTTATCACGAATACTCCGGTGTGACCTATGTGGATCTTCTCTAAAGATACCAGACTAGTTTATCACGACTAGTCCTGCAAAACCTTTGAATCGTCTCTGTAGACATCAGACCAGTTTATCACTAGTCCTGTGTAACCTATCAATCTTCTCTGTAGACACCAGACTAGTGTATCGTGACAAGTCCTGTGTAACCTATGAATCTTCTCTGTAGACACTAGACTAGTTTATCACGAATAGTCCTGTGTAATCTATTAATCTTCTCTATATACACCAGGCTAGTTTATCACGACTAGTTCCGTGTAACCTATGAATCTTCTCTGAAGATACCGGACTAGTTTATCACGAATACTCCGGTGTGACCTATGTGGATCTTCTCTAAAGATACCAGACTAGTTTATCACGACTAGTTCCGTGTAACCTATGAATCTTCTCTGAAGATACCGGACTAGTTTATCACGAATACTCCGGTGTGACCTATGTGGATCTTCTCTAAAGATACCAGACTAGTTTATCACGACTAGTCCTGCAAAACCTTTGAATCGTCTCTGTAGACATCAGACCAGTTTATCACTAGTCCTGTGTAACCTATCAATCTTCTCTGTAGACACCAGACTAGTGTATCGTGACAAGTCCTGTGTAACCTATGAATCTTCTCTGTAGACACTAGACTAGTTTATCACGAATAGTCCTGTGTAACCTATCAATCTTCTCTGTAGACACCAGACTAGTGTATCGTGACAAGTCCTGTGTAACCTATGAATCTTCTCTGTAGACATCAGACCAGTTTATCACTAGTCCTGTGTAACCTATCAATCTTCTCTGTAGACACCAGACTAGTGTATCGTGACCAGTCCTGTGTAATCTATTAATCTTCTCTATATACACCAGGCTAGTTTATCACGACTAGTTCCGTGTAACCTATGAATCTTCTCTGAAGATACCGGACTAGTTTATCACGAATACTCCGGTGTGACCTATGTGGATCTTCTCTAAAGATACCAGACTAGTTTATCACGACTAGTTCCGTGTAACCTATGAATCTTCTCTGAAGATACCGGACTAGTTTATCACGAATACTCCGGTGTGACCTATGTGGATCTTCTCTAAAGATACCAGACTAGTTTATCACGACTAGTCCTGCAAAACCTTTGAATCGTCTCTGTAGACATCAGACCAGTTTATCACTAGTCCTGTGTAACCTATCAATCTTCTCTGTAGACACCAGACTAGTGTATCGTGACAAGTCCTGTGTAACCTATGAATCTTCTCTGTAGACACTAGACTAGTTTATCACGAATAGTCCTGTGTAACCTATCAATCTTCTCTGTAGACACCAGACTAGTGTATCGTGACAAGTCCTGTGTAACCTATGAATCTTCTCTGTAGACATCAGACCAGTTTATCACTAGTCCTGTGTAACCTATCAATCTTCTCTGTAGACACCAGACTAGTGTATCGTGACCAGTCCTGTGTAATCTATTAATCTTCTCTATATACACCAGGCTAGTTTATCACGACTAGTTCCGTGTAACCTATGAATCTTCTCTGAAGATACCGGACTAGTTTATCACGAATACTCCGGTGTGACCTATGTGGATCTTCTCTAAAGATACCAGACTAGTTTATCACGACTAGTTCCGTGTAACCTATGAATCTTCTCTGAAGATACCGGACTAGTTTATCACGAATACTCCGGTGTGACCTATGTGGATCTTCTCTAAAGATACCAGACTAGTTTATCACGAATAGTCCTGTGTAACCTATCAATCTTCTCTCTAGACACCAGGCTAGTTTATCACGACTAGTCCCGTGTAACCTACGAATCTTCTCTGAAGATACCAGACTAGTTTATCGTGACTAGTCCTGTGTAACATATGGACCTTCTCTGTAGACACCAGTCTAATATATTACGACTAGTCCTGTGCAGCCTATATGCATATTCTCTGTGGACACCAGACTAGTTTATCACGACTATTCCGATGTGACTTATGGATCTTCTCTGAATACACCAGATTAGTTTATCACGACTAGCCCTGTGAAACCTATGAACCCTCTGTAGACACCAGACAAGTTTATGACGACTAGTTCCGTGTAACCTATCAATCTTCTCTGTAGACACCAGACTAGTTTATCACGACTAGCCCTGTGAAACCTATGAACCCTCTGTAGACACCAGACAAGTTTATGACGACTAGTTCCGTGTAACATATGATTTTTTTCTGTAGATACCAGACTAGTTTATCACGACTAGTCCTGTGTAACCTATGAACCCTCTGTAGACACCAGACTAGTTTATCACTAGTCTTGTGTAACCTATGAACCCTCTGTAGACACCAGACTAGTTTATCACTAGTCTTGTGTAACCTATGAATCTACTCTGTAGACACCAGACTAGTTTATCATGACTAGTCCCGGGTAACCTATGAATCTACTCTGTAGAAACCAGACTAGTTTATCACGACTAGTCCCGGGTAACCTATGAATCTACTCTGTAGACACCAGACTAGTTTATCACGACTAGTCCTGTGTAACCTATGGACCTTCACTGTATACACCAGCCTAGTATCGGTATTTCTTCTCTCTGTAAACCACACTGAGAATTAACAACTTTGTTTAATATGAATGCAAGTCTACCAAGATACTCCGTCGATAATTCTGTGTTTGTAATTGTCACTGAAACACCTCCTGCCTTTGGGACTTTAAGCAATTCCAGAGATAAACCTTTTCAGTCTATTGCAATCCCGGAAGATTTCAACACCTAAAGGACAATCTGGTACCAACCTAAATACTATATGTTATATGATATAACTGAAGAGTGTATACGTACAAACTAATATTTAGTTACTTTTAATGTTGACTGAACCAACTGAAGGTGTAAACGAACCTTCATCGATACAGACCGTGATCCACACTAGGGACAACAATGGTGGTATAACAGTTTACTTAGTCAGTGGTAGAACAAAAAGACAGACACAAATGTCAATTGTAGGTCCTTCAAGGGTAGGTCAGAGCACGGACAACTGGGCAGGAATCGATAACGCTTTGGCCATGGGTAAACCGGCTGACTTAAAATGATAAAGGTGTGTAAAATTACATGCTTAATTAGGAAAACAGACGGTCAGACTCATGTAGCTAACCCACCATGTCGGGCAAATACACCAATATTTACAAATGAGAGGAACTGACATAATCAAGTCCTCGAGTCATTAAAAGGAGGAAGAATTAAATATTCACTAATGATAATGTGGGAAGAATTACTCATGAATTATTGTCTGTTATTTATAATCTAACCTATAAACAAAATAACTATTTCAGGACACACTTTACGAAACAGTGGAAATCCAGTCAAAGGGAGGCAACTGCAATTTACTTTCAAAAATAATTTGGTCAAGGACTTACAACAAAAGAAATAATTCATTGTAATACAATTTTATTAAAATAAGACAATTCAATAAATAGAAGAAATTAACACTACTTTATTCTTTATTTTTTGCTAATTTTGAGATAAATTTCCTCCAATTTGTGTCCGTTGCTAGCATTTTTAAGCATCGTTTCAATCAAATACAATGTCAAGGGCTTGCGTAAAAATTAAGGTTCATTGAGAGCTTGTTTATTGACACCCGTTCATGACAAAATAGCTCGGTGATAAAATTGAGACACAAACAACTGTGTCTGCAAACCTTAAGATAACATAGAGTAACATATTTTTAATCAGAAGAATATATATTCTTCTGATTAAAAATATGTATATTCTTCTGATTAAAAATATGTTACTCTATGTTATCTTAATATTAGATAAATCAATAATACAAGTATGGAAAGTTAAACTGTTCATGTTGATAATTATTTCATTATTTTTATTTTTTGTCTTTTTAACAACTAACTTTTTTCAACAGGTAAATAGTTAAATCAGTGATATAAATGTGCATAGAAGTGTATCAGGCTGTATTATATTCCATTAAAAGTTTTACAATGTGTACTTTAGCATCATTATATTTATCTTCATATGTATCACAACCAACCCATAGCTGTCCCCAGCTATCAATATCAAGTGACTTTGGAAGTATAACCCCCTGATTTGACATGACTTTATAAGTCAGTAGTTCTCCCTCTCCTGATATAACATGTAAGGTATGGTTGTCACAATCAGATATTATTACATTACCTACTAATGTTGTCACGATATCTCAAGGATCAAATGGTTTATCTTCTGTATTGATTTGTGGATGTCCCTGATAGATCCACTTTACATCCCCTTCCTTCCCGAGTACCACCACCCTCCCATCATCAGATGTCCTATCAATAACTACTATATCACTATTTACATCTGTGATTCTGTATGGGACAGTAAATAATCTTTGTTTATGTTTGTTATATTGATAGGATTGTTTTTCTTTCTTATTCTCCCCAAATACAATAATTTTCCTACAACTTTTATCTGTCAGTTTGTATGTATCTTTCTCCATTACACCCAGTATAATGTCATTGTTATTAGACACATGAATTCCAGTTGTTATTAGCGGTGCCAACGAAAGGAATGGTTTCATTTCCCCTGATTTTGTTAATAGCTTGATATCTGATCTGTTATAAATAAAAAAAAAACATCATCACCTACAGGGAGGCAAAGATTAAAAATAAATTAGTTAGGGTACAATTTCTTGATCTTGCTTGTGAAAAAAAAAAGGGAAATAATGTATTTTCTTTGTAGTTACTTGTAGTTTTCTGCTCACACTGTATATTTAAGATATTAATATTGACGGTTTTTATCTCAACACAGGTGATCAAAAGTCCAAAATAAGCTGAAATTTACACCCCACTACAATAACTCACTATTTAAATGTAATGATCTTCTTGAGAAAAAAAATCAATTATCGTTTTGCTGACAAGAATTTAGTACTAAGAGTATTACCGAATGCACATTGACTTTATATATAAAACTAGGGTTGATCTTAATACTTAGCTTTTAGAAAGGGAGATAAACATGAAATTATGCTATTTAGAAATATCCCCCTTTTTTCATTAGCTCATCTGAATAAAAGTCATTGTGTGTTATTAGTTGGTGTCCGTCGTTAATTTACAGTGATATTGTGCTATAAGTCTGTTATCATCGTTGTGTTGTCCGTCTACAGACACTACGGCTACGATTCGATGACACTTGCACAAGTTGACCAACCTTTTGAACTTTGAACCCAATAGTCTGACAGATAGTAAATATTTGGGGTATCTTAGTCCTACCCATTTCCAAACAAGAGGCCCTAATATGCTAGAAAGTGTGTCTTTGCATGTGAAACTTTTAATGTTAATTTGTTTGCAATGTCGTTTTTTAAAATAATTTCCTTATGATGGACAATGGCTCTACCCATTTCCAAACAAGAGGCCCTAATATGCTAGAAAGTGTGTCTTTGCATGTGAAACTTTTAATGTTAATTTGTTTGCAATGTCGTTTTTTAAAATGATTTCCTTATGATGGACAATGGCTCTACCCATTTCCAAACAAGAGGCCCTAATATGCTAGAAAGTGTGTCTTTGTATGTGGAACTTAATTTGTTCTTTTGTTTTTGATGACGTTTGTTTTAATGAATTCCTTATGCAATTCATTGTCATTTATTGTGTTGAAAACCCTAGGTAGTATGTAGACTAATTATCTGTATCTCGACCGAAAACAAACCACAAAGTAACATTTATTATTTTTTTAAACAAAATACTCATCGACCTTACGGGGTTATTATTGACCCAATAAAGAAGAAAATGATCCATTTAATTTTGATTATGTGGTTGGTTTTTTTTTTTTTTTGCTTTAAATTTGAATTCATATTGTTGAGACCTTGTTGTAATATGACAATGGATTTCCTCTACCCCTTGATGTTTGTAAGACAAACTCTACCGAAGGGAGTCCAAAAGTCTCAAATTTTAAAATATAAACTTTCCTATTTCTTTAAATATAATATTTTACTCTTCAGAAAGTCAAATACCTTATAATTTTGCCGTTATCATTATTTTTTTTTCGAAATCAGATACTTAAGAAATAAATATTTTTTTTCAAAAAGGGGAGTTACGTATTCTTATAAACTAGTTGGCATTGTAAACCATGTTGGATTTACAACAACCTGTGTAATCAGTGTCTATCACTCGCAACGTTGTGACTTTGAATCCCACTCATGGTGAGGTGTCCTCGATACAACTTCAGTGACTTGCGACAGGTCGGTGGTTGTCTCCGGGCACTCCGGTTTCCTCCACCATGTAACTGATATATTGTTGAAACCGACGTTGAGCACCACAACCCTAACACCATGTATTTTAAAAAATTTATATCACATTTAAAAAAAAATGATATTACAATCAATTACATAGTTTACATCTTCTTTGATCTGTTGGTAACTCTGTTTATTATACATTTTCTATTAACAGTTGAAGGCCACGTATTGTAAATTTTGTGATGATCTTTCTATTTTCTTTATTTGGAAATTAATGATATTGCATGTTATTTTTTTTTTAAGAGCATTTCATACAAAATATAGTTTCTATCGTCTTTCTAACCATATTTGGACATGCCACGGTGACCAGATCGCCATAGCATCCCAGAATACCTCATCGGCAATGTTAATACGTTCATTATATGGTGAATTTATTAAAATACCATTAGGATTACACGTGGTACAGGCGCCATTAATATCTCCAAACCAGAATCCATTTCCCAACTTGACTGCACAGTTTAACGTGTTATGATCATTGTCACTGTCGTACGTAGAGAAATTATTGCCGTGTAAAATTGAAAAAGAGTCGCCGAGAGTTGGATATCCAGTGGCTGTTGTATAGGAAACACCATTCACCTCCAGTTTAAACCATAATGATTCGTCTCCAATGACTACATGTGGGTATTCCTGTTGTAGTATCTCTATCCATGCGTCGTCCGCCATTTCTACTACGAAAGTGTAATTGTCGCTCGTTGTTATATAATGTAAATATTGATTTCCCAGCCAAAAGTTTTTGGCCGTCGTCAACATATCTCCAAATCCTGCCTTGTATTCTGCCCATGAACGGCTGAAATTGCTGCCTGAATACAAATGTCTTTGAACATACAGTCTTGTCGCTGCGAAAATCGGTTTGAAAGCGCAGTACACCGGAAATGCTGTAGAGGCTGTGACAGGTTGGATAAGGAAAACACCTTCTTGGCCAATGTAATTGGGTTCGCCATCTTGACAGTCTGAGAAACAATGAAAGCAACATTTCTTTATTTTCGATTTGACAGAAAAATGTATAAAATCATGGCCGCATTTTGCCCCCCCAAAAAAAATGAAAATTTATTTTTAGAATTAAATGTTAAAGCCTTAGCATACAGTCAAACCTGTCTTATGTGACCTTCCAAGGGAACAGTGAAATATGGTCACATAAGACAGGTGGTCGTTAAATACAGGTTTGATTGATATGAAATGCACTGTGAAGGGAAATAAGAATTAAGTTCCCATAATACAAGTTATTGCTTAATAGAGGTGGTCACTAAAGCAGGTTTGACTGTAATTTCAAGTATCTTACTTATGCCCCTTTTTAGCATACTTTTACATGATTTGGCTTTGAACGCATCTAATAACAATGATAGAAGCGTGTCGTGTGCAATGAATAAGATACCTACATGTTTATCAAAACTGATTGTGCCCGTGAAGGTAGAAAATGACATTTTGACTCGGGCTAAGCATTTGTTTAATTTAATTCCAGGTAGTTTTTGTTAATAGTATCTTTATCCCAGATCATATCTTAGCCATGATTATAAGATGATCAATTGATTAGCTGTTCAAGGGGGCGTCATGGTCGTGATAGTACAGTTGGTGGATTTATTACTACCTGTGCAATCAGTGCCTATCATCACTAACGTTGGGAGTTCAAATCCCACCGATAACGAGGTATGGTTGGTGCAACATTATGTCATTAAGTTTGTCAGTGACTTGCGACAGGTCGGTGGTTTTTTACAGGTACTGCGGTTTTCTCCACCAATAAACTGACTGCCACGATATAACTGAAATAGTGTTTGAATTCGCGCTAAGCAACAAAAGTCTAACCATATTAATTTATTTGTCGTAAGGCTTTGTTCTCAACCGGACCCTACTGTCAATAGTTAGGTATATGACAAGATATGAAACAGACCTAGCTGTATCTATGGTATGCTTTATTTTCAAATTTCAAGCGAAAGATGCGAACAAATTAGTCATATAGCTTTGCATTATTCAGTAAAAAGACATTATCTACGCAACTGTTTTATGTTTCCATTGCGAAACCCCTCATACGTAAACGAATAAAAGAATACTGCGGCGAAAAGTAGAAACAACAGCCTCTGTGTTGTAAAGATACGTCCACCAAGGCATAGCAAATGTACTCTGATGATGTAAGTTTCAGGACAGCCTTGTTCGAATGTGAGTGTGTGTGTGTTTGTTTTCTTACAAAAATGACAATTGTTTTCTCTTAGATAAACGTTAGAGAATACCGAAGGGCAAAAAAAGGACAATCCAGAGAAACTGGCAACATAAGGTAGACAAGACGAAGGAAAACAAAACAAAAACTCAACACAATATGCGTTTCAAACCACTATACGCAAACTAAAAAGATGGACCCCATAAAAAACAGGGGTCTGAACTGGTGTGCTCGCGAAGGGTAAAACTAGATATTAATACCCAAGTTGATAATTCTATTTAGTGAAACATCGTTGAAATGAATCTTTAAATTTCAATCGGTATATTATTGAAGGAATAGAATATTTTTGCTAGGGTCATAGTGTTTAACGCAACTCTGAATAATATTTCAGCTTTATCATCCTTCCCTTCCGCTATATCTACCTGCTGATTCCATAAACAAAACTCGTATCAAAGTTCGCGTGAGCTGAGCTGGACTTATCAACAGTGAGCAGGAGTTATCACCAAATTCTCCCAACATTTAAACGATAATTCCTGTGAAGATGGCAAAAGTAAATAAAATTCAACAACACCATTAGCTAGTTAACATTTTATTTTTTAAACATATATCAAATTAGGAACTGTCGTGTCAGCAATATCAACAAACATCGTCCTACAAAAATGTACTTGTCACAATTCTTGATAACCTCTGATGAGACGTCATAATTTTTACGTCATAAGCGAGGTCGTGACCTTTGTGTTTTCTAAAACGGAACGGCATTGGTAAACAAAACCGATGAATCCGATTGCCGACTTTGATGTTTGAAATATAAAAAACCCAATGAATATCACCATTAAAGGAAACATTCAACAATCTTAACATTTATATAAACCTGTGAAAATGAATGGTATATTTGCAAACTACTTATGAACTATGTTTTGGGGAAACGTATTTTGAATATTTTGAATCGTGTGATTTTTCTCGCGAAAATACAAATATACATGTATCCGTGTTTATGTTTAATTTAAGGATGATAAACATGTCATCTGAATGTGAATATGATTGATACTGAAAAATATCAGCCTGCTCGACAGAATATGAAGCTTGTGACTCGTTCGCTTTGTTCACTCGCCACCAAACTTCATATTTTGGCTCGGCAGGCTGATATTTTCGGCATCAATCAATTCACTTCCAGATAACATATACATATCGTGGCAGTCAGTTTTATTGGTGAAGGAAACGGAGTACCAGGAGAAAAACACCGACCTGCCACAAGTCACTGACATCTGTCAGTATCTAGTAGGATAGAACGACCCAGTATGTTATTTGGCTTAATATTTTTCTATGTGTACTTGCCTTTCATAATATGTTCACAGTATTGCCCAATATATCCATTAAAACAGGTACACGAACCACCATTGTCGTCTATTCCTCCATTTTGACAAAAGGAAACACTTGCCTAAAACATTCAAGGTAGCATTTAAACACGGGGAAATACTTGTCTCAACATTCAATGTAACATTTAAACACGGGGAAATACCTGCCTTAACATTCAATGTAACATTTAAAGACAGTGAAATGCCTGCCTTAACATTCAATGTAACATTTAAACACAGGTAAATACTTGTCTAAACATTGAATGTAACATATAAACACAGGTAAATAATTGTCTAAGCATTCAATGTAACATATAAACACAGGTAAATACTTGTCTAAACATTCAATGTAACATATAAACACAGGTAAATACTTGTCTAAACATTCAATGTAACATATAAACACAGGTAAATACTTGTCTAAACATTCAATGTAAACATAAAAACACAGGTAAATACTTGTCTAAACATTCAATGTAACATATAAACACAGGTAAATACTTGTTTAAAACATTCAATGTAACATATAAACACAGGTAAATACTTGTTTAAACATTCAATGTAACATATAAACACAGGTAAATACTTGTCTAAAACATTCAATGTAACATATAAACACAGGTAAATACTTGTTTAAACATTCAATGTAACATATAAACACAGGTAAATACTTGTCTAAAACATTCAATGTAACATATAAAGACCGGGAAGTGCTTGCCTATAACATTTAATGTGACATTTTAGCACAGGGAAATACTTGCCTAAAACATTCAATGTAACATAGAAAGACCGGGAAATATTTGCTTATACATCCAATGTGATATTAAAACACAGGGGGAATACTTGCCTAAACCTCCAATGTGATATTAAAACACAGGGGAAATACTTGCCTAAACATCCAATGTGATATTAAAACACAGGGGGAATACTTGCCTAAACATCCAATGTGATATTAAAACACAGGGGGGATACTTGCCTAAACATCCAATGTGATATTAAAACACAGGGGGGATACTTGCCTAAACATCCAATGTGATATTAAAACACAGGGGAAATACTTGCCTAAACATCCAATGTGATATTAAAACACAGGGGGGATACTTGCCTAAATATCCAATGTGATATTAAAACACAGGGGGGATACTTGCCTAAACATCCAATGTGATATTAAAACACAGGGGGGATACTTGCCTAAACATCCAATGTGATATTAAAACACAGGGGGAATACTTGCCTAAACATCCAATGTGATATTAAAACACAGGGGGATACTTGCCTAAACATCCAATGTGATATTAAAACACAGGGGGGATACTTGCCTAAGCATCCAATGTGATATTAAAACACAGGGGGAATACTTGCCTAAACATCCAATGTGATATTAAAACACAGGGGGGATACTTGCCTAAACATCCAATGTGATATTAAAACACAGGGGAAATACTTGCCTAAACATCCAATGTGATATTAAAATACAGGGGGAATACTTGCCTAAGCATCCAATGTGATATTAAAACACAGGGGGAATACTTGCCTAAACATCCAATGTGATATTAAAACACAGGGGGAATACTTGCCTAAGCATCCAATGTGATATTAAAACACAGGGGGAATACTTGCCTAAACATCCAATGTGATATTAAAACACAGGGGGAATACTTGCCTAAACATCCAATGTGATATTAAAACACAGGGGGAATACTTGCCTAAACATCCAATGTGATATTAAAACACAGGGGGAATACTTGCCTAAACATCCAATGTGATATTAAAACACAGGGGGAATACTTGCCCAAACATCCAATGTGATATTAAAACACAGGGGAAATACTTGCCTAAACATCCAATGTGATATTAAAACACAGGGGGAATACTTGCCTAAGCATCCAATGTGATATTAAAACACAGGGGAATACTTGCCTAAACATCCAATGTGATATTAAAACACAGGGGGAATACTTGCCTAAACATCCAATGTGATATTAAAACACAGGGGGAATACTTGCCTAAACATCCAATGTGATATTAAAACACAGGGGGAATACTTGCCTAAACATCCAATGTGATATTAAAACACAGGGGGAATACTTGCCTAAACATCCAATGTGATATTAAAACACAGGGGGGATACTTGCCTAAACATCCAATGTGATATTAAAACACAGGGGGAATACTTGCCTAAACATCCAATGTGATATTAAAACACAGGGGGAATACTTGCCTAAACATCCAATGTGATATTAAAACACAGGGGGAATACTTGCCTAAACATCTAATGTGATATTAAAACACAGGGGAAATACTTGCCTAAACATCCAATGTGAGATTAAAACACAGGGGGAATACTTGCCTAAACATCTAATGTGATATTAAAACACAGGGGGAATACTTGCCTAAACATCCAATGTGATATTAAAACACAGGGGGAATACTTGCCTAAGCATCCAATGTGATATTAAAACACAGGGGGGATACTTGCCTAAACATTCAATGTAACATTTAAACACAATGAAACACTCTACCTAAGACATTCAATGTGATATTAAGACGCAAGCAATCTACAAAATAAAACAAACTTTCCCGAAGTCACAGATTGCTGTGTGTAGAATACTCCCGCGAAAAGGTCGCGGACAACACCTTATTAAGATGAATGACACATCAATCATGTTAACGGTTTCTTGAAAAAAAATGTGTATTAGAGATGGTACATTAGACTTCATTGATATCCACAAAGAATTTAGTAAACAAGGTACTGTGATAAAACCTTTGTTTGATACTAGCGACGTTAGTGGAGTACACATCAGTAGCTCTGGTGAAGAAAAACTATGCGAGATATTTTCCAAATACTTGACGGCGCTACCGGGGAAAAGTAATTTCCCAATAACACCACAACATGACAAAAAACGTAATCTTAGTGATATTACAAAAAGTCCGTCTTCAGCCGGGGCCAAACCTAAGCACACAAAAGCGGGATCGCCAATAATGTCTGGCATCCTAAACAGATAAACTCTTATCAATGCTTAGTAAATTTATGCTTGTATATATATATATATATATGTTATTTATTTTACCTGTTTCTCCACAAACTTAACAGAAAAATCAAAAAAAAAAGATTAATGTCTTTTTGTTACCTTTACATTATTACAGTGATCTTGTGTGTAATTTATTGTACAATTGCAACTTATTATATATATTGTAAAATATGCAAAGTCCACACATTTTTTGTAAAGAATGAATTTTGTGTTCCAATATATAGGTATTAAAACATTTGTTGTAAATATAATTATTTTTATGCATTATATTTATTTCATATTTATGTTGTATACATTATTTGTAAATGCAATTGTTTGTAAACATTATAAGGATGCAATATAGAAGATGAATGCTAATCGAGCAAACCGTTAAATTTATAAATAGGGCAATACACATACTCTTTCACGGTAGAGCACAGGCGCTTGTGTAGAGTCAAAAATATGCTCGCTATGTACCTAAAATACCACAAGGCCGGACTCACTCCTACTACCCCTGTCACTTCAATCGCTATTTTCCCTGTCAAAATGTCGATAGGACGCAAATCGCTTACTAATTTGCATGGTGAAATGATTTTTCTTCAAGGAAAACCCGTTTTTTATATCTTCCTACCATCTACACCCCCATACTGAGAGATAATCCTCAGATTTTGTTGACAATGGACACCTAAGTGGCAGAAAAGCGAAAGTAGGTCACGTGCGACATATTTCCGCCTTTCGGTCGTTCTCGGATTTTATCATTGCCTTACGAAACATACCTGAGAAGTTCAGAAAGAAAAGTTCGGGAAACGTAATTATATATCAGTATTGTTACTGTATAATTATAATGTTTTTTAAATACAATTATTTCCTATGCCTTATTTTGAGTATTATTTGCATACCAAGAAGCACTGAAGTTTTCATTCATTTTGTCAGTCATATGTTGGCGCCTTGTAATGTTTCTAGTGTTTAGTAATTATATATGATAAAACCCGAGAACGACCGAAAGGCGGAAATATGTCGCACGTGACCTACTTTCGCTTTGCTACCAGTTAGGTGTCCATTGTCAACAAAATCTGAGGATTATCTGTCAGTATGGGGGTGTAGATGGTAGAAAGATATAAAAAACGGGTTTTCCTTGAAGAAAAATCATTTCACTACGCAAATTAGTAAGCGATTTGCGTCCTATCGACATTTTGACAGGGGAAATAGCAATTGAAGTGCCAGGGGTAGTAGGAGTGAGTCCGGCCTTGTGGTGTTTTAGGTACATAGCGAGCATATGTTTAACTCTACACATGCGCCTGTGGGTAGAGTAAAGAAACTATTTACATATGTTTGTCTAAATGACCTTGTCTCTAGCTACAATAAATGCTAACGGCTTAAGAGACAAAAAGAAACGTGACTTGGTTTTAAACTGGCTGGTAGCGAAAAAAATCGACGTAATTTGTTTACAAGAAACTCACTCAACAAACGATGATTTGATTCGATGGCAAAATGAATGGAAAAACTGTGGGGGTGGCAATAGCTTTTTTGATTGTGGTACGAGTGACTCAAGGGGTGTGGGAATTTTATTGAGCAAAAAATTAAAAGAAAGTGTAGAATTCTTTTATCAGGATAATTCAGGACGCATTTTACGTAGCACATTAAAAATAAACGACTCAACTTTTTATATATCAAATATAAATTCGCCGAATAATGGTAGAGAAAGAAAATCGTTTTTTAATGCAATTAACGATCCACTGTTCGAATATACGGACGATTCCGATAAAAACTACAGTTTAATTTTGGGTGATTGTAATTGCGCTATTAAAAAAAACTTAGATCGCAATCATCCTCAACAATTAGCGGACATATCAGTCCGAGAATTCCAAAGCATGTTACATAGAAATGATTTATTTGATATGTGGAGGAAGTTAAATCCAGAAACTATATATATCTTTATTCTCATACAGCCAAATACAATGGTACAGAGAAAAATAACAACATAATAATAACATAACAAGACTTTTTACAAAATATACATAGGTTATGGAACAACAGTGGGTAAGCCAGGAGTACAAAAGACCTTATTGATATGTTTGATAAATATACATAATTTTCGTAACAGCGATTGTTTGTTGGGAGATAGAAGTTCAAAGAATCTGACAACATTATGTCTAACTAAGAGATAAACTTTTAAACGCGGTAAATCGAAATCAAGAATCGATTATATGTTATGTAGTGACGCCGTAAGCAGTAAGGTGTTTGGTACTCGGATTAATTATTTCCCATTTAGTGATCATGATATCATAATAACAAAATTAAAAACTGAAGATATTAATAGAGGTCCAGGTATGTGGATAATGAATCTTGAAACAATCAAATCTGAGCAGCTTAGATATGTTTTTAAAATTTGGTGGTTTAACTGGAAAATTGAGAAAAATAAATACAGTGATATACGGGAATGGTGGGATCTTGCGAAAAACAAAATAAAATTGTTAACAATGGAAATAAGTAGAAACTTAAATTGTAAACAAAACAAAAAAGAAATCGATAGATAAGAAAGGAAACTCGATAAATTGAAACTAATAGCGAATGAAACGGATGAAATAAGCGCGCAAATAAAGCAATTAGAGAGCTTAATTAAAAACTATTATAATAAAAAAACAGAAGCAGCGAAAATTAGATCTCGTGTTAAATGGGCGGAAGAAGGGAAAAATCAACGCGATATTTCTTTAACCTTGAAAAAAAAGCGGGGCCAAGAAAAGTTATGGTAGGCTAGGATTAAAACGACAGACGGTAATTATAAGTATGACATTGACTCGATAATGAATGAGCAGGTTGATTTTTACTCCAAACTTTTTCAATCAGAAGGATGGGATGAAAATAGTGCTCACGAACTTACAAGGTACATTGTTAATAAATTGGACAATAACGAAAAAGAAACGCTTGACGAAGACTTTAGCTTAGATGAAATTAGTAAAGTTATTAAAATATTAAAGCCAAATAAATCCCCAGGAGAAGATGGCATTATTTCAGAATTTTGTCAACTTTATTGGCAAGATATAAAAAAACGAATTCTTTGAAGTGGTTGAAAAAAATTTCAAATTCGAATATACTTTAAGCGCATCACAGTACAAGGGGTCTTGACTTTATTACATAAGGGAGGGGAACGGGAAGATATAAAAAAACCTGGAGACCATTGACCTTACTGAATTGTGATTATAAAATAATTTCGAAGCTTTTGGCCGAACGATTAAAAAATGTTTTAACTAAGCTAATTCATCCGGACCAAAAAGGGTTTGTGAAGGGTCGGAACATAAGTGAAGCAAACAGAATGATACAAGACATCATACAATACGTAGACGAAGAAAATGAAGAAGGCATAATAGTTTTCTTAGATCAACAAAAAGCATTCGATAGAGTTGAATGAGGGTGGGTAGACTTCGCGTTAAAAGCATTTAACTTTGGGAAAAATTTAGGGGGTGGATTCAAATGTTAGCTAAAAATGCTACAACATCCATACAGACAAATGGATTTGTTTCAAAATTTTTCTCCATATCTCGCTCATGTAGACAGGGGTGTCCCGTCGCACCGCTAATTTACATATTGCAAGCCATGGCATGTGCAATTAGAGGAAATAATGATATAAAGGGGATTAAATTACCAGGTGAACCGGGTGGGAAGGAATTAGAAGCCAAAATAAGTATGTTTGCAGATGACACACAACTTTTCAATAAAGATGAACGCTCTGTTGAAAAATCTTTCGATATACTTTCAAAATATGAAAAAGCATCTGGATCAAGAATTAATTATAATAAAACAAAAGCTATTTCTATTGGCACTGCTTGCAATAGAAAACCAAAATTTAATAAAATATCACGGATTAAAGAAAATGTAAAAACTTTGGGGGTACATCATGGTTACAATGTTGACAATGATAAAATGTGGAAGGACATTATTGATAGAATGAAAAATTGTATACAAGTTTGGAAAAGCAGAAAACTTTCTTACAAAGGTAAAACTATAATTGTGAAAAATCTTTTGTTATCATATTATGGATTTGAAATTGAAATGAAGAGCATTCCTGATAAATTTAAAAAAGAAATTGAAACATTAATTTGGGACTTTATATGGGAGAGGAATGTTAATCAGATTAAAAGAGATGTATGTTGTTTAGATATAGAAAATGGTGGCATGAGTATGGTTAATATAGATTCTTACACTGACAGTAGAAGAATAAAGTTTATTTATCGTATTATTAATGAACCAATTGAAAATTGGAATGCTATTGGAAGATATTGGTTAAGTAGACTTGATTTGAAATTCAATGAAACTTTTTTTATTTGTAAATGCTCAAATGTTTCATCCTTAAATTTAAACAGGTATCCTTTGTTTTATCAAAAATCAATCCAAGCATGGACAAAATTTTAACAATGTGTACAAAAGGTGGAAACCAAAACAGATATCTTACATGTTAGATTATTTGAGAATTGTAATATACCCTTCCAAAACAAACCTGTAATATTTTCTTCGTTTCTAAGAAGTAATATAAAAACTATTAAAGACATATGGGATGAAAACTCAAAACAATTCATCGATTGTGATTTATTATATTCTAAGCTGATTGACAGGAGAAACTGTATCTCAGAATACTCTAAAATTAAGAAATGTATTCCAAAAGACTACTTACAGTTCTTAAAACATGAAAATAATAATATAGATAACAAAACTAAAAGTAGAAATAAAATGAAATTGTTAAATAATTTAAAACTTACAGATATTAGAGGCAAAATCATTAATACAAAAGATATTAAGATTAAAATTATACAAAAAATATTAAATAAAAAATCGCTACCAAAATGTCAAGATAAATGGAATAATGTTTATAATGAAGAATTTCACTGGCCAAAAATTTGGATTAATCTTAAAAAACTGGACATCAGTAATAAAATTAAAGAATTCCAATGGAAATGCACCCATAACATTATTTCCACCGAAAGTAGACTTAGAAAAATGAACCTATCCAATGGAAGATGTCACCTTTGTAAAAAAAATCGAACATTCAAGAAGATCTCCAACATTTGTTTTTTAAATGCATTATAATTAACCGATTCATATCAAACATCACAATTTTAATAAACACTTTAAATGTGGGAACTGTTAACTTAAATGAGAAAAGTATGATGTTTGGGTTCAATATGGGGGTAAACATGAACTTCTATTAAATACATTAATTTTTATATCTAAGTGGTCTATTTGGAAGACAAGAAACAAAGTCAAATATGACAAAATTCATATCAATCAGAATGTACTTTGTAATATATGGAAACATACTTTAAAATCTGAACTAAAAATTTTGCTAAAAACCGATTGTAATGATACAATAGATAAAACCAAAATCTTAACAATTCTATCAGTGATTAGTAAGTAGTTATAATATATGAGTACAATTCATGTATGTCAATGTTATATGTTGAAGCTATCATAAAATGCCTATATAGATTGACTTGCATGTTAATTTTGTAATTGATAAATTTAGTTGTATTTTTGAAATGGGACCATGTGGACTCTAATTAATCTCTTACTAACCCTGGATAAGAGATCTATTGTAAAACAGGGAACCTTAGATTATGCTTTGCTTACCTGGGCATCTAAGGTGTTTTGTTAACAGGCGAGTCAAACAATAAAGTATCATGTGATTAAAAAAAAAAAAAAGAAAAAAAGACGCAAGAATATACTTGCCTAAAACATTCAATGTAATATTAAGACGCAAGGATATACTTGCCTAAACATTCAATGTGATATTAAAACGCAAGGATATGCTTTCAGAAAATATCCGATGTAATTTTTAAACACAGGAAACACTCGCCAAAAGTATTCTATGTAACATTGAATCACAGATTCAAATAGTAAGTCAACATGTATATATATATTGTTCTCTTGATATCAGTGAGTGATTGTTGCTTATTTTTCAGCCATATCATGGCGAGAACAAGATAATGTTTAATGAAATGATGATGATGTTCGCTGTGCACTAGACAAACACACTTCATTGGATCTGTATTATGCTAACTCACTGAAATAGTAGTCCGAGAGTACACATATCGCCCCACTCCGACACTTTATCCTGATTCTGAGTCAACCAGTCTTTGCTCTTTCTCTTTAATGCTGCGTGCTTAGCGGAGAAGCAACAAATACCGATTGCATAGTCCTTTAGGTTGACCCGATCGGGGTTGGAACCCACAATCTACCGGAATGGGGTCGAGCACTCTAACCATTACACCACCGACGCGATTCTCTTTTTATGAAGGTATTTATTAATTAAAGATTTTAAAATGAACATGTTATCTGAGGTTTTGTGTTTATTTCTGAATCCAAATTCCCATCGGTCATATATGTTTTCGATGAATTTTGTAAGTTTATTATTTGGTATTGCACTGAAAGCTTTGGAGAGGCAGCTCATGAAAGCTTTGGAGAGACAGCTCATTAAAGCTTTGGAGAGACAGCTCATTAAAGCTTTGGAGAGACAGCTCATGAAAGCTTTGGAGAGACAGCTCATTAAAGCTTTGGAGAGACAGCTCATGAAAGCTTTGGAGAGACAGCTCATGAAAGCTTTGGAGAGACAGCTCATGAAAGCTTTGGAGAGGCAGCTCATGAAAACTTTGGAGAGACAGCTCATTAAAGCTTTGGAGAGACAGCTCATTAAAGCAATTCCTCTATGATTCTTCAAGTCACATTTTTCACCCAGATTTATGAATTGGTATAATACAAAAATATGATCTTTCCCATACTTTAAGATAGCAACCAGATTTTTTATATTTGATTAAGCAGTTTTGCATAACCATTATTTTTGGTTTGGTTTGGTTTATGGTGTTTAACGCCACTTTCAACAATATTTCAGTTATATCGTGGTGGTCAGTTTTATTGGTAGAGAAAACCGGAAGACCCGGAGAAAACCACCGATATGTCGCAAGTCACTGAAAAACTTTAATACATAATGTTGAATCGAGTACACCCCACCATAAACGGAGTTCGAACTCACAACGTTAGTAGTGATAGACACTTATTGCATAGGTAGTTTGTTATGAGAATTATCAGAAAGCAACTGAATTTCATATTAAATATTTAAAAGTTGAATGAAAAAGCTAATAAAAAGAAATATACTTACCGTTGTATAGACTTCAGAACCTATGTATGGTTCACAAATATTACAATTTGTCACAGTGTCCATATTTACAGTGCTTAATCTGCACTCTCCGTTGTCATGGTAACTTGCAGATAAACAAACTGCATCTTGTTGACAAACACTTATGCAACTAATAAGAGATTCAACCAGTGTTGATCTGTAAGAGTTATCCATTTTGATTGACTCGTTATCAAATATTTTATTAAAATACTTTGAATGTAGTTCTCCACCAGATATCGCCATTGATAGTACAAGTAGAATACACCGGTATGAAAAATACAACATTCTTACCCGAACTTGGTTCAGCTTTTAGTTTTTTTTTTCTCCACTTATGTTTTAACTACAACAGATGAACTGTAGCACAAATGAACGAAAATTTAACTCACATTTTATTTGTTATAATTCAAAAAGTAAATATTGACATTATTTTTTTTGTTTACACGGAGATGTTTACTTTTTTCTGGAATTGGCGGACAATAAGTCATTATAAGAAACATGCTTTGATGAAAGTTTGCTTGATAAATCTTTAAATCGATTTTTAATTTAGAAATTGATTACCTTATTTTATTTTGTGAGAAAGAACACATGTGTTCTTCAAAATATTATTTTTCTATGATCGAAGATCGCAGCGGTTAACAACATTCTTATATTTACATAAGAAATTTAGATATTGTTCGTGTATAAAATTCCAATACTTAATTTGGCATCCGAATAATAAGAAAATACGTCACTTACCAAAAATACCAAGGACTCACTCACTCGAACTTACCAGCCCAGTAGTCAGATCCTTGTTTAGAAAATACGACTTATTAAATATGATTAATATTTAAGTATTAATTAATTGTTTTGTTCGTCTCAAATGGTTTGTAAGGCGTTCAGGTTTTATGTATGCTATGTGTTTTTATTGACGTTAAGCACGATTTCAATATTATATTTTATTCTATATTAGTAAATTCTTTAGTATAGATTTCCATCACAATCATTCTTTAAGATAAAAACACGTATTCACCGCCTCATATTTAATATTGACCGCGATAAATCTCACGTGTTACTATTTTTGGAACATGGAATTTCTTTTAGGAACATTCTATTTTAATCAACCAATGAAAAAAGAAGTTCATTTGCCGCATCCGTCAATACAAAAACAAAATGTGGTCGTACCGTCTGTGCCCAAAACAAAGATTTGCCACTTTGTCGGACGGAACATTGAAAAATATATTAAATGATAAAGATTCAGATAATAACATGGTGATGTAAACAATAATGTAACAATACGTCAGGACAGTGGACATGTAACTTTTTATTTCAGAATACCATTATTTCCTCAACATGTAGAATAAAACAATTACTGTCTTTTGATTCTGTAAATGTGTGGATTAATTGACTTTTGAAAAAAAATCCGCACATTTACCTCATCAAAAGACAGTAATTGTATATCATTCCACTCTATAATATTTATTCTACTTATATAGAAATTCGATTAGTCGAAACAATCCCACGTGACATTTATCAAAACATTCCCTCGCAACAACATCGTATTTCCCTCTCAACAATATCGTATTTCCCTTATTCGAAATTCTCAAGATTTAACGCTTTGGTCATATAACGGTATTCCATGTTAGTAAAGATAACTCCAGAGATGTTTCGAAATAATAATTTTGTAAACAAAGATGGCCAAAAGATTTCATTTGGCATAATTCACCAAAACGTTGACCTGGAGGAATAAAACATTCATTTCCCTTGCATAAGGGAGATATGAAAATTTATTACATAATGATTTTTTAATCACTATTTCATTGGTCTAAGTGCTCTCATTTGGGATTTAATCATTTTTGGGATTGTTTTGGAAGAAATCGATATTGACTGACTGTCACTTTCGCTTTCGTCTGATAAAAACGATATTGACTCACATTTACTTTCCGAATCTATTTTAAGAAACTATTTTGAGTAACCAATGAAAAATATTATAAAAAATTATGATTGACCAATCAGGTGCGTCGTTAGATCGGCTCTTCAGAAAATCCTCCAAAAGGGCGGACGAAGTTGCAGACGTACATTTCAGGAAAAGATTTGCCGAAATTACCAATGAAGACTTGCAGCTTATTGTAGATAACAAAGATGCAAAGAACACGAAACGTGCTACATCCTTGGCGTTCAAAATTTTCAGGGATGATCTGAGAGAAAAAAAACATTTGATACCGAATAAAATGAATATTGTTTTGCTACAAATTTGACAAAACACACTTAATAAATCCATTTATATTACATTTAGTCATTTTATGAAAATCAAGAAATTGGATAAATGTTTCTGAGACAACAATTTGTGGAAGTCCTGGATTGCATTTGGTTTAATATGTTCATGAGACAACCTGAAATTGTATATTGTACATTTTATCTTCAGACATATCAGTTAAATATAGATTTTGGTACTTCTACTTCTAGTGTACAAAGGTTTCTGTTGGTTTTCTTATCGATAGTAATTTCTGGTTCTAATTCTGTAATAAAACAATTACAGTCTTGTGTAGAAGTCGATATGAGGTTGAATGGACCAAAAAAGCAATATCGACTGTGGCCTACGGCCTTAGTCCATATTGCTTTCTTTGGTCCATTCAACCTCATATCGACTTCTACACAAGACTATAATTGTATATTGTTCACCCTCGAAATAGTCATATTTCCCACGGGCTTTGCCCTCGGGAAATATGACTTTTCTCGGGTGAACAAATCTTCATATCTCCCTTATATAAATGCAAGGGAAATAAAAGTATATTGTTATACGACTATAAATATCCTAGATTCGGATTGGACAAATCACTACTTCACTCTCCATTTCAAAATGTGATTATCACCGCTCAAAAGTGCACGCGAGGTTAACATTACTTTTGAACACTGTAGCGTGTACCCCAAAATAGTAACAGCGAAAGTCCAGGTTGCTTATTTTGAAAATGTATTCTCTGATTGGTCGATATTTTAAGAAGCGTTTTGCTATCCAATCAGCGTTTTCCTAACAACAGCTTGCAAAACATCTTCTTGTTTTATGTCTCCCCCACGTTGTTTTCCTTTTCGCGACATTTTGTTTGTTTTGAATTTTATTCATCTTCCGGTGAAAGTCACAGGTGGATTAGAGGCTCGCTCAAGTATTACCTTGCGGAACCGCATATTTAAAAAAATTTATTTGTGATGACTATTACAGTGGGAAAAAAATAATATCACTAACTTCGGATTTACTCATATAATAAGACAATTGATGACTTTGGATTTCAGTTAATACCACGATTGATCAACCCCAGAGATCTGAGTATCACCTCGGCCGATGGCCTCGGTGATAATCAGATCTCTGGGTTGATAAATCGTGGTATTAACCTCATCCAAAGTCATTAATTGTATGTTACTATTAATCTATTATGGACTTCTCTCGAAGGAACCGTTTTCCTATAGTGTTGTCTGGTGGGGCACTATACCTCACCAAACAACACTATAGAAAAATGGTTCCTGAGGGAAAAGTCCATAATACATTTAGTACATAATGTGCTATTCTTGCTCCAAAGTTCATTGCATAGTAGTTTTTAATAGTATGGTTGTCTTGACAAAACAAAATGACATATTCATTTTATCTGAAATTTGATTAATATTAACTAAAACAAATTGTTAACATTTTGACAATAGATGTCAATAGTTCATGGCTTTCCATTGTAATTTATTGTAACTGTACAATTTGAAAAAAATAAAGGATGCCGGATTGGACACAGCGTGAATTGTGTTGCGGCATGTGTTTTCTGTTTGCACAACATTTGTGTTGCCACTGCTGACGCCATATTGTTGAATTTCAATGTCATCGAAAGCAGATAACAAATCATGATCATCAATATCTAAGAAATCAATTTCACAAAGTTGTGTAGGAACATTATTATCAATAGGTTTATTGTTGTTTATACCATGAGTAATGTTAGAATCAAGAAAATTATCGTTATTATGAGTAATATTGCTCAACACATGACATTTTGCGTTTGGTTTCAAGACTTGTATCGGAAGCATAGCCCTTCAAATCAGTCGTACTTCGGTGTCCAGGAACAGCAATTATATCACTGTCCTTAAATCCTTCACGATTTAACTCTGTAATAGTAGTGGCCCTAATAAAATGATTCGTATAAACCTCAGAAAGCTTGGCCTGTGTAGAAAGATTAGCTATAAATGATCCTAACATATTTTTTCCAATAGGTTTATTTTCATACCACTCATTATCATCGTCACAAAAACTAGATTTAGGGTGCTGAAAAAGTGCAGAACACTTAGAATTTCGCTTCGATAAGTATTTTTCATAACTTGATACAGGGCACATTTTACTGCCCGTTGCATACACTCTACCACCATTAATTTCATCTTCATTTGTTGTCCCTTGGTGGTTTTTTGTTTGTTCAGATTTTACTTTTGTAATATATTTCCTGCCGTCAGCATCATATTTAATTTAAAAAACACTAGAATCTAGCTTACGAATGTTTTCGCGTCCACGTCTGCAGAAATATAAAATTGTTTCAAGCAACACTTTGTTCAGGAGTCCCTGTGGTGAATCTAGTGACATATACATGGTTTGGTGATAAAGCTTCCTAATGTCACCTGAAAAATGAATTCGATAAAGCATAAATATTATAGACTATATCTGGTGTTCCGGTATATGTATTTAATATCAAATTTAAGTAAAATGTTGCATAGCTGTACTTACGTGTACATATTTAGTGTAAGTGTGTGTTTTCTGTCATTGTACATGTCATGTATGTTTGTACACCTTCTTAGCTTCTACTTCTAATATGAGCATGATGATGTCTATTTATTCAATCGTAAAACACACTTTCGACTTCAATTTTGTAAAATGTATATACTCAAAAACCAAAAGAATAAAAAGAGATGTTGTACGTATAAGACAGTTGAAACCTGGGAGTCACAAATAGACTAAAATCTGCTCATTTTGTATCATTCATGTCTTTCAAACATCCAACTTCCCTGGCCTGTCAGTAAATTCAACAAGGTTTTGGCTGTTATATTATAACATATCAAAAATACTCAAAGTGCATTATTTTGTATAAAATTTTGTTAATCTTACCTGCTTGGATAGGATTTTTATGTTGCACAGCACCTTTTCCTTCCTGACGACATTTTTTTTAACATACTTTTGAAAGCAGCATTTGCCATGTTCATTCGTGGATCTTTAATAATATCGAAGTCTTTTTCTAAGGGAGGTTCTTGTAAGTAGCGTCTTATTCCTTGACGAATTGCTATCATGGTACTTTTCGAATAAAACTCGCCCTCCAAATTGCGTACATTAGCAAAAAAATCAGCAAGTAAATTGTTCAAATCATTTATCGCTAGTGTTTTCTTAGGCCCATCAATATTGCTTTCGCTCATGTAGTCCTGGAGTACTTTCACAGAATATTGTGTCGTTTGTTTGTTTGTTTTTTTTGATTTTGTAACTCTGCCGTAAAAGCTTCGGCATCTGCGCTGCCAAACCTCTGCCTGTGTGTTGTCGGTTCGACCATGTTTGTTGTTAGCAAACGATAAAATTGATTACGCCTTCTATCAAAGGGAAATGATCAGTAGTAAAAACATTTAAACAAATTGCGGGAGTATTAATTACCCGTAAAGTATAGTCCTGCGGGAAAGAGTTTCACTTCAAGTATAGTCCCGTCGTTAGGTATAGTGATCCCGTTGTCAAGATAAAGGGAAAACAGTTCAAAGATAGGGAATGTTAATTGTCCAATCAAATGAACAAATTTTTGCATATTATGTACTAAATAACTTCAGATAATGTCTTTTCTGATTGGCTGACGTCCCTGGTAACGTTCTTTGATAAAACGTTATATTACATATGGTGTGGTTTTCGAACAATTTTATTGGCTAAATCAGTCACGTTATATACAGAATATTTAATGCATTTTTTTCCACTGTGAAGAAACCAGACGTCTTGTTTCTATTTTTAAAAAAATATTGACGCTACGTTTCTATTTTTAAGTATATTGACGCTATGTTACTAAATTTAGATCCGGATATTGTCCTTTCCGGACCGCGTTTACACTCCACCTGTAGTAAACGACAAGAAAATTTGTTAATTTATCAGTATTAAAAAATTTCATAAAATTTCAAAATTTTCAAAAACTGTCAAAATTTCAATAATTTTAACAAATTTCAAAATTTCTAAAATTTCTAAAAAAATTCCAAATTTTCATAAGATTTCAAAATTTTAATATTTAAATATTGAAAAACATATGTAATATATAAATTAAGGACTTTTTACTCTGTCAATATGCTATATATGGACCTCGTAAGAAGTCCATAATTGATAAATATTCACCTCTCGCGAGGTGAATATAACTTTTATTCACATCGCGTGACGTAATGTAACTTTTGGCACAAAAGTAAACCAAAGAAAACTCGTGATAAAAGCTTATTTTAAGGGTGAAAGAAACATATAAAAAAATGTGTCTCGGTAAATATAATATTCTTGGGTTGATAAATCCTTGTATCCACCTCATTAAAAGTCATTAATTGTATAATGTTCGTGTCGTTTAACAGTAACACGACTGGTTCAACTAATCATTACTATTTAATTTTCTGTTCGTCTCAAGTGGTTTGTAAGGCGTTCGGGTTTTATTTATGCTATGTGACTTTATTGACGTTAAGCACGATTTCAATAGTAGATTATATTCGTGTCGTTTAACAATAACGCGACGGGTACCACTAGTTGCACATGATCTGCCCACCCTTCCTGAGCACTCGAGTTAGCAGAGAAAGAATTCGTTAGTGTAACACAATCGTTAGTTTTCTGGACAATTGTTTGTCTTTTTTACTATCTTTCTTTTCCTCATTGTAATGTATGCCCTTCGATTTACGAGTTCTGATTATCCCTTTAACATCTTCAAACCTTTCTTGTAAAACCAAGGATACCCCCCTCAGATATAGATAGCCTTGGCTGGGCTTAAGTAAGTAAGTAAAACTTTATTTCAATTTGGCATGTAGTATAAACAAAAAACATAAGCTCTTGAGAGCTTTTTACCGAATATTATATGTTATTCAGCTATCAGACAGGGTATATAATGTGACATTCCCGGCTTAGGATCTATATTCCCTGAGGCGCAGCCGAAGGGAATATATATCGTAAGCCGGGAATGTCACATTATATACCCTGTCTGATAGCTGAATAACAGATATATTACGGATTTAACGGGTTTTTTTAAAATACAACATCCAACTGCATTAAATAAATTTGGCTCTTTTATTTCCATTTTTCGTATCTCTAGATGTTCGTTTCCGTACCTATGACGTCATTCTTCAATGACGTCAAAATATGTGTCACGTCATATTTCATGTATAGGGTGTCTCATGAAGGAAAATACTGTACTAAATTTCTAAATCAATACAGTTTCATATGTAGTAAATTTTATAAACTTTATAAATGTAACATTAATATATCTAATAACAAAACAACGGGTTTGCGAAACAGCTTCAATAATTTAAATGTTAACTACATGTAAATAAAACCTTGGTGTGGCCCCATGACGTCGAAAGTTTTCAAGGCTCAACGTTTTGTTTATTTGTTATGGTACAGCCGTGGAACATAGGAGTTTGCTGAATCGATCAGGTATTTGTGACGGAATTAACCGTTGTAATATTTTTTTGTTCATGCAGCCGTTTTGAGTATAAAAACAGCATTTAATTTGGTAAAAATACATTTATTATTCCGTATTATACCATTGATTTAGTGAAGCGTAATGTTTTGTCGTCCATGTTTTAATCGTTTTTGGGGACTGAAATATATACCCCGTCTGCTTTCCGAATATATGCTGACATTCAGGGCTGAAGAACCAATGAAAATATGTGTAACAAACTATATTCGTAATATATATATATATATAAAAAAAAAAAAAAAAAAAAAGCTGTTAACTTTCGGATATCTTGTGTTTTTTTGGGTTTTTTTTACCAACATTTTGTACACTTAAATATATCTTTCCAATTGTTTGTGTAAATTGTGTTACACTCACTAGCAGGTCAGCGACAAAGCTAAATTTGTTGTACAGAAATGAAGTTAAATTTAATCATATGGAAATTTGCCTGTTTTAAAAATTAAAGTTAAAAATTCTTTAAATTGTTTTCATGTTAATTTTAATGATTATTGTTGAAATTTTTAACCTTTTTAATTATTTGCATTATTGATAGAATGACCATATCGGATTCGAAAAAGAAATTGTCAAGGCAACGTAAAAAGAGAAGCATACTTATTCACCCTGAACTCTAGATAAATCACATGTAGTTTGTGTGAATCTTAAACTGGTTCCAAGTCATTATACTGTTGGTCTCTATATATAGTCTATAATATTACAGATGAAGGTCAAGGAATCAGTCTAAGGGATATATGTAATAGTTCAGTTACATGATAAGGCCAGAGAGATAATTAAATGTATATAAAGACCAAAGTAGAATAATTATAATAACCTTGTAAGGAGAGCAACTGACCAAATACTAATATGTTCCATTTTATATCAATTGTCATTCATGTTGTTGTACAGCTAGGTAAGTATTTAGTTAATGCAAATTTTCTTAAAACAGCAAAGCTCTGCTCTATTTTCACATAGAGCCGACATGTCACCTACCCGTAAATGTGTAGTTTGTCGTGCATTTTTTTTACGAAAATAGCTGAAATATCATACCATTTGTCTTGATTTTGAATTAACAATATTTTTTTGCTCTAATATAACGAAGAGCTTGAAGATACCCAAAGGGTAATCAGAATCCGTAATTCAAAGGACAGACAACACAATGGCCAAAAGAAAAAAAGGACGCACAACGATCTATTAGGCTCTACACCAAAATATAAAGATCGAGCAGCACGCACCTCACTAAGACCCGGGTAAACTCATGTGCACTGGAAGGGTAAGCAGTTCCTGGTCCACTAGTGACACCCGTCGTGTTACCATAGTAATTGGAGACAACTATTAACAACATTATTAACACCTTCTCCCTACAATTTACAATCGGCATAATATATTGCAAAATTCTACAAAAAAATATATTAGAGCTTTACCTAGCTATCCACGCATATACAGAAAAGAGGGGGTTATGGTGCTTAACGCCACCTTTAGCAATATTTCAGTTATATCATGGCGGTCAGTTTTATTGGTGGAGGAAACCGGAGTACCCGGAGAAAACCACCGACCTGCAGCAAGTCATTGACAAACTTTATCACTCAATGTTGTATCTAGCATGTCTCGCCATAAGCGGGACTCGAACTCACAACGTTAGTGGTGATATGCACTGATCACATAGGTAGTTCTAAGTCCAACTACCATACGATCACGACCACGACGGCCTCTGCATGCAGAAAAGGAAAATATAGTAGATTTTACAAGAAAAACAAAACAGAATGAACTTGCACGAATCAATCAAACTTATGTGTAATTGGTAATGTGTTACTTACATTAAAATTGTCGTTTCCGTATCAAGTTTATTCTATTTGAGGTATTACAAAGTTCTGGTCTGTTCATGAAAATGATAATTGGAATTTGCATACGTTAACAGGCTTAGAATTGGTAGATTTATTCTCTCGTTCTTCCTTCATAATTGCACTTCATTGTACCTGTTCTTCCTGTTTTTTTTTTATCATTTTCCATGGAAGAATGAATATTACCACCTTGGTAGTGTAATGATAAACGTGCTAGCCTAAATTGCGGTAGATTGTAGGTTCGATCCTTGGTCGAATCGGGCAATCCCTGTTTGTGTCCTTTTGTTTTCGTGTTCTCAAATATGTTTAGATTGCTAAACATTCTATTTTTTCTACTATAGCGTACATGATGAATATTATTCCAGAAGCGCGCCGTGTACATTAAGCTAGATATCTACGGTTTTTATTTGCCGTTTCTTTACTAAGCACATCTATGAAAAAAAAAGAAGAAAAAAAAAGAACATATTTGCTATTTCTCCCCTAAGCGCACACATCATTAGTATAAGCAAGTTCTGGTTGGCTAAAAGTGATATTATCTATACCAATGGATCGACATGTCTTGTCTGTGGATTATAGCATATTGGAGCTATCGCTATTAAAATCCAACTCAGTGTGTTGGTCTAGTAAAAACACTTCACCCAAGACTGACTTGTTCTTGTCATGAAATAACTGAAAATTGTTTCCTTAGCGTTAAACAACAATCACTACCAATAACACTATTGACATTTAGATCTACAAATCAGTTGAAGCTTCCGTTTGATACTCCATCTAGTTTCCGCCATCAATACAACCAGACCCAGATTTATCTGTAGACTTGGCAGACCTCAAAACCTAAGAACATCCGTCCAAGGTGTATACTATTTTTGACACTGGCATAGACCTTTCTTACATATGAAGTCGGGGTCATCGTAGTCGTGATAATATGGTAGTTGTATTTACGAAGGTGCGAGTTCGAACACCGGTCAGGCGAGGTATACCCGGTACTCGATACAACTTTATGCGATAAAGTTAGTCAGTGACTTGTGACAGGACGGTGGTTTTCTCCGAGTACTCCGGTTTCTTCCACCAATAAAACTGACCGCCAGGAAATAGATGATAAGGGTAATAATAAAATACCGAACTCCGAATAATCTTACAAAGGGAAAGTCAAAACTCACAAGCATATAAACAGACAAAATCAGTCAACAACCGGAAAACTGTGAAAACCGTAATGACCCTGACTTGGTACAGGCATTTCTAAAGAAATGGTGGGTTGAATCAGATCTTAAAGCGCCAAACCTCCCCCTTCCATTACGGCTCAAAGTTTCCGGCTGTTACTATAACAGTATGCATAACAACACTTGAACAAAACAGGTAAAACAGTTGTCAAAGCAGCGCCAAACTCAGTGAAGCAAATGTCAAAGACACTTTTACGTCACACATTGATAAAAAAATATTTTTGACATTTTTGTTGACACCTTATCTTTATACATTTTCACTATATGAAAATCCATCGTTTATAATCTTTTCTGCAGAGACAGAATATATTTCGACAAGATCTTGGTATCGGAATATAAACTTTTTAAGAGATTAATAAGGCAAATCTTTTTATAGCCCTGGTCCAGTAGCCTGTTTCTCAGATGAAGATGACGTTTCAGGAAATCAGAATAATTGCTACTGGTCCTTGCATAGCGAATCAATTGCGAGATGTAAACACCATATGCAGGAGAAGCTGGTGTATTGCTGCACATCTTTGGAAAATTTATGATTTTAAAATCGAAGTCGTCCCGTTTATCATAAATTTTAGTACTGATTTGACCACTGTCGTCAAATTCGAGGTATAAGTCCAAAAATGATGCGAACGAAGCGGTATCTATGGTCTCTTTAACTTCCAGCTCTGGAGGATATATCAATGGAAGAAATTCTGCAAATCTAGAATTATTGATAGATAAAACGTCATCAATAAACCTGTATGTGAAATTAAAGGCTCTAGACTCATGAATATTCTTATCTTTTACAAGCTTTTGAAGAAACTCCGACTCATATGAGTATAAAAATAAATCGGCTAGAAGAGGGGCACAATTCGTACCCATTGGTATGCCGACGACCTGCTAAAACAGTATCCTTCCAAAGGAGAACTATTGTTGAAAGTAGCGCTAAGTACCATTATCCAACCCTTACATATACTGCCATAACTCACAACTCACATTTAGGCTCTGAAAATGTTTAGAGCACTCTTCCATCTTCCTCTTGTCGTGAGGATGGGGATTTGGTGGGGCCTCACAAGTGGAATAGCCATGGGCATTTCTTCATCAATACCCGGAACGAACTGAACACAATTGCCTCACTTATCGATATCACTTAGCTTTTGTTCATTGTGGTCTTAAGTTACCTTAAATAATATGCTACAGTTCATTTTGTTACAGGTTTCGCTGCAAATATTCCAACAGACTCTCTTAGGAGCACCTCAGACGAAGGACAAACCAGCTTACCACTCTACGCGGTACACGATACAACGTCATTTAGAAATACTAAAACGTCAACTTATGTTGCAACGAGTACTACCCCTGTGCCACAAATTACTGCGCATGCGACTATAAAAGATAAAACAAAATTTACTTTGACAAATGTCAATTCGCAAAATAATGAACAAACTACGTCAATGGAGATGTCGTCTGCAAATTCTACTTCCGGTTGTTCCGATTTATATAGCGGATGTAAAGATTTGATTCAAGTATTAGATATTTGTAATAATTCAACTCAGGCAAAAGAATGTTTAGCGACGTGTAAATTGTGTCATTTAAATCAATCTGGTGAGTATTTCTAACAGAACTATTCTTTTGAAACACGTTGAATGTTATAGGGGGATGAGTGTTTAAAAAAAAAAAAAAAAAAATACACGCACACAAATCAATTAAGAAAACATAGCATATACTATTATTATAATATACTAAAATGTAGTTTTGATTGATCGTTAAAAGGGGCAATATCGATACCTTAACAGAGGTACACACACTTCAATAACAAGTGGAGGGATTATATAAATTTTATTGGCCAAAATGAGGATATAAAATAAAAACAGGTCAACACATTTTGCCTTACAACCAATCGTCATGGACAATTCCTATCATCCCGCTGTTTGTTGCTCATTAGGATCTGTAGCAAGTTGTCTATTATGTTCAGAATCTGTACAGACTTTTCAGACAATGTTCACAATGTTCAGAATCTGTTCAGACTTTTCACAATCTGTTCAGACAATGTTAAGAATCTGGTTAGAATTTTCAGTCAAAGTTCAGAATGTTCAGAATCTATTCAGAATTTTCAGTCAATGTTCAGAATGTTCAGAATCTGTTCATACTTTCAGAATTTCTTGAATTTGTAGTGTTTTAAAGCCATGATCTCATTCATTGTTATCTCTCCGGTCTTACCAGGTATAGCTCAAACAACACCCATTACAATAAACACTACGAATATACCAACTATGGAACAAACAACATCGATGGAAATTAAAACAACACGAGTAACGACGAAAAACACGAGTTCATCTGAATGTGTTGACACATATGTTAATTGTAAATATCTGATACATTCGTCGACTGAGATTTGCAAGAATCCTTCAACAGCAGATCAATGCCGTTCATCTTGTAATATTTGCAAAAAGCCATCAGGTAAGTTTTTTTTCCAATTTAATACTCAAAATCGTAGAATTTTAAGAAAATTAATTCACAGAAAGTGATGGAAATGTGGGTCATACATTTGACATGATTAAAATGAATTATCCCATGGAAATGTGGGTCAAACATTTGACATAGTTAGTTGAACTGAAACAATGGATATCTGGGCCATACAATTGACCCCGTTAAGGTAAAATGTTCCATTGGAAATTTGGGTCATACAATTGACCTGGTTAAGGTAAAATGATCAAATAAAAATCTGGGTAGGACAATTGATTTGGGTACAGTAAATTGATCCAATGGAAATATGGGTCATGCAATTGACCTGACTAAGGCAAACTGATCCAATCCTCTCATATCACAAACTTGTACATGTATGTAATCTTATTCTTGTACATGCATAACGACAGCGGAACAGACTTTGAAGAAACGACAATAGTGAATAGTATGTGAATACTTCGTCATACCAGAAATAATTATCACTTAGTTATGATTTGGGTTCCTCTCTCTCTCTCTCTCTCTCTTCCACTCTCTCTCTCTCTCTTCCACTCTCTCTCTCTCTCTGTCTCTCTTGATGAACACGTTGCATTCGCAATTGTTAATCCTTTTCACTTATTTACAAAATGTTATTGGTCTGATGTTACTGATCTACGGTGGATTTAGCTGACAAATTCCTATAAATAAAATATTCAGCTGACAAATCGCTGTAAATAAAATATTCAACCAATCAAACAAATAATAAATGAAAATGTAACGTAATTGTCAGGTGACACCTCTTGCAAAAGTATACCGGAAGCAGACGAGTCATTTCAAGACAAAGGAAATGGAGTTTGTTATTATTATATAAATAGACACGTTCGGTACCCGGATGCAAAAGATGCCTGCGAAAAACATGCTACACATCTGGTCCACATCGAAACTGAGATTGAAGAATTATATATATGGGCCAAAATGAATGGTAAGTGTAAATTTGTTTTAGACTGGTTTCCAACAATTATGTAATTAGCTGTTTCATAGAATACTCTATGTGTGACATTTAATTTTCTTCATGACCTGAAATACCAGAAGGGCCCTTCGTGGTCGTGACCGCATGGTAGTGTGTGGTTTTCTCTGGGTCCTCCGGTTTCCTCCACCAATAAAACTGACCGTCGCGATATAGCTACAGTATTGTTGAAAGGGACGTTAAGCACCACAAACAAACAAACAAACAAACAAACAAACAAACAAACAAACAGAAGACATATCATCCCTTTCCAATTACGTGAAAGATAGTAGAGTATATATTTACCAATTTTAATGTGGCCATACTAAATTACTCCGCCAAATGCTCCAACCTAATAACCTGGCTTATATTTCTATCATTGAATTTAGTTTTGATGGTTGGTTAACGTATGGTGTAACCCCACTTCCAAAAATGTTTCATTTATATCGTGGCGGTCAATTTTATTGGTGGAGAAAACCGGGGATACCAGGACCAAACCACCGATCTGTCTCAAGTCACTGACAAACTTTATCACATAATGTTCTATCGAGTTCACCATGTTAGTGATGATAGACACTTATTGCATGGGTAGTTGTAAATCCTACTACCATACGATCACGGCTCCGACGGTTTTCTGACATGACAACAGATGTAATGTTGCCAGATGTTAATGTATCCTTAAAATGATACAGTTAAGATATCGTTATAATTAGACTGGATCCTGGAATTCTTTTGTGAAATATGTTTGGAAGATTTTTGATGCAATCGGTCGTGTATACGATAAAATAGTAAATTAGATGTTAGTGCACCCTTAAAAAGATACAGCTAAGATCTAATTATAATTAGACTGGATCTTGCTATTTTTTTGTGAAATATTTTGGAACATTTTTTATGCAATCGGTTGTGTATATGATAAAATAGTAAATTAGATGTTAGCACACCCTTAGAAAGATACAGCTAAGATCTAATTAATATGAGGTAGGTGCAACCTGAAACGCTCCCGAAGAACAGTAATCTTCCTGTTTACAAAATATCAAGCTTAAAAATAACACCACCTAAAACTCCAAACTCTGGACAGTTTTCGTATCCGCTACCGATCATTGTTTCATTTTTATTTGAAAAAAAATCGACTAGAGTTCCGGTTTAGGTCACGCGATTTTTCTTTTAATTTATTTCCGGTTTGGCAGCCATATTGTTGAAGATTTTGAAGTGCCATAGTATTTATGCATACTTCTACCATTAACGCTCCCGTGGGGAGCGTATAATTAGACTGGATCCTGCTATTCTTTTGTAAAATATGCTTGGAACATTTTTGATGCAATCGGTTGTGCATACGATAAAATAGGGACGTTTTTCTGTGGAAGAGGAGAGATGTTGTGTGATCATATTATGGTCAGAATAATGTTAACATTAATGATGTTGTTGATATCACTGATACTATTTTCGCATTTATTTTCTTTAGAACTACATGTCAGTCAGCAAGTATGGCTTGGAATGGAAAAAATAAATGGACAATACGTGTGGGTGGACGGAAGTAAACATGTACCCATTTCTGAAGAGAGATGGGAAGGAGGAGGCTCTCCTAATCAAATGTATGCTTATAATACACCACCTGATCACTGGCAACATGCTGGAACATCTAATTACAACGAAATTCTGTGTGAAGAAAATTATAGCAATAAAGTACAAGGAAATATCCTTGCGCCGGTTATTGGATGAAACTAACGCATTATTATTCAAATTAAATGAATTCCATTGTGTATTTTCTTTTAAACTGATTTTACAAAAAAATGAAAAACAAAACATACCACAGTGACACTGTCGGAACAATTACATTCATGACCGCTCACTTACCTAGGTTGATACAGGCACTTCAATAAAAACAAAGTGGTCGGGTTAAACTAGTTTTATCGGCACAAAACTCTTAATTTGTGCTAAATAACGACTTGCAGTGCAATAAAATACAATACATTTGTACTACATTAAGAAATTTCTGACGTTACTAAAGGCGCATCGGGGTTAGCTCACAGCTGATCATGCTCCGATTAATCTCCACTCTGAGCGTGATCAGCTTTGGATGTGCAGTGATCAGCTGTGGGTCACCAACGATACTTAAGGGGGTTACCAGAAGCTGTAAATTTCTCCGCACTGACAATATAATGGTCAAAAATAACAAAGACAACGAAGCCACTAGTGGAGCAGGAACTGTTTACCCTCTCGGAGCACCGGAGTTCACACCCGGTTTTAGTTGGGTTCGTGTTACTTATTAATATATTTACCATGTGACTGTAAAGATAGCAGACATCAGCTGTTTTATACCACGTGACTATGGGAACTCGTGCTGCACGGGTGTTTAAATTACTATGTCGAATATGTTTTTGTTTTTATTTGGAAACGACTGTTTGATACAGAAATGGGCATTTTGTGACAAATATACATTAGATTAATGCATAGATTAACTGCAAATAATAACTGAAGGATACGATAAAAAAAATAATAGTATGAATAAAAGGGGGGTCCTGTTCCCGAGTACCCTTTGATAGCCAGTGTGTATTTGTGAGCTCTCGTGATTTTCTACAATTTGGATGATTTGGAAGTTGACTTTAATCTCCCAAATTTTGCTTAGATTAGTCTATATATACACAAAATCACAATCACCGTTCAAAAATGGGGGAGGGGGGTGCAAAAATGTATTTTGTGATGCTTTTCACGTTGAAATATACACTTGATATTAGAGATCATCCGCTAAGCTTAGCGGGAACGACAACTCTGGAAATAGAGAATGGCACTTCGAACTGTCCGCCATTTTAGTGAACTCATGAACCACACAACGTGATGAAAATCGTCACATATTTTGTTACAGCCTGTTTCTAGATTAAAGGTCGATGTCAAATGTATTGTATATATGCAAGTATATCCTTTATGGGCTGTTGATTGCTTTTAATAAAATATGTATGACAACATAAAACAAGTTCAAGCCGTGTATATCATAAGTTATTTACGTTCCTATCCGTAGATATGGAGATTTTAACACCCTGAAGTAACCGGGTCATTCTCTGACAACTTTTCAAAATACCGAGTTTTGTCTATATGAAAGGAAAATTTGTCACACACGTTTCATTTATTACAGTTCGTTTAATTAATCATTCTTGAGACAGAATTAAGTGTTTGGCAAGCTGCTTTATCAAAAATATATTTTTTCTACATCATTTATTCCCATGGGGTAGGAATATTTGTCTTTATCGTCACAATACCTTAAACGCAAATTTTCTTACTTTTTCTTCAACATGAACCATAAAACCGATATGAATATAAACGAATGAATTGTTCTGTTGATATATGTGGAATTACTTATATAATTTTTCTTATATCTACGGAGTATTGAAAAGGTTTGTGTGTCATAATTTCAAAGCTGAAATTCGGGATGTATATATTTTTGCTATATTCTTTAACTAAATGGTCAAAAATAACTGAAGTGGGTTATAGATGTGCTACTACGGTGTCATTTAAGGTTACAGTTGTTGTATAATTACAAATATAATATACAAAAAATATTTTTGAGTTCGTGATGGAAAGGAATATTTGTGACGGTAAAGAAAACGTGTGTGACGGTAAAGACATTTTGAGTGATAACAACAACTACCCACATAAATCAAATGCACGAGGTTGAATATAGCATCTTCAACCGTGCTCAAAGTCATTCCTGATGCTAAGTGAGAGTGATTAAAAGTGTGGCTGTCTTTACCATCACGATCATAATATGAAATTGTGTCGGTAAAGACTGTTACGGTAGAGACAATTCCGTATTTCGGTATTGATTCCGTGTATTACAGAAAATATTTCTTAAGTTGAATTATGTGCATTGCTATCGGGAACAACGTTTTATTTCTGCATACCGCTTAAAATGTTGTAGCAGCAGAACAGAGGAATTTCTATTATGTTTGGGAAAGACGTTGAATAAAGGTACTAATGCATTTTAATGGAGATACTGGTTTGTTTCTTTGAATCCTGCTGACAGTCGATCCAAGATACCGTTTCTTTACATCGACGAAGTAAAAAGGATAGCACCAACGTGACTACGATCTCAGAGTCACATGTATATTAGACGTTCTGCAACGTTAAATTTTCGTGACGGTAAAGATAGAAATTCATAGAACGCACATTTCAGAGTAAATAAAGGAAATATTTTACCTAAAAAATATATAAATCTTTAAGCATATCATTATTTAATGTTTACTGTAATGATTAAACCTTTAAAACATAAAGAAACACTATTTTTGAAGTTTTAATTCTTTTTTTCTCTAATTGTTGTTAAATTTTCACATTTCTCAACCCGTGTGAGAAGAAATCGATAATCAACGTGTGGATCACTTTGTTCTCAGTCGCTGATTGGTCAATTACGCAATTATGTTTCAACCCGTGGGTGCGATTTTACGAGAACGATTGAAATCTTACCCTCGGGTGTCGGAGATTTCCCTATCTTGTACTTTTTCCAGTGTTTGATTTTATTTTTCACTAAACACCTAATTGTTTTTGTTTTTGTTTTTGTTTTCCCGCAATTTATTTTTCTATTGCTGAAGTAAATATTCGATTTATCCATATGCAACCGTATCTCGGCAGTATTTCAAATGTAATTAATGCAAATTAATGCACCAAACTACACAACAAGTAAACAAACATTGACACGGTAGAAAGGGGTGAGAAAAAGAGTCAAACACCGTAAAAGGTGCAAGATAGTAAAATCTGTGACACCCTCGGGTAATATTTAAATCGTATCAGACTCGGACAAGCCTCGTCCGATACGATTTAAATCTTACCCTCGGGTGTCACAGATTATGCTATCTTGCACCTATCCCGGTGTTAGACCCTATATATCTTGCACTAGTGCAAGACAAAAAAATCACGTGCGTTTTACCGGCAAATGCATGCTGTACAGTTTATGTCAACTGCCCCCCAATTCTCCATGCTTTTCCTTTTTAAAATAAACAATTAACCACGATTCTACTACATAAGTATTTTTAAAATCATTTATGTAATATATTCTGCTAGCTAACGTGCACCTTTCACGGTGTTTGATCCTTTTTTCAGGCTCTCTTCCAGTCAATGTTTGTTTACTTTGAGTAAATAATAGAGTGCTCTTCCTTGTTAGTAACTAACGTAAAGAAAGAAATTACCTCCCTTTGACCAAATTCAAATATTTGTTTACAGGTATTTATCTCTGTTGTAGTAACATTTATAATATATTTATTAAATACATTGTACTTTATGATGACATACTGCCGAGATACGGTTGCATATGGATAAATCGAATATTTACTTCAGCAATGGAAAAATAAATTGCGGGAAAACGCTCCGAATGGAATGTAAACAAAAACAATTAGGTGTTAGAGAGAAATAAAATCAAACACCGGAAAAAGTACAAGATAGGGAAATCTCCGACACCCTTGGGTAAGATTACAATTGTTCTCTAACTCGGCAAGCCTCGTAAAGAGAACGATTGAAATCTTACCCTCGGGTGTCGGAGATTTCCCTATCTTGTACTCTCCCCGGTGTTAGATTCTATATATCTCGGCCCAAAAAATCTCGACACTTTTTGATGAAATTGCCAGATAATTTTCAGATGCGCGAGCATTCATGGCCGTGCCGGTTTCATATTATGCGAGCTTAAGCGAGCTCTTTATGGTATAAAATATGTACTTAGGATTTTTTAACAAACATGGCTGAACAAATTGTCGAAGAAAAAAAATTCTACGTTTTGTATTTGTTATTCGAGTTATCGTTCCTTACGTTTTGTAAACACCGGTTTCCGGGTAACGCACTAACACACTCAACTAATGAAGATCTTCTTAACATAAAGCGCAAAGGTGATCCTGAAGTCTCGTACCCTCTCTCGTAAGGAACGACAGCTCGATTGAATGAGACTAGATTCGGCCCTAAAAAAAAGTCGTCCCCAATATATCTCGGCCCAAAAAATCTCGACACTTTTTGATGAAATTGCCAGATAATTTTCAGATGCGCGAGCATTCAAGGCCGTGCCGGTTTCATATTAGATTCTACAATAACAAACTCTTGCACCTTTTACGATGTTTGCCTCTTTTTTCAATATTTATTTACGTTGAGAAAATATAGAGTACTCTCCCTTGTTATGTAACTAACGTAAATAAAAATAATTACCTCCCTTTGACCAACGTCAAATAATTTTTTGTACAGGCATTTATCGCAGTTGTAGTAGCATTTATAATATATTTATAAATAAAATACATTTTATTTTATTGTATTTTATTGTGAAATACATTTAACTGTCAAGAAACTATAAATCGACAATTTAATTCAACAATTGAAAACAATTTTGCGGGAAAAACGGCGTGTAGCTTGTCTTACCCTGGAGCAAACTCCGGACAGTTTTCGTATCCGCTACCGAACATGGTTCATCCGCTGGAGGGTAGTGTGCGAACCGGAGCTGGTAACTGTCCGGAGTTTGACCCTTGAGTCGGGGTAAGATAGAAAAATCTTTTTCACCTAAACTAACGGACTACTTGTACTTTATCCAAGGGGTGAGAAATATAGGGTCTAACACCGGGAGAGGTGCAATATAGTAAAATCTGTGACACCCGCGGATGAGCAAAATGCCACGTAATAAAATAAAACAAGATGTTCATGTTACAACTTTAAAGAGGTTCAAAATAATAAAGTTAACAAACTTGTGATAGATTCTACAATAACAAAATCTTGCACCTTTTTCTCATCTCTTTCAATATTTGTTTACGTTGAGAAAATATAGAGTACTCTCCCTTGTTATGTAACTAACGTAAATAAAAACAATTACCAACGTCAAATAAAAAAAAATACAGGCATTTATCGCTGTTGTAGTAGCATTTATAATATATTTATAAATAAAATACATTGTATTTTATTGTATTTTATTGTGAAATACATTTAAAATACTGTCAAGACACTATAAATCGACAATTTAATTCAACAATGGAAAACAATTTTGCGGGAAAAACGGCGTGTAGCTTGTCTTGCCCTGGAGCCGGGGTAAGATAGAAAATTCTTCCGTAAATGGCCGTTTTCGGGTGAAGACGACCGAGGTAAGAAGAGCCCACGTGCACTCGTCTTTACTCGTTGTGACATCCAATCAGAACGCCTTTAACAAGAAAAAAAATCGTTTAAATATATACCCTAAGCCGGGAATGTCACATTATATACCCTGTCTGATAGCTGAATAACAGATATATTACGGAATTAACCAGTTGTTTTTTTTCAAATGCAGACTCCAACCGTATTAAATATATTTGTGTCTTTTATTTTAATTTTTTCGTATTTCTAGATGTCCTTTTCCGTACCTTTGACGTCATTCTTCAATGACGTCAAAATATGTGTCACGTCATATTTCATGTATGGGGTTTCTCATGAAGGAAAATACTGTACTTTCAACAAAATATTAGTGAGAAAAGCTCAAATATCAGTAGAAAGCTCCTTAGTTTACCAATCGGTGTCACAAAAGTCAATTTTATGTGAAGTGTATTTCATAACGCTCAATTTTATGATATTGATCTGATAATTTATGCAAATTAGTTACTGATCAATGGCGGGGGTCTCTAGGAGTTCGCGATAGTGAAAGTTGTTGGTTTACGGAAGAAATAGGTACTTACATGCGTTGTTGGGAAAGCCCGGGTGATCTTTCACTCGTGATAGAAATTTTTGTTTCTTTTCGCTCGTTTCGCTGCGCTCCACTCGCGAAAAGACATAAAATTTATATCACTCGTGGAAGATCACCCGGTCTTTCCCAAGAACGTATGTAAGAACCTATTATTCTTCCGTAAATGGCCGTTTTCGGGTTGAGACGACCGAGTTAAGACGAGTGCACGTGCACTCGTCTTTACTCGTTGTGACATCCAATTAGAACGCCTCTAACAAGAAAAAAATCGTTTAAATATATCTCTTAAGCCGGGAATGTTACATTATATACCCTGTCTGATAGCTGAATAACAGATATATATACAATACTTGTGCACTGTCGAAGCATATAGGTAATATGTGTACGAGGCTTAGAAACGCGAGAAAAGGCGAGGCTTCGCCGAGCCTTTTCCCGCGTTTCGCACCGAATACACATATTTACCTATATGCTTCGACAGTGCACATGTATTGTATTTATCCTGCAATTTTAAATCGTAAATAAACGTTTACTGGACGATGATAAAAGTATTTGAAATAATTTTGTGTATGTATTTGAAAACAATATCCCCGATGTGCCCCGTTTTACATTTGTATGTTCTATTTATAACTGACCAATATCAAAAAATGTTCTATTTATAACTGACCAATATCAAAAAAAATATTGGGCAGGCTATATTGGTCGGTAAATGCTGTCATTGCAGGATAAATTACGGATTTAACCATTGGTGTTTTTTTTCAAATACAGACTCCAACCGTATTAAATATATGTCTTACATGCGTTGTTGGGAAAGCCCAGGTGATCTTCCACTCGTGATAGAAATTTTATGTCTTTTCGCGAGTGGAAGATCACCCGGTCTTTCCCAAGAACGTATGTAAGAACCTATTAATCTTTTTCACCTAAACTAACGGACTACTTTATCCAAGGGGTGAGAAAAGAAAATCTCACATCGCTAAAAATAGGAACTGGCCTGTCTCAAAAGTGAGAAAAGAATTTCACGCTACTTTTCCCGTAAAAATGTTACGTTTCGCAAAATGTCATTGTATCAATAAAATCGTTTAATTAACCGTAACTAACAGTAATTAATCGTACCGTCATCTGGAATCTTGTCCCTTCTCCATCATTGCTTCAAAAACATTCCTTAACGGGTGTGACGTCAATTGAAGTATACGTCAGTGACGTCATTGGACCTCGAACTTTTTAAAAAATGTGAAAATTTAACTATCTTGATTTGAGAAATTATCGTACAAAACGGGAAACAATGTTAGAGATTGTTTTTCTAATGAACCACTAAAAATTTGTTTGATTCTTTTTCTCACTAATTTAACAATATATATGGCCGTTTTTCACTTTTTCTCGGTAAACCTCGAACTTTAAAATGTGAAAATTTAACTATCTTGATTTGAGAAATTATCGTAATAAACGGGAAAAAATGTTAGAGACTATATTTCTATAATCATCCCTGCTGTGGGACATTGCCGTCACGTGTATTATTAAATATGTGACGGTAAAAAAGAGAATTTGTAAATTCATTATTTGGCGTATCCCTTAATGTATTTTATAAATCTTTTAATGAAATAAATACAATTTAACATGAACAAACGAGATATCAACTTTTATTGTAATTTAAGTTTGTTGTTTTTCTGTAATATTAATGCGACACAATTGCAGTCTTTACCATTACTATTGTAAAAGTTGTCAGAGAATGACCCAGCCACCTACAGGCTACTGAAGGGTGTTAAAATCTCCATATCTACGGATAGGAACGTGAATAACGAATTTATCCCCGGCTATAGTAAAAAATAAGACATTTTGGATCCCGGCGGGCCACGTACAAGTGACGTTTTCTTTGTTTTTGGAAAGAATAAGTCAAAAATATGAAAGTTTCGAGTGTTTTTTACACGTTGTAGGGAACTACCTTTGGTAGAACCCTTCAGTTGATCAAACTAACAGCTTTTTATTCAATATATAACCAAAATTAATTAAATTTGATTTTGGAGTGTAACATCGCGAGCTTTGACGTCATATTATCCCCGTTTGGAAAAATATAGCAACATTTGATTGGTTAATGGCTAGTTACACCCGGTAATATGGCCTAGCAATACCCGGGAATATAGGTTTTTCATGAAAAACAATGTATATACATGTATAGAGGGAGGTGGAGGGGCGGTGGGGGCGGCGGCGGCGGGGGAGGAGGAGAGCGGCGGCGGCGGCGGAGGAGGTATCTTTGGGTGTAATTACATGTATGACTAACACAGAAATCTTTCATATTTTCGATATCATTTCACTATTCAACTTGCCTTTCTTCCATATTTTTCCATATCATTTCACTATTCAACCTATTTTTCTTCCATAATTTCCATATCTTTTCACTATTGAACTTACTTTTCTTCTGTTTTTTCCAAATCTTTTCACTATTCAACTTACTTTTCTTCCATAATTTCCATATCTTTTCACTATTCAACTTACTTTTCTTCTGTATTTTCCAAATCATTTCACTATTCAACCTACTTTTCTTCCATAATTTCCATATCTTTTCACTATTCTGTGTTAGCGGTAGACGATCGTCACGTCGTATTTTGCGAATATAACGGTAGTGTGGCGAGGATAATTTGTGTAGCAGTAGCCACACTGGCGAACGAAAAACTTTTAGAGCGTGCATCTGACAACGATCTGTTATTATGTAGAAAGTCAACTTCGAATAAAACGCGTTATAGACAATGATTTGATCAATGTATAATATCCAAAATGATTTTAAAAAGCGGGTCAAATTGATTATTTCCGCTAGTTTTTTCAGTTGAAATAACATTATCCGGGTCCCATTCCGGAAATAGTTTCGAATTTAGTCACCGACTGACTGGTTTCCTAAATTACGCTTTATTCTGTCTGTCCTTCTGTCTACGCTTGAATCTAAAACCAGTAAATTATTTCACAATGAGAAGGTCAAGCATGGCAAAGCGCGAATCCGGGTCCGTTCGCCCTAATTCCCTGTTCGCCCTGGGTCCGTTCGCCCTGATAATTATAATTATGTAGGGTATTAAAAATAATAGAAAAATAAGTGATATTTGATTGCTTAAAGATATTAAATTGAGAAATTTTAAATATGCGGCATGCTAAAAAGTACAGTCAATGAACATAGGTATTCGTCACTCGAATTTACGCTATATATTTCATATAACCACATTGTTCAAAATTTTTATTTTGAAGTCATTTCTAAACGGGTTTTGATAATTTTTGCACCAGAACAAAGATTTTTGTTTATTTTAGCATGATTTTCCGTTAGATTTCCTTTATTTTCTTATGATTTAAAGACAATTTTTGCTATATACTGTATTTTAATGAAAGTGACAAATACTTATACATGTATATGTCCACGGACTGTATGTTTCGATAATGGTCAAAGTTAAACATTTCAGTCCTTGGAATAAATGAATCAGGTAACGATTAGTGAATCCACAGAGTCTAGAAAATGTAGGATATTAAAAATAATTGGTATCCTAAAGTGTATGTTTCTATAATGAACAAAGTTAAACGTTTTAGTCTTTGGAATGAATGAAGCAGGTAAAGATGAGTGAATCCAGAGTCTGTGGAAAATATATGTGTCCTTGGAATTAGTAAATCAGGTAAAGATGATTGAATCAAGAGTCTGTAGTCCATTATACTTTATTAAAGTATTAAAAAAGTAATAAATATAACAAAGATGGTTTAAACAAACTACAATGTATTAACATAATGTTCAAGTTACAAAACAAAGTTGCATAGTATAGAAGCTATAATGTTTTAATGCTGTTGTGCAACATGGTCCAATGGGTTGTTTGTTGGCTTATAAAGACCTGATATCATTTTTAATAATCAGGGCGAACTGACCCAAATGTAGGGCAAACGGACCGATACCGCCAAGCGCCAAGGATCTATTTTATCCTTTTTTTGGCAACGCCTACGGCCCCACACAGCAACAAACAACAAAATCATACGAATATTGAATGTTTTGTTTACACATGTATCTAATCTTCAAAGTTTGTTGTTTATCATGATAATATATGAATTATTATTGTTAGTTAATTAAATAATAAAGTTTTGAACTTTCAACTGTTTTATGCTCTTTGTTTATATTTAGTGTGGCTAACTGAAATTGAGTGTGGCTAAAAGAAATTAGTACCCATTAGCCACAGTGGCTAATAAAAAAAATGTCTACCGCTAACACAGCTATTCAACTTACTTTTCTTATGGACAATATGGAAGAAAGGCAACTTGAGTTGAATAGTGAAAAGATTTGGAAAATACAAAAGAAAAGTACATGTAGGTTGAATAGTGAAATGATTTGGAAAATACAGAAGAAAAGTAAGTTGAAGAGTGAAAAGATATAGATATTATGGAAGAAAAGTAAGTTGAATAGTGAAAAGATTTGGAAAAAAACAGAAGAAAAGTAAGTTGAGTAGTGAAAAGATATGAAAAATATGGAAGAAAAGTAAGTTGAAAGGTGAAATCATATGGAAATTATGGAAGAAAAGTAAGTTGAATAGTGAAAAGATATGAAAAATAGGGAGGAAATGTCAGTTGAATTGTGAAAAGATTTGGAGAATACAGAAGAAAAGTAAGTTGAAGAGTGAAAAGATATATATATTATGGAAGAAAAGTAAGTTGAATAGTGAAAAGATTTGGAAAAAACAGAAGAAAAGTAAGTTGAGTAGTGAAAAGATTTGGAAATTATGGAAGAAAATAGGTTGAATAGTGAAATGATATGGAAAACACAGAAGAAGTTGTGTACCTTGTAAGCGCAATTCCTTCTAAACGGCTTATTGGAGTTTTGTGAAACTTTAAACAGTTGTAGTACAATACATGCAGATGTGCATGAAGGAATATGCTTGCTGTCCAAAATTTAAAAGGGGAGATAATTCAACTTATACTTTCTCGAAAAGGTGGGGGGGGGGGGGGGCATGTATCTTGTAAGCGCAACTCCTATTAAGCTGCTTATTGAATTTTTATGAAACTTTACACAGTTGTAGTACACAACCTGCCGATGTGCATGAAGGAATACCGTTGCTGTCTAAAATTTAGAAGGGGAGATAATTCAACTTATACTTTCACGAAAAGGGGGGTCGTGTACCTTGTAAGCGCAACTCCTTCTGAGCGGCTTATTGGAGTTTTGTGAAACTTTACACAGTTGTAGTACACAGTTGTAGTTTATTTTGGAGATGGGATGTTGTCTCCTTGACATAACTACATATTCGTTCATTTTTCATAGGTAACTTGCTAATATACATGTATTCCAAAGTTTGCACATCATAGTATTGCAAGCGGGGGTATCACTCAGTGAGGTGGTATCACTCAGTGAGGTCACTCACAGTTCTGGTTATCTTTGATTGTACTCAAGTATAGTAAAAACATACAAGAGCTCAAAACCCAAGCTAATTTTAGGGTGTGAGAAATTTGGAAGTCTTTGTTCTGCCGCGCTGTGGCTATTTAAAAGGAACTATGACTATAGCTTTCATTCATTCCTTCCATGATGTCTTACCCATGTGTAGTGTGTTCCACGACCTGTCAGACCGCGGCAGCAAGCTCTAGAGTGTGACTCCTGTGGAAACTAGTTATCTCCCGCTTATCATTCGGAACACACTTTCTGTTTGACGTTCAGGTTTGCTAGTTAATAACCAATCGTAACTACTCGGCCATTCTCGCTACCCTGCAAATAACCTCGTATGCATTAGGCGTATAAATCGACTACTTTTCACATGTCAGTTACATGAAAGTTTGATAAAGTTATATTTTAAACAATTTTCTATATTTCAATTAAAATTTTAATTAGTTTTGCATGATTAAATTTTACTTTGTATGTCTTCCATGTTGGATTTTCGTGGACTATATTTGTGTGCGGTCTAACTTAACTTAACTTCCGGCAAACAATTTAAGAAGAATTTCTACTATGTACGTACGAGGTTATTTGCAGGGTAGCGAGAATGGCTGAGTAGTTACGATTGAGTTAATAACGTAATATTTATAGTAGGGCCGAATCGACTTGGGGCCATATCGACTTGGGCCGGAACGACTTGGGGCCGAAATGACTTGGGGCCGACCTGGTTTGGGGCCGTATCGACCTGATACCACAACAACATGGCGGAAGATGACCAACGAGAAAGAAATGTTTACAATTTAAACCGTTTCGCCGTTGTTTATTGATATATCCAAGTGAGTCTTCAACCTGAATGTTCAGAGTAAAGCTAATTTTAAAACAAGCATGCGTAGAGAGTAAATAACCGTTCTTCGTTTAATTTAAAAAACAATTTATTCCGGGGCCGACCGACCGACCGGTCTTGAAGTTGATATCTTGTTAGTTCTAATAATAAAACCCTAAATGCTCGCTTACTCGCAAGGGTTATAACGGGATGCCATTACACGTAATGGAGTAGCCGCCGAGATTTTTTGCGCTCGCTTACAGAGCTTCTGACGCCTGCATTTATCAATAATAAGACATAACCTTTCCTTTTGTCCATTATTATAACAAGTTTTTATCACCTACCAGTATTTTAGAATGTAATTCCCACAAAATAAAACTCTCCTCTTTGAAAATTTTGAATTTCGTCATTTCCGGCCTCACTATTTGGATGTCAATACCATATTTGGCGATTTAGGCGTGAATGTTTACCAATCGTAACTACTCTGCCATTCTCGCTACCCTGCAAATAACAGAGTAGCGAGAATGGCCGAGTAGTTACAATTGGAATGTTTACATCAGCTTGTAATAAGAAATACCATATTTAGAAAAGCTCCGCCTTCCGTAGTTTCCGGTTATGGAAAACGATCGATAAATTTGAACAAGGTTGTTGCTAACTTTGAAAAGCATACATTTCTCAGCCAAACCGATTTAACAAGGACTGAGATCATCAATAATTGTTATAATGAAATGTTTGAAGCGTAAATAGTGAGTTTTTATGTTTCAACTGCAACTTTTTTTTTGCTCCATTGTGACGAATGGGACCGCGTTGTAGCTCTGCCGAGACACACGTTTGTCACAGGAGCTACATTATTGCAGCTAATATCTTGTGTGTGTATTGTAAACAGGGGTTTCAAAGATTTTTATAATAGGAGGTACCTAAAAAATTAGGCTGGGGACCGTATGGGGTCCAGGGGGCGGAAGCTCCTGAAATCTAGCATTTTGTGGATCAAAAAATGTACTTCAGAGACTGCAAAACATTATCGTCAAGGTATGTGTTTTCGTGCATCATCTGTTTTCGTTTTATCCATTTTATTTTGATTTCCACAGCGTACGGATTATTTTTGACGTGTCTTCCGGTTTCTATTTATGGAACATAAACAAGACTACAGCGCAACATCTGTGAAAGATGTTAAAGTTTGCTTTTAAAGACGTAAGTACCAAGAACAGTGAACCTACCTACTGAACCATACTTTTTGTAATGCTAAAAATTTACTTCTTTATAAAGTAGCTGGAAAAAAATCCAGAAGGGCTATATAAAATTTAACTATGTCGTCTGCCTCTCAGACACCGGCTCTTCCTGTCATGTAACTGTCATGGTATCACTGATTGTACTTGTAAACAAAAGAGCTGACTGAAATGTGCCCATTTCTTATATAAAATACATGTCACTTTGCAGTGCATTGTGGTTTCAGCACTAAAAAAAACATCTAAAGTAAACACAATTTTGAAAGTGGTAATTTTCAAACATTCTGTTATTTTATTTAGATGTAGTATGATTTGGTAGATGGCCAGAACCATGAAATTTTAAAACCAGCCATTTCCGGATTATATATTCGTTTCCATCCCGTATATCGGCCTTGTTTTTATTTGCCACGGAAACAGATGACGCCATTTTACTGACAACTGCCAGGTAATCGAGAGTATATTAAAATACAAGAATGGCTTTAAAAACAATCTTATGCACAAAGAAATATTTAACTAGACATTTTTTGAAAATTCCAATCGTCATATGAATGAATGGTTAACACTGTTAATCGCTATATAGGAAAATCGATAATAGCACGAAAACCGATAACGTGATGCTAAGTGTTTTTGAAAGAAAAATCCCATTAACTTTAGAGTTCAGATTTCACCAAGAGTGAAAACCATGCATAATGCCTGGATTCCCCCCCCCCCCCCCCCCCCCCCCCCAATTTCTTTATTGAATATTTCAGTATTCATAGATAGTCTGCCATATCTTAAAAAAAACCAAAAGGACCATAAAGAGCTACGGTTCCGCAGCTAGGCTTGACCAAGCCATTGTTATCAAAGCTTAAACTTCTCAAAATTCTTTTGTTGGCTTTGTCCTTTTCTTTTTCACAATACCTTGGCTTGTGTGTTTTTTTTACTTTACTACCAGTAATTAAACTCATCAAAGACCATTGGCATGGATCAAGACATATAAGTGTCATAATTAATGAAACCAAGGACGTATATAGAATACGTCCTTGATGAAACATATAAATTTAATTTGCAATCATCAATCTTTAATAAATTTTATAATTTTAATAGATCAATACAAAGATAATTAAACAAAGACAATATATATTGTTACTTTCACGACTTATGTGCAAAAAAAATGTTCGAACAAAAACGATTCGCGGGAAGACATTTATTAACATTTGAATCACAAAAGTTAAATTATTTTGGAAAGAAAAGGGGGACTGGCGGGAAGACATTTGAGCCATGTCCGGTCCTTTTTCAAGATTTCTAGTAATTTTCTATCCCTTATCTCCTCGTACCCCCTTTTAAAAATGTTTTTCAGCACACTTTCATTTCCGTGAACAACCGCGGTAGGGCCCCGTCAAAATATGTAAATAAATTAGCCATACATGTAGGTTTTTATTTTTATATACCGGAAGTTAAACAATATGGACGGAGTTAAGCAACAAGACAGTACGCCCGAGAATGATTCGACCCTGGGTTTTAAATGGATAAAAATATTGTGTAGTCATGTATATTCATAATACATAATGATCATACTTATATTACTGGAGATTACACTAAATTGTGTTTGAACATAATTTGTAATCGGTCATTTTTTTTATTTTGAAATGATGTCAGCTTTGTTCCGGTCCGAGTTTTACACAAGGATGAAAAGATATTGTACAGATTAGTCCAATCGGAAAATGCAAAATCCGCGATCCTTGCAAGGACAAAATCAACAGTTCGCGGACAATCGCAATGATTCAACGAGGACCATGATCGTGGACAAGTTCTATCATTTTCATCACCATCGCGGAATCACGTTGATCGCGGATCAATGAGCAAATGTACTTTATTAACCTACGTGTACAAAGTATCTCGGTCGTATAAAGTTTGCCTTAAAAATAAATGCAAATGTGGTCATTTTTATTGCATGTGGGATCTGATAAGAAATTATGCTTATCTTTGAAGTGATAAGGTCGTAAAGAAAGGTCATATCCTGTCATTAATTTCAAGTGCGGTGTTGTCTTATTTGATAATACCACGTGGAGATTATCCTCGCCTGTCAATCAACACTAAACAGTAACACACACCTGTCTGAAATGTAGAAAAGCAATTTAATGACGAGCATACCTTTTAATGAGTTATAATCCACATGCAAAGGTTTGTGAATGATTTGATTTTGAATGCATGTGTAAAAACGACAGAAATGTTTATCTGTGAAAAGATTTTAACAATTTCCGGTAAAAAAAATTACTTCCAACCCATACACTAACGGTTACACACTTTTAAGTGCTGTATAAACATTTCTCTTTTAAATTATATCACCCTTCAATAGTATAAGTTAACTGTACATTTGTCCCGGGTCAGGATTAATTTTGTGAGACAATAACGAGTGGTTTCAATCCGAGACTAGGGTAATGAAAGATCGAACATGTTGAAGTACAATCTGTCATTGGAATCAAAATAATGAGAAAAAGCAAACTTTATTGTTCTTTTTTTAGTTGTGAAAAACAAAAATTGAAAATAAAATAGAGATTGAATATTTGTAAAACAATATATATTTATGGAAATTACTAATGTACGAGCTTATAAAGTAATTTCAGATGCTTTTTTATTTTATTTTCAAATTCGATAAAATAATACTGATCTATAATTATGAAATTCAAAAGCTGATTTTGTTCCATGATTCTATGTAAAAAAATGAGAAAATTAACACGTTAATATCCACGTTCCACTTCCGATTACATAATTCTACGTCTTAATGTATTGAAGTTTTCTAGAAGTTTTGAAACCCAGTGAAACGTGTTATGTTGAAAATATAAAATCAACAAATTTTATTTTGGTACAAACACAAATTTAGGAATCCATGAACTTGTAATTTTTAACAAAACCACGAAAATTGATACCAACGAAGAAAAGTACTTTCATAGCAGTACTCCTTTCATAGTATTATAAAAATACCCACGTTCATGTTAAGAAAAGAAATCTAATTTGTTTTTCATGAAAAAAAATGGCTTGGGAGGATAAAACATACAAAAGTTAGTTAAATGGTTGGTTCCTTCCTTAGCGAGTGTGGAGGAAAATAATCATCATGTACTGATTGTCATAAACAGACTTATGACAGATAACATTTATTATTACTCTCAGCTAACACATCTTACTATTTCTTTTTCAGATGCTGCGTGTACATTTATACTACATTTATACTATTATACATGTGTAGTATACTCTCAAAGATTTAGAAATATATCATGTACATTTATACTATTATATATTTCAAAGACATAAAGATTGCTGTTTTTTTTTTTATGACAATATTCTACCAAGGACGTAAATACGGTCATTGATTGATTCACAATCCTTCTCGGTTTGTTTTTAAATCAATCCATCAGCCTCAGGTAACTGTGTATTTGACCTTTTAGTGACCGTGTTCAATGTGTGCACTATATAAAAATAGACACACCCGTACATGGATAAAAATACAGGTGATTATCAACTCGTGAGAGAGAAAAATAACACCTATGTAAACCAGGGTGACATGGGTAATTATTGGGGTATAATTTAATGTTTTTATTGCTCTATCACAGTGTTTATCTATGACAAAGTGTCAGTGAACTACCTTGTGTTTGGTGGTGATCTGCCACATACTGTGAAGAGAAATTCTATGCAAGATACAAGATTTTATTGGTCCAAATTAAAGGGCCCACGAAGGGGCATATAAACATAATAAAACATATGGTGATTGCATAAAATATCAAATAAATTTAAGTACACGCAGCGACAAAAAAAGGGGGGGGAAGCAAGTGCATAGAGCTAATTTTAATTAGATTGGTTTCTCATCGATCTAATTATATAAAAACTGTTAATAAATGCCCGATTTTTATTTCATCTTATTTTTAAAGAGGCTAGATGCAGATGAGAAACTACAATATTTTCAACTACCTTACATTCCTTGTCGTATGGTATCAGGTAATGAAATAAAGTTATGTTTAAAATATTTTTGTTTACCAATTTATTTTATACACTTTGAAATTTTATTAACCTTTAATATCACCCAAGCCGAGCCCCAATCCATCGGATGTTCAATTACTGTCAACTCGGCATGTGACTAAAGTTCACCTGTTATAAAAAAAGTTTCAAGATCCCCAAAAGCACGCTTTGATCGATATTACCAACAGGTGGAAACCTTTCTAGATTCTCATTCACGTGATAACTGTGTGTAGTACACACTGTCTACATAGGGAAATATGTATCCACTTTTGTTAAAGGTAAAACGACACGTGGCTTGCAAGGTGATTAACGACATACAAATTCAAAAACGTTTAGATAAAAATTTACATAGATTTTTTTTTCTTTTAAATCCTTCTCGGTTTGTTTTTAAATCAATTCCTCAGCCTCAGGTAACTGTGTATTTGACCTTTTAGTGACCGAGTACAATGTGTGCACTACATAAAAATAGACACACCCGTACATAGATAAAAAAAAATACAGGTGATTATCAACTCGTGAGAGAAAAAATAACACCTATGTAAACCAATCGACATGTTGGGTTTACATAATATGCAAAACAAGATGCGTGCTCCTATATCCTATAAATAAAATGTATGCCATCTCTGAAAAAAGTGGTATCAAATGATCAACAGCACAAATAAATTTCAATGTGCATATTAAGATTACGAAGCATTGTGATGACAAAGAATAAACGATTGCAGATACAATCACGTGTAGTATTCATTATGAATGAACATTTCAATAATTACAATCCGTGATGGACTCGTGAAGACATCACGGACTGTCCACGTATACACACGAACTTCTCGTTAATTCCTCGTTGCGATAATCCTTGATAAGATATGGACTTTGCGTTTTCCGTTTGAGCTGCACGGTAGGTGCAGCTGAAATTGCGAAAACAAGAAACGATGCTAGTCCATCGGATGGGGACAATAAAAGGCTGGTTTATGTAAGGGGAGATCAATGCCATGATCACATTAAAGACATCCGGAAAAGAGTAGACTAATGCCACTACAAAGACCACTCTTGCACTCCCCAGAGTGAAGAGTGACATCACTTGTTTCAATCCACTATGAAGAAGTGATTTTAAAGTAAAATAACCTCTCAGTTCGGGGTAAGAAGTGACAGGCCAGATCGTTTCCGTAGTTTGACATTACTGTCAACGATTTTCTCTCCGTTGTTGGGAAAAAGTTTTTCAATGATTACCTAAGGATTGACACAAAAAGGTTTCCGATTTCTGTAAAATGAAATTCGTACATGTACATTTTGCAGCAGATTGAATGAATAAATTTCCGAATTGTGGAAGATACCAGATCGCAAATATTATAAGTTGACAGAATTCTCTTTATTTTTCACAACTTTCCACTTCGTCCGTGATTTTTAACAATTTTAATAATTAAATCATAAAGAAACAAAAAAACATGTTTCTTTTCTAATATTTAGTGAATACTTGTGTATTACATGAAAACGTGTAGGAAACATGTATTGATTGGCTCGATAAAAATACATAATTGGGGAGAACAGTAAATTACATTAGCTGTGTATTCATTGGCTACAAAAATGTATTTGGACCAATCGCTGTGCTCGTAACAAACCGTTTTCGACTAGAACAGAAAAGTTACATGTATCTTCCGTTGAAGTTACAGTTTATGTCCGGTTTCGGTAAAACAACAATTTTTAACGGTCTTTTAGGCAATCGCCCAAACGTTTTTTGTTGGGCCAGTGACTACCTAATTTGGAGCAGCTTTTGGTCGCCCGAATAAGATATTAGTCGCATTTGGCAACTGGGCAACCGTCCATTTCAGGCACTGTTAGATTCAGTATATTGGCAGTAAGACTACGACTTTTGGGATCGTATGTTAGTTAGATTTACCACTACCTGTGCAATCAATGCCATTACCACTAATGTTGTGAGTTTGAATCCTGATTGTGGCGAGATGTACTTAATACAACATTATGTGATCAAGTTTGTTACATGTAGTGACTTGTGACAGGTCTGTGGTTTTCTCAGGTCTCCATGGTTTCCTCCACCATTAAAACTGACCGTCACAATATACCGGGGTAGATAAAATATTGTTGACAACATGTCTACCCATGAATCATTGTTTCAGTAAGGTATGTAAATGTGAATCCCCCAAGTACTCCACGGCAGTAGTACTACTACAAGAAGGACATCCGCGTCTCATCGAAATGCAACTTATTCTCGTCATAACATACATGTTAGGGAAAAATTGCTCAGTTGGCGTTGAACGAGAATCACTCTGTGAGTCACTCTTGCCCTTTCCCTTTTGTATTAAAAAGCCAGCAGTACAATATGTACTTTATTAAATTCATGTAATAAAATTTGATGGTTACATTCAAGTACGGCAGGTTGGTAATCTTCTTTTTGCTATTTTTTGTGTACTCTTTCATCAATTAAACTACAATGTATATATGTATATTTAACTAAAATATTTCTGAAAGTAGCATTTAAGTGCTAGTGTCTTAATATGAAAGTTATAAAAAATATACAATACAATTTATTTGCATTCACTGTGAAACAGGCCAGAAGAGCTCGCTTTTCCATACTGTTTCTATAGGTCATAAAAATTAATTTTATACTTGTTTTTATTGATGAATTCTCAAAAACTGACCGCCACGATATAACTGAAATATTGTTGAAAGTGGCGTTAAACACCATAATCCTAACCCCTACAAGGCTAGCTAGCTATAACGCTATCCATAAATATATGTCGGTTTGCAGTTACTCAATCCGATTCACCAACATTTTAATCGCCCCTACTTAAAATTGTTTTTATTAAGTTTGAAAAAAAATGTCTTTTTTTAATTTTTTTTTTTATGAAGAAGTCAATACTTGCCTAAAGTGTCGTTTCTACTTCTCAATTTGTGCATTGGGTGCTTAACTAGTGCCCTTCTTACGTTTTGTCCTTCTAAAGTTGTCAGTCGGGGAAACGTCAATCCAACTTGTTATTAAGAATCGCCCAACTTTTCTAATTGAAAAGACCAAAAAAAAAAGGCCATTTTTTTGGTTTGATCAGAAATCCAATATGACCACCATTGCCAGACATAGCTTGATTGAACCAACTCAAACTGCATGAATAAACATGGTGAGAGATTCAGGCTCGGGTAAGCAATGCAGGCTAAGGTGAGATACAGCCTCATTTGTTCATTTATTTTGTGTTTTTTCGTATAACATTTTATCATTAAGTTTTGTTTTGCAGAGTCTGTAAAATGTTTGACGGTAAATAATGTCTATCAGTGAAACACAGTTGTCCCACAGTGGGAAGATACCAATTTTGACCAATTCTCCATCGATAGAGAGGAAGAAGAAAAAATCAATTTCCAGATCGGGGAACCGTCACCATTTCCGACATAGTGACTCTGAAACAGATTCAGTAAGTTTGATAATCTTCATTAGTCAAACCTGTATTAAAAGGTCACCTTTGGGATAAAGACAAACCAGTCTGCCAAAAAACACTAGCCCTAAGCCCCAGTCTAGTAGAAATTGGTTTGGGCTAGTGAAAATTGCATAAAATTTGCTTCATCGAATAGAAAAAAATCTTCTAAAATGCTGTTCGGGCTAGTTTGTCAAAATGTTTTTGGCACAGATTACAAAGTGGTCTTTAAAGAGAGGTGACCTCTTAAAAGAGGTTCAATTCATATAAAATTTTCTATGACAAGACAAGAAAAAGGTGACCTTTCAATACAGGTGACTGCATGGACATGTTTGACTGTATTTCCTATCTTCTATGACCTAGACAAATTGTGTTTTAATTTTTAATTATTACTACTTGTTGTGGAACAATAGATCTTTTGCACATTTGCCAATGCAATTTGATAGCAATATTATACATTTTTTTTATAGGCGTTATTTCCCTTGCGACATGCAAATAAATACCTGTCGCAGCAAAAATATAAGAAAGAAGAAAATTTGTGTATAATTAGTCTCCCAAACAACGTTTGGAGACTTATTGTTTTTGCTCTGTTTCTTATTATTATTAATTAAGTCTCCCAAACAAAGTTTGGGGGACTTATTGTTTTTGCTCCATTTCTTATTATTATTATTCTTATTCTTTCTTTCCGCGAAGCATGAACTTGTCCACGGCAGATCTCAGGAACTACAGGACAGAATTTCATGAAACTTGGTGGAGTTATAGATATATGTTTCTAGTTGGTCCTAAAGTTTTCAGCTTTGTGGTAAAGGGGGTCAAAGTCATATTTTGAGGGGTTCAATGGGGATGGGGGTTACTATAGAATCCTATGGGAAAGTTGAAATTTCGTACATTAATGTTGATAACTTCTAAATGGATAATGATAGAGACATAAGTGATAGGTCACCATTAGAGGAGCAATTCTCCGTTTTCAAAATTTTCGAGATGTCTGCCATTTTCAAAATGGCTGTCAAAACACGGCATAAAAAATGGGCGGTAAAAATTCAACATTGTCCGATATCATAAAAATTTGATAATTGGGTAGATAATGATGACCCGAATTGATTCCCGACATTGAAAAATTTCTACCGGTCGCCATTTTCAAAATGGCCACCACAATACCGCACAAATTCAACATTGTCCGATTTCAACGTCCTGAATTGATTCCCGACATCGACAAATTTCTACCGGTCTCCATTTTCAAAATGGCCACCACAATACTGCAAAAATGCAACATTGTTCGATTTCAAAGGTAACTTTTAATTTATTTTTTAAACGGGTTGTCAGTGGCCGGTTTGGGAGACTTCATAATCGTTAGATTATAATCATATCTTGTTTTCTTATTATTTGTAGTTATCTGATCTTTGTAAGAAATCAGAGGTAATTTTATAGCAAGTACAGATCCCTCCAAGTGTATCAACGATCATACTCTCAGGTTGGACACAGAGTTTTGTCGAACTTCACTCTTAAAATTGTCCGACAAAATCCTCCCAGGTCGGAGTGAGAGTCTCCACTCTCAGATAGTTAAACTGTAAACAGGAAACATTCCCAAATTCTGCTAACCCAGACTTTTTGAAATTTGTTTTCATTTTGCTGGACATAGGTCCAGCACCCAGGAATTTTCTGCTGGACCCTCTGAATTTTTGCCGGACCTACATTTTTTATGTAAAATTGTTTTAAAGCCAAGCAGTGTCATACCGTTATTATTATTTTAGTCTAGCAGAGCACTTTCTGTATTTAACTTCATTAGAACTGGTAGAGGCCTAAAAATAAGAAGACCAGTCACCATCCAGAATAAACCAAAAAGTTGAAACCATGCACCAAAAAAGAGTAGCCAAATCCAGCTAGGGATACCCTCAAACTTTGAAAAATTTACCAGATTTAAAACATAATTTTTTTTAAATTTTTATTGAGATTACAATAACAATATTCTAAAAGTCATTAGACTCTCTCAATCTCCAGTTTTCCCGGCTGAGCTCCGTGAGTAATGCTTCAGGAACGACCACATTTTTATGATCGACACATTGCCATGTTGCCAGAACTGTAAACAAAATTCTAAATAGAAACGGATTCGGTGAAGGAAATGATACAAGTCAGGGACGTCGTGTTTTTTTATTTTAATAATTTTTTGGGGGCTTTTCACTCGAAAAGATCATCTTACGCATCACAATATATTCAAGTATATTTATTTTCATGACAGTTACCAATAATATTTACCAAAAACAGGTAAAATATCACGTATTCAATGCGGTTACGAATTCCGAGTTGACCGAACTTGTTCCGGTATTTACAATGCGACCTGCGCTTCTGACTTCCGATAAAACAGTAAACACATCATTCAAAAATGTTTGGCGGACATGGGGACCGGCATTACCGATGTTATTGGCGGACCTCATGATTTTCTGCCCCCTAGGTCCGATAGGTCCGACGAATTTCAAAAACTCTGCTAACCAATAAATTTGTGCATAAAGAAACATGCATATCTTAGTAAAGTGATATACAGTACGGAAAGTATAGATATGTTAACGGCTGTCATGGGCGATATATACAATAATATCCATGAATAAAATGTATTAACATGCAGTACCCATGTTTTAAGTGCACTAGAAGTGAATAATGTCCCTTATGTGCTTGCGACAATCGATGCCAAGGCCCTTTCACTTGCTGCAGACATTTGCCGGTTTACGATATCGGGTGCGTTTGCTCTTTTACGTGTTTTCCAAATGTAGGACGAACGAACCCGGGTAAATAATTCTAATTTATACATTTATTTCTTTTTTAATGGCAAATTTGGATTAAAATTAATTACTAAAATTTAAGTTTTATTTTGTTTATGGCGAATGGGTCATAAATCCGTAAATCCCGTTTTCTTTTCTTGAAAATTGTCAGTCTACGGAGTCCTGATATAGGTGAAATAATATTTTATTAGTGTATTCTACGTTTTTTTTTACAGTTTACCTGTCAAAACATCACCCATCCCAGCATGTCATCGCATCGTGCATTCATGATATACAAATACACTTATCACAGGTGTTAAAAAAAAACGTTGCTCAAGACTCCTTTTACTAAGACTTATAAACATAGATAACTATTTTGCGTTTTCGATTTTCAAGCCGTCTTCCAATTTATTTGTACTTTTTTTCTTATATATGTGTATAAATATCTTAATAAAATAAATACATTTACGGTGAGAAATTATTATACGTCATGATATCGTTATTTAGGTAAATACTTATTAGACAGATTTTTTTTTAAACCATTTTTGTCTTTTTAATTGATAACTGACCCAAGCTAAATAAATGAAATGTGACTTAATGTGTTAATTATATAAATCCTTGCCTTCTATAAATTTTAATTTCTTATCTAATTCTTATTCTTATTTAACAATATGGTCAGGTTGTTATTTTCATTGAATGGCATCTCAAAATAGATGGCTTCACGGTAGGGGCTCTTTCTGTATATTGGTTACATCCTGTATATTACAACTGACGGCTAATGCATGACAAACAATTTTAATCAGCCATCTTTATCATAAAATAATTTGTTTTAATTTTTATTTTGATGATGGCACCTAATTCTCATCACCTAATCCAAATTAGTATAGTAGAGGAGTACCGTATTTTTCGGATGATAAATCTAGATAAAAATGACGATTTTGTTTACAGTACAAAAAATGTATACCTTTATTTTGCTGTAGGTTTATTTCTGAATAAGAAGACTCGTATCATCGATGTTCTTGGTGTTATTTTTTTTTAAATAAAGCAATAAAAGTATACTAACAGGGGGTGCAATTCTGGGGATAAAATATTCAACATTCGAAAAAAATCAATATTCAATGATTGAAGTGTTAGCGAAAATCAGTTCAATAATGTATTTTATAATAAAATATATACTATAAAAAAATGTATCTTGTTGAAAAAAATCACAGGGTGGATCGATTTACAATATAAAATTATTATCACAAAATATCTAAATATAGCTATAGCCTTCCATCAAACACAAGCATGCGCACGTGGTTGTAGTAAATAATGGTGGTTGCAATATATCTCACAGTAAACGTGTAGAACAAGCTTTTTATACTAAATATACTGGAAAATAATTTATATCGATTTCGTTACTTAATCGATATTTTATTGCAATAATTTATATGAGGCTATGGGTGTTTAAACGTCACTTTTCAACAATATTTCAGTTATATATTGACCTTTGAGCTACCCTTCCTGGCGCGAATATGGTGCAAGGTAGAAATACACTAGGGTATTTACGTACCCGGACATTCTACATACCGGAAAGAAAGTACGCTTACAAATACGCATCGATCACAAAATGTTTGACATGTTCACCTCGAGAAATGTAAAAAAAATCTTTTAATATCCACTCTCACGTCCGACCACGATGTCCGACCACGACCATAATGTCTGACCAAATAGTCGGACTTAGAGTGTTGACTCTCAAATTTGTCTGACATTTTGGGAGGAATATGTTCGACCTGAGAGTTTGATCGTTGATACACTTGGAGTGTACTGTAAGCAATTCACAAGATGCTACATCATTAAAATTTTGTGCATACAGTACAGTCAGAGACATAGCATGATAAATCAGTGTGATAGACATATCACTCTTCTTAGTGATACTGATATATCTTTTGGTCTGTTTAATCTATTTACTTATTTTGATGTGCCTTTTGGGTGATAGTAAGTAACACTCTAAATGTAAAAGAAATTTTGAAAATGTAATTAATAGAACAAAAGATATATCAGTATCACTAAGATGAGTGATAAGTCTATCACAGTAATTTATCATAGTATGTCTCTATCTGTACTGTATTAATGGGAAAATACAAGTATATCTCATTTTCAGTGCACTTTAGTATATATTTAATATGAAAACTCATTATTCAAACGTGTAGAAAAGTATTCATCCCTCGGGACAGGTAGAAAGAAATATGCTATGGATGACCTTGCATGCAATATTTGCTCTATTTTTAGGACAATAGTGATGACAATTTTTCTTTGGGGAGTTCCCAAGTTAGTGGTGGGTTGGGAAAGAAGGTATCGCAAGATTCAAGTAAAACATCGATATCTAAAAGCCGTAAACGACACAAGGCTCGACAAGACTGGGAAATCGTGGAGGGGTTGAAAGAAGGTCAAATATGTGAGAAAAAGCCAGATGATTATAAAGGTTACATGATGAAAAGGAGACGATGGCCTTTGAAAGGTTGGCACAAGGTAGGTCTTTCGGTAAAGATAGACATACTGTGACTTTAACTAATTTTAGCAAAATCAAGACAATTAAAAAAATAGTTGGAACAATTCAAGATTGTTGATATGAAATGAAAATGTATTATATTTTCTTTATCGGTAAATTGTACATACAGGCAGTGATATCTATTATCCACAAGTACGTGTGGACAGGACCCTATGATGCCCCCTTTTTTTCTTCTTCTTTTTTTAGATGTTGCCCCCCCCCCCCTTTTTTTTTTTTCTTTTTTTGACATTGATTTTTTTTCATATAAGCAACATTTTGCAACTTTCTATGTATCACTGTATGACATATATACAATAAATACAATCAAACAGTAGTTTCTATCCATGCCGGGTTTCTAACATAATTAAAAAAATGGGGGGGGGCAACATCTAAAAGAAAAAAAGAAAAAAAAAGGGGAGGGCATCATAGGGTCCTGTCCACAGGTACCTGTGCTATTATCAAGCAACTAGTGTGATAGTAGCATTCATCGCTATTTTCTAATCATTTAATGTGACGTTATATTGACGTCACGGATATCACCTTACCAAAACCATCGATAAGCATACCCTCGTTTATTTGTTTTGATCGAAATTAACTTCTCATCGCATCTCACAGCTCTGGCTTCGCATTCGATGCAATATTGCTCTGAGAAAAATCCATTCTTGCAAAGGAAATCAAAGATAGTAATTATGTTTATGTAAGAGACTGAAGCAGTGATCAGGAAAGAGGAAATGATTATAGGCCATTGTGGCCCCATCATCACAACATTCAATGGGCCATTTCAGTGTAGTCTTTGTAAAAACTAAAATATTTTATGGGCCTTTTAATTTTTGTATGGGGCATCTACACAGAATTACAAAACTGTATGTATCAAACGGCCCATGGCCCCTGCCTTTCCCAATCACTGCTGAAGCATCGCAATTATTTTCGTAAGGTAGAAAAGACATCAATGATATCACCTGATACTAGTATTAGCCAATGAAAGTTCACATATATCACCATGTGACATCACTACATGTATCAGTACATCCATATTTTTTCTAAGCGGCTTTGTAAAGTAAAAAAAAACCATGAAGATCGATCATGGGTTCTCGCAGCAATATATCTGAAAAATTGACCTTAAACAACAATCACTCGAATCAACCCTTAATTGCAAATTATGTCCAACAACCTGACTGTCATGTAGCTAAAAGTTTGAAGCTTAGCTATAGTGGACTGGTTATGTATTTCCTTCACTATCAAAAAGGGTAAACCCTGTATGCTATATTGTTGAAAGTGGTGTTAAGCACTGTAACTCATAACTCCTGTTTGCACTACTCTGACAGGCTGAGATCATTTGTCTTCATTTCTTTTTCAGAGATTTTTCTTCCTGGAGAAAGGAAAGTTATTTTATGCAAAATCACCAGGAGATGTAAGCAGCTACCTTAATGTTGTGTGCTTAGTGGAGAAACAACAAATAATGTTTGGTTTTGCCCTAGATCGTGGGTTCAAATCAGGGGCGGATCCATGATTTATGATTTCAATTTAGGGGGGAAGGGCGCACTTAAAAAAATTGCGAACGGAGGGAGGTGCGATAATTTTTGGGGTATTTCGTGTGAAAAATCACGATTTTACGCCAAAAAATCATATTTTTCCCAATTTTAGGGGGAGCGCTTCAGGTGCGCCCCCCTGGATCCGGCCCTGCAAATCCTGTTTGTATCAGACCAAGGACTATTTGTTGTCTCTCCACTTAGCGCACAGCATTAAGGAGTAAGTGAAAAGATTGATTGGTTCGAAATCAGGATAATGTGTTTGATTGGAGTGACATGTCTACCTACCTGTGGACTGTCGTTTCAGTGAGCTACCACTACAAAATCCAACTAAATGGATATTATCTAGTCTAGTACAAAGTGGATATTATCATCATCTCTTCAAATGTAACTTTTTCTCACCGTGACATGGCTGAAAAAATGGTAACTTTGCGTTAAATAACAATAACTTATTCTACATAATTTTAATCTTTAATGAAATCATATAACATTATGATGAAAAGAAAGTTTAAACAGTGAGAGTCAATAATTCTACCAATATTAACAAAACTAACAATCACCTCTCATCTTAACTTATTTAGCATAAATAAAGGACCACAAATTTGATGTCTGTTTTATACATTTTGATAATATTTTAATGATACAACAACAGTTATATATTGGTTTTTGTTGTTTTAAAGTTATTTGAAAATTTATCAAGTAGATGATTTTTATGGACCACCTCTGATTTGTAAAGACCTAATAAAAAAAGGTATTTGATAATCACATAGGTTGGTTCAAAAGCAGGATAATGTGTCAGAGTGACATGAAGATACATGTTTATACTATAACTGTAGACTTGTTGTTTCTTAGCATTATTTGTTTTTTATTATACATGTATATAAAAATCCAACTCAGCGTTGTGGTCTTGTGCCAATTGAACTTCATAATCATTTTATCAAAAAAAAAAAAATTCTTCTTGTCATGATATAGCTGTGAAATTGCTTGCTAGGTAGCAGGTTATAAGCAACCTGTCATTCATTCATTTATTGAATTTTTTGCTTTGAAAGTTGTTTTTTATTTATTTTGAAAATGTCAAGTTTTCTCCTTAAATTCCTTTTACAACAAGTACACTGTGAAGTCATTGAATTTTGGTATATTTATTGCACCGTAAATTTCATATCTGATAACTTTGTGTGTAGTAGAATTTTTAATGTGTTAATGTTCACATCTGGCACCCCGGAATAATCCATGCGATATGCTCAGACAAGAAATACGTCTTTCTACATCAACTTTTTTTATCCCCTCGCCAACGAAGTTGCGAAGGAATATAGTAACGCTACCGTCCTTCTGTAGCATCCTTGTGAACACTCTAGAATCAACATCCTTCAATGGATTTTAACCAAACTTGGTACATGCTTAGTCCTTATGTGAGTCTGGAACCCTATTGATTTTCAAGGTCAAAGGTCAAGGTCACAGGGTCTAATTTTTACCCTGTAACATCCTTGTGAACACTCTAGAATCAACATCCTTCAATGGATTTTGACCAAACTTGGTACATACTTAGTCCTTAAGAGAATCTGAAACCCTATTGATTGTCAAGGTCACTGGGTCAAATTTTTTACCACGTAACATCCTTGTAAACAATCTAGAATCAACATCCTTCAATGGATTTTGACCAAGCTTGTCACATACTTAGTCCTTATGTGAGTCTGGAACCCTATTGATTTTCAAGGTCATAGGTCAAAGATCAAGGTCACAGGGTCTAATTTTTACCCTGTAACTTCCTTGTGAACACTCTAGAATCAACATCCTTCAATGGATTTTGACCAAACTTGGTACATACTTAGTCCTTAAGAGAATCTGGAACCCTATTAATTTTCAAGGTCAAAGGTCAAATTTTTAGGCAAGAGGATATGCCATGCTTTGCGTTGCTGTTGTTTTACTTTTTGCTTGTATTTCTTTTGATAATATCTTAATTTCATCTGAGATATTTCACGTCGTCATGAGAAAAGTAAACGTTAAAGAAAACTGAAGGGACAATCAAGTATGGACAATCCAGAGACACGGACAACATTGGGAACAAAGACGTACAAAACAGAAAAACACAAGACAAAAAATTAAAAAGAGGAACAACATGAACCCCACCAAAACACCGGGGAAGAAATGAGTCATTGGTTGTTTAATTTTGACAAATATTTTGAAATATCAATATTTCAGAACTGGGAATTTAGAAGGAGAGTTTGAAGATACCAAAGAGGCAATCTAAATACAGACAACACAATGACCAAAAGAAAAGGACAAGCAACTATCTACAAAACATAAAGATCAAGTAACACAAACCCAACTAAAAACCGAGGGTGAACTCTGGTGCTCCGGAAGGGTAGGCAGTTTCTGCTCCACTAGTGGCACCTGTAGTGTTAATCTAGTTACAAGTCTGGTGATAAATCATGAATGAGGAAACTACTGCCCTGTTATTGAATGGTTTAATTTACAAAAATTACCATGTTTTTTTTGTACATTCAGGTTTTAAATTGAATAAATGTTTTTTTGTGTTTTTGTTTTTAAGATCCAGAAAGGGAAGTTCCATGGTGTTATAGACATTGGTCTAGCTGTAATAGCCTTCAAACGACACAGACATCGAGTTGACATTGACGCTGAAGACATCGTATACCATTTAAAAGTAGGTCAATGAGATCAATATTTTATACAAAAAATTTGCATATTCATTATTTCATAGAAATCTTATATTTTTATCTCATTCAATGAAGAAACATGCCTACTTTGGAAATTTGCTTCCTATGGTACTGTTGTTCTGGAACGTTTGAACTTTTTTATATGACCGCAAAAACTATTTCTGTCATATTATGTGATGTCATCGTTGTCATCATCGTTATGTAGACAGAATACTATAAAATTAAGTTCTAATTAATGGATCCTTCTGAATTTTGAACACAATGATGCTTGACATTGAATAAACAAGAGGCCCTAAGATCTATTAATGGATGACGAGGTTGGACTGGATATTTACTTGTTTACTGACCTTTTGAAGGGTTATTGAGGGACCTATCTATCGTGATCATATGGCCGTTGAATTTTTACAACTGCCAATGCAATCAGTGCCTATCACCACTAAAGGTGTGAGTTTGAATCCCACTCATGGCAGGTTGTACTCAATACAACATTATGTGATAAAAGTTTTCAGATACTTAAGGTAGATTGGTTGTTTTCTCTGGGTACTCCGGTTTCCTCCACCAATAAATCTGACCGCCACTATATAACTGAAATATTGTTGAAAGTGGCGTTAAACACCAAAACCCTTAAATCCATAATCCTTAAAGGGTTATTGCGGAATATTAATTAATATAATATTATTATTGGGATAATATTTGCCAGTATTTCATGCAAAACCGATAGGCATTTTTCATTTTTGCAATACTGAAATTTCAGATGATTTTACTTTGAAATAGCAGAGTTTTTGAGTTATCTGGGGAAAATAAGACATAAAAGCTACTATGAATGTGCCAATCTTCTACTTCAAGTTATCCATGGTACCGACTTGTTCAAGTTTGAGAAAACAAGGTTTGACTATGATAAAATGACTACTTTTTCATTTCTAATAGGTTAAGGATAATAGATCATTTGAAGAATGGATTCGAAGGTTAAAACATCACAGATTATACAGACAACATGAGATAGCGTATGGAACGAAAGAATCTCCAAAATTAACAGATATGACATCGCCCACCGAAGATATGACTTTTTCAACAGGTATCAATTGTTTACAACTCAACTGATATTACACATGTAGAATATCGACAGTTTTGAATGTCGAGACATCAGGACACGATGTGATGATGTATGTCAAGAGCTTTAAACTAATGTTATTGTTTTTAAATAACTTTTCAAAGTAATGATTCTTGCATCTTCTTATTAAATCACCTATACAAGTTATTATAAAAAATAACCTGTTTATCTAATGCTCCTGTATGCTCGATGTAGTGAAAATAGCATTGATAATTCTTGATACCCATCTCCTATCACGGCCATAAGTGTATATTATATACTTCATGCAAAAAATGATGTCACCATGTTTCATACTGCATGAATGAGACAAATCTACATTCGATTTAATCATTATATTTCTACATTAATTAGTAAGACAGAATATGGATGTTAATGAACATGAGAGGCAATCCAACTTTACACTTAAGAGATAACTGTATTGTATTTGAAAATTTCACAGCATCAAATGGTGATTAAATCGACAATTGATGCCGTGAAATTTTCAAATGCAATACAGTTATCTCCATTTTAATGTAATCATGTGAATAGATGTAAATTGTCACATTATTGACAAGATGACATAAGTGGCTAAAATTGTAAAAAAATATCTCATGCTATTTCAACCGTGGAATTGATACCGTAAAAAATTACAGCATTGTCCAATCACAAACCAGGAATATTAAACAACTACATTAGAATTTGACACTTATTAAAGTGAAGGAACAGTGTTTTAATTTCTGTTCTACATTTCACGGTCACAGTAGGATCTTCAATAATGAGCACAACTGATACCTAAACCAGTGATTCAGCTAGGCACCAGTCTCAGGACCTTTGCCCACCTATTTCTCAAATTGTCCTGAAGAAATTTTGATAAAACTGGCAATTGTCCTGAAGATTTCAAAATCTAGCTGAAATACTGTAAACATGAAATAAGATTGTTACCTTAGCATTGAATAACATTGTTCTTTGTCCTGTATTTTTAGGCATGCCAGATAAAGTACGAGATCACAAGTTGAGTAGCGATATCATTAGACAGTCCAGTTTTAAAAATGATTCACAGCAAAGTCGTGTGGCAACATGGGTGATTGACTCGGCAGGATTTGAACATTGTGATAAAGGTACGTCTGTTTTCCCTCACTGACAGCAAGGTTGATGGACTTCGGCATTTGAACAGAATTCACATTTGCTTTCTCTCAAAATTCTTGCATATTACCACAACTATTATAATTCAATTGATTGGCAGAATTGTGAACTTGAGCGAAGGGGCCGTCGTGGGCATGATCGTATGGTAGTTGCATTTACAACTACCTATGCAATTAGTGCCTATCACCACTGATGTTGTGAGTTCGAATCTTGATCAGGTCGAAGTGTACGACATTATGTGGTGTAATATAATTCATTTTCATTTCATATCATCATTCTTGACTTGTTCTATTTGACAATTTTTTTTATTTTCTGATATTGCTATTATATGAGCTACTGTGTAATAATTCCTACCTATGAAATCAGTGCCTATGACTACTAACATTGCGAGTTCGAATCCCGCTCAGGCGAGGTGTACTTGATACAACATTATGTGATAAAGTTTGTCGGTGACTTGCGACAGGTCAGTGGTTTTCTCCGGGTCCTCTAGTTTCTTCCACCAATAAAACTGACCGCCACAATATAACTGATATATTGTTGAAAGTGGCGTTAACCACCATCAAACAAACAAGCAATGAACTTGACCGTATCGGTGCTGTAATGGTTTTCATGCTTGCCTCAAGTTTGGTAGATTGCAGGTACTTGCATATTCTCCGCTAAGCATGGAGCATTAAATAGTAAGAGCAATGATTGGTTGCCTCGAAATCAGGATAATGTTTCAGAGTGGAGCGCAGACTGTTGTATCAGTGAGTTAGTACTATAAAAATCCAAATAAGCCTGTTGTTCGGTACAAATCTTATGAAAATGTGGCTTTTTCTTGCCATGATATGGCTGGAAAATTGCTCACTTGGCACTATGAAGTACTCACTCACTCTCAAGGCTACTCCATGTTTCACATTTCCAAAAATCTTAGAGCTCTTGTCTGCAGGGCAACTCCTTGTCTCCCTGTCCGAATATCTTAAATATCTTGTCGGCAAGGCTATTCCGCAGTGTGTACAATAGTTCCCTGACCAGAGTCGTTTTCAGCTGTTTGCTTGAAATGGGTTGAATTTTCATCGATTTGAATTGATTTGAATTTTTAACAGACTTTTGGTTTATTTAGGGTACAAATTTAGACTTTCACAGTATTGTACAAGATTGATTTTTACCTAATATTGTTTATAACTCTTTTAAAATTAAATTGCAGGTTTAAACGAAACTCAGACAATATTATGTGAATTGCGAGAAGACCTTGAACAACTCCGAAACATAACGTTGACTCCTGACTCTGTTATGGAGGTTTGTATATGTTGGTATTTAAAATGTTAGCAATGTACAGTAGTCCCTTTCTGCAATGAAAACTTGATGAGGAGTCTCTCTTAAGGAGGATATTGTATTTAAAAAGTTTGTATTATATAGTAGCTCCTCTTTTATAAGACCACCCTTTTCTGCAATAAAGAATTGGCCTTTTAAGAGGAGTGGCCTCTCTTGAGGAGGATATTGTATTTAAAAAGTTTGTATTATACATAGGGGTGTAACAATACACTTTTTCCACAAGCGATACATATCGCGATATTTGATGTGTATTACGATACGTTTTATAGGAAACTGTAACTATTCCTTGAAGTCCATGCTGGTCGACATGGGCACTGCCATGTTTTTTTTTTATATGAGGTCGCTTACGTACTAGCGGAAATTATAAATATTTGATATTTGATTAATTAATTTTAAAAGTGTAAATTAATCGATTCACTTTTCTCAAAATATTAATTAAATGATCACCAAAAGAAGAACACGGATGTTCAACACTACTTTTTTTCAAAAAATGAGCATCATATCGTTTGTATCTTAAGCGGCCTCCACGTATCGTGAACCGAACTGTCCCCAAAATAATCGTGATTTCGGTACATACGGTGAATTGTTTCCCCCTTAATTATACAATAGCTCCTCTCTTATAAGGCCACCCTTTCTACAATGTAGAAGTGGTCTTATAAGAGGAGTGGCCTCTCTTGAGGAGGATATTGTATTTAAAAAGTTTGTATTATACAGTAGCTTCTCTCTTATAAGGCCACCCTTTCTACAATGTAAAAGTGGTCTGATAAGAGGCATGAAATGTGATGTAAGATTCAAATTTGCACAAATTTAGTCCCAGGGTTTCGGAGTCCTTCAGAACCAGAACTCCAATGGGATTTTGTTTTATATCTTAAGAACCAGGAATGTAAATACAATTGTGATATGAATATTCTATTTTTATACTAATAATTGACACAAATAAAAAAATAAAAATACACAAAAAACAATTATTGACACAGTTTCTATTGGGCTCAAGTCCTGGAAGATCAACTTTTAATATATTCTTCTTTGTTTTAAAGGAAATAGACAGTGAAACAAACGATTTTAAGAAGAAAAGTCGAGGACTTGGTCTGAAAAGTAAACGAAAAGATAAAAAATGTGACAGTTCTTTGTTTGAAGGTGATCACATCAGAACAAGTTCTTCCAATCCTAATTTAATGCACTACGAATCAAATAGGACTCGTCCAAGCAGTATGTCCGATGCTCACTCTAGCGGCACTGACTCGTTCTTAAGTCATGATCAGTCCATCAGCGATATCAAAATCAGAGAAAGATTCGTCTGTAAAGCTGAGAAAGGTATGGAACATAGATTTAAAAGCTGACAGGGGAGGTAATCAAAATTGCCTCATGTCCATCACCATCAGTGTTAGAGTGCAGTGGATCACTGTCTTAAACATCATCATCAATATGTTAGACATCACATCAAATAACAGATATAAGAATTAAGCGACGACAGGGCTCTCATCAAGATATTTGTTAGATCACATGTATATGACAGTGTAAAACAACTTGAGGGGGAGGAGGGGTTTACAGTGGTAAACACCACTTTCAACAATATTTCAGTTTTATCATGGCAGTCAGATTTATTGGTGAAGGAGTACCCTGAGGAAATCACCGACCTGCCGCAAGTCACTGACAAACTTTATCACATATTGTTGTACCGAGTATATCTCACCATGAATGGGGTTCAAACTCACAGCTTCAGTGGTGATAGACACCGATTGCACAGGTAGTTGTAAATCCAACTACTATACGATCACGTCCATGATGACCACAACTTGAAATTTTAACTATGTTTATATAAAACAAAATTTGATGTTAAATGTCACTTTCAACAATATTTCAGTTATATCTTGGGAGTTGTGTTTATTGATGGAATAACCAGAATATCCGGGAAAACCCGGGAAAACTCGCCATAAGTCACCAACAAGCATTATGGCATAATATTGTATCGAGTACACCTTGCCACATGAACAGTAAATGTAAATTCAGCTATCATATGATCAAAGACTTGTTGAAAACACTTCACGGTCCTTTTCTCATTCATGGCTTATCACCGGGTTTGTAACTAGAGTAACACGACGGAGTGACTTGTGGAACAAGAACTACTAACCCTTCCAGAGCACCTGAATTCATCCACGGTTTTTAGTTTGGTTCGATCTTTAGTTTTATGTGTAATGTTTTGTAGATCATTGCATGTCCTTTTTTAGTTCACCTGAACCAAAGGTCCAGGTGAACTATTGTCATCACTTGGCGTCCGTCGTCTGTCGTCTGTTGTCTGTCGTCTGTAAACTTTTCACATTTCAAGCTTCTTCTCCGAAACCACTTGGCCGATTGGAACCGAACATAGCAGGAATGTTCCTTGGATGGTCCTCTACAAAGTTATTGTTTTTCGTTCCAGTCGGATATTCAATATGGCTGCCAGGGCCAATAATATGCTCTGATTGGCTGAAATTTCAAAGATCTTCTTCTCTGAAACTAATGAACTGACTGAACCCAAACTGTAAATGAATGATCATTGGAATGTCCTTTACCAAGTTACTGTTTTTTATGCCGATCGGAAATCCAAGATGGCCACCATCGCAGGACATAGATTAACATTGGACCCTATGGGAAAATGTTCAAATGCCTTCTTCTCAGAAACTACAAATATGATTAAAGCCAAACTGTACATGAATGTTCATTGGATGGTCCTCTACAAACTTTACGTTTTTTGTTCTGATATGAAATTCAAAATGGTGGCTACGGCAGGACTTAGTTTAACATTGGACCCTATGAGAAAAATGTTTCAAAATGCTTCTTCTCTGAAACCACTTGGACAGTTGAAACCAAACTGCCCAGGAATGATCATTGGAAGGTCCTCTGTTTTTTATGCCGATCGGAAATCCAAGATGGGAGCCACCACAGGTCATAGTATTAACACAGGACCATATGGGGAAAATACAGAAATATATTCTTCTCTGAAGCTATTGCACTGATTGAACCTAAACTGTGCATCAATCATTGGAAGATCCTTTACAAACTGTGTTTGTTATGTTGATCGTAATTCCAAGATGATTACCACTGCAGGACATAGTTTTTACATAGGACCAATTGTTTTTTTTTATTACCAGGTGAACGATACAGGCTCTTGAGAGCCTCTGGTCTATTATTGGCTTTTGTGTTGTCTGTTCTTCTTTCGATTTACGGCTTCTGATTACCTCTTTGGTATCTTCAAAATCTTCTTGGCCCCAAAATGATGAGCATTTCCTGTCTTGTATTATTAAAAATTTGTGGGTCTCAGTTTTCTTGGATCTGTTTACAAAAGACATGTTCATTGCATTTTAAATACATGAATTACGAATTTAGAAGAAAGAAAAAAAAATACATAGAAATTGTGTTTAATAATAATTGGTGCTGTTCCCATTAATGGAAGGAAAACTGCAGACTTTGTTGAATTCTTAAATTTGTGAATCAGTTGTGAATCACGAAATCTGCGAAAATTGGTTCCCCATTAATAATTTTTTTTTCTAATGTTATCAAATTATTCATGCATTGCAGTGCACAGAAATTTGAAGTCGCTACTAAATATCATTGGGACGGAACGAGATCGCTTGAAGCGTGCAGTGGTGGATAACAACAATTGGTCCGGATCGTCTGCTAGTCTAAACAAACACCTAATTGAGGTATGTATGAAAATAAAACAGCAGGACATGTAAGGGCTATTCCAGGAAAATTTTAGATTTAGGTTTATGGCATTTGATGCCACTTTCAACAATATTTCAGTTGTATCGTGGCTATCACTTTTATTGATGCAGTAAAGCGGAGTGCCTGGAGAAAACCACTGACCTGTCGCAAGGAACTGATAAACGTTATCACATGAGCGGATTTCAAACTCACAACTTTAGTGGTGATAGGCACTGATTGCACAGGTAGTTGTAAATCCAACTACAATATGATCACGACCATGACTGTCCATTAAATGTTTAAGATGTGATAACTCAACTTAATTTGATCAACAGCAGAACATGTCAGGGCTATTCCAGGAAAATTATAGGGGGTAGGGTGGAGTGTTCCTGTAGCAGGAAATTCCAAATATTGGGACCTTTCTGAATTAGATAAAAAAAAAAAATCATGAAAATCTTGGAGGTTTTAGATGAATTTCCATATTTTTATATAGATAAGGCGCTTTAAATAGATAATACATATGTAATGTATTCGTTGCAACTTTTGACAATGAAATGCAACTCACTTCTTTTTAAAATTGTATGGGTGGTGGGTATATCTCAAGTTTTTTATTATAATATACAGTCAAACCTGCCTTAAAGGGCACCACTATATAACAAATCACTGTCTATAAAGGGCAGTCTCATTTTCTCCATCAATGAATAATGCATATAATATTAACCTGTATATAAAGGGCAACTGCTCATAAAGGCCACATTTTCAGGTTCCCTTGAGTGCCCTTTGCATACAGGTTTGACTATATCCTTGAATGTGTTGAAAATAGTGTTTGTTTGGGACATATCTTATTTAACCACATCGGTGGTGTAATGATTTATGTGCTCACCTTGAGTTTGGTAGATCGTGGGTTCGAATTCTGGTCTGGTTGAAGTCAAAGGCAACAAAATTGGTATTTGATACTTCTTTGCTACGTACGCAGCATCAAAGAGTAAGAGCAAAGACTGGTTGGCTCGGAATCACGATAATTTGTCTGAGTGGGTCGACATGTCTATCGGGGGACTGTTGTTTCAGTGAGCTAGCACTATAAAAATCTTAACTAAGGGTGTTGGTCTAGTACAAAATGGACCTCATCGTCATCTCAATGAGTAATATTAAAGACTGGTTTGTTTGCAGCGTCAAATGGTACAGCCAGATTTGGCATATATTTCAAATTTATAAACAAACATCCGGTCATCAAATATGGTTTAATTTAGTGACATTTTTTTTCTGAACTATTTAAACTCTTAAACTAGTGAAAAAAATATGCATGGTCATCATTTCAGGCTCTACGACAGAATTCTGAGCTTAGATGTAAATTAGCAAAGATCCATGCAGAGTCTGTGATTCATGATATAAAACCCATTCCCCCTCCATCTTCTCCCATCCTATCTACAGTGCAAAACTTAGACAAGGTAAGTATTAGCTTACAAAGCCGCATCGGTGGTGTAATGGTTAGCGTGCTCGCCTCAAGTACGGTAGATCGTTGGTTTGAGCCCCGATCGGGTCAAACCAAAGACTATAAAATTGGTCTTTGTTGCTTCTCCGCTAAGCACACAGTATTAAGGAGTAAGAGCAAAGACTGGTTGGCTCGGAATCAGGATCTGAGTGAAGGGACATGTCTATCGGCTGTTGTTTCAGTGAGAAAGCACTATAAAAATCAAACTAAGCCTGTTAATCTAGCACAAAGCTGGACCTCATCATCATCTCATTGAAAAATGAACTTGTTCTAGCCATGATATAGCTAAAAAATTGCTGAGTTGGCATTAAACAACAATCACAAAATTGTACAAAACACACACATTTTTCCTGCCACAAATTGGAAATATCTATCCATGGCTTTGTAACATGTACCAACCCTCATGAATTGTGCATTAGAAATTCATGGAATTTTCTGTGTATTGTAAATTCATTTTTTTTTGTTGAATATCAGTTTTCATGGTTTTTGTTGGTTCAATCAAACCATGGAATTTTATGCACAACGAAAAGCATAAATAACGAAGAGAAGTCGTTCACAAACTTGTTTCAAGAAGAGTTTGAAGATTCCAAAGGGGTAATCAGAAACCATCTATCGAAGAAGAACAAACAACATAATTGCCAAAAGAAAAATTACAAAAGGACAAACAAAGATCTCCAAAACATACATATAAAACTAAAGATTGAGTAACACGAACCCCACTACAAACCAAGGGTGAACTCAGGTGCTCCGGAAGGGTAAGCAGTTCCTGCTCCAATAAAAAACAAATCAAAATGTCAACGAAATTGCTAATAAGGTTGGAATGTTACCTGGAAGGGCAAGATTAGACACAATTCTACTGGACATACCCCATATTCAAGCATACGATACTTTGTATCCGGTATATTAATTTTTCTTTAATCGATATTGGTAACTTAAGCAGTGAAAAAATGCATGTCTTCATCAAAAGGCAAAAGTTTTTTTTAATAGTTTGTATGAATACATTGGTTGTCGGGATATCTTTTTGTGAGCTATGCTCAGTCAGGGGCAAATTATCATCCAATTATCCTATAGGCTAATATAGGCTGCAGCTTTAGGGCCCCCTCAGGCCGGGGGGGCCCTTTAAGCAATTGCTATTCTAGTTTATTTAAAGAATTTGCAATGAATTTACTTCAAACTATGTAAATGTTGTTAAAATGTATCACGAATAAAATTTATTCAAGACGAGTGTGGGCGAGTTAGAGGGTGGATCTATCTGAGGGGGGCCCCATAATTTCAGTAGCCTAGTGGCCCCTAAATGTCATAATCTGGCCGTTGCTCACACACAGTACCTCTAGTTTTGACTGGGATATGTATCTTTGACTGGGATTTAAGCCATCATTCAGTGATTTTGTTGTTATTTTAAGGAACATGAGCATGTTTTGTCACAGTCTTTGTCAACAGAGAGTTGTTCCATGTCGGAATACTATGATGCCGAGGAGTTCCGAGAGACAGCTAGCGATTCTTCTTCGGAGGTAAAGTTTGAGGAGTTCAGAATTGATACATGTGTTTGGTGATAGCTAATCAGTTATTCATTTTTTTCAGTCCAAAGGTCTGTGGGTTTCTTTTGCGGGTACTCTGGTGTCTTCTACCACTTAAACTGACTGCCACAATATAGCTGAAATACTGTTGAATTGGGCATTGGACATCCATATTTCACAATCTAATTATAGACATCCATAATTCACAATCTATTTTTTGCCATCCATAAACCATAATATATTTATAGACATCTCTAATCCACAATCTATTTATTGACATCTATAAACCATATCTATTTATAAACATTTCCTAATCCACAATTTATAGACACATAGTCCACAATCTATTTACAAGGTATTTTAGGCATTCATAATCCACAATCTATTTATAGACATGCATGATTCACAAGGTATTTTTAGACATTCATAATCCACAATCTATTTATTGACATCCATAGTCCACATTCTGTTTATAGATATCCATAATCCTCAATCAAAAGGATAACCATGAAACAAAAATTAAATTATTCTCAAATTGATCTTGCAGAGAGAGATGTCTGCCCAGAATATAAATATCCCATTGTAAATGAATTAAAGAACTATATATAGATTCATGCCCAGTTCTAGTCATCTTATTTAACAGAACACTTAAGTACCCACACGTCCCAAGAGATTTTCAAATGAAGGGCAATCTGGATATTATAAACATCAACAGTAGAAATGTAGCATTGGACGACACGACCACAAACTATAAAAATGGGTATTTGCAGCTTCCTAGCTAAGCATGCAGTATTAAGGAAAGAAAGCAAAGAGCTCGGAATCAGCATAATGTGTCTGAGTGGAAGCGATTCTTTCTACTCGGGTAGGGTCGAACCAAAGACTATAAAATAGTTTGAGTTGTGTATCTGATAAGTACAGAGCTTTGAGGAGTGAGGGAAAAGACTGGTTAAATAATGCTCCCTCATTATCTTTTATTCCACCCCACATGACTTATGGGCCAGAAGATATGGTTATTGGAGGCATTTCAATATTAGATAAATTTTGAGGGCACAAAAGGGTTGTTGTCATAGTTACCTTCTTATTTGAGGCTCATTCTTACTAAAACACACCACATTGACTTATTGGCCAGATAATTTGGTAAATAAGGACATTTCATTGAATTTTCATGATTAGATAAAATTTGACAGCACAAAAGGGTTGTTATCATAGCTACCTTCGTTTTTGGGCCTCATTCCGACTATTGCACACCACATTGACTTCTAGTCCAGATAATACGGCAATTTGGGGACATTTCAATATTAGGCAAATTTTGAAGACACAAAAGGGTTGTTGTCATAGTTACCTTCTTATTTGGGCCTCATTCTGACTATTACACACCACATTTACTTATAGTCCACATAATACATAATTAGGGACAATTCATTAATAGATAAATTTTGAAGGAACGAAAGGGGTCATTGTCATAGTTACCTTCATATTTGGGCCTTATTCTGACTAGTACACACCACATTGACTTCTAGTCCAGAAAATATGGGAATTTGGGTACATTACAATGTTAGATAAAATTTGAGGGCACAAAAGGGCTGTTGTCATAGTTACCTTTTTATTTTGACATCATACTGACTATTTCAGCCATCAGATGACTTAGAAATATCCAGTGAAGAGAATGATACAGATTATACTGCTGTACATAGTGGTAAGTCAAACACTTTATTCCTTTTTTAGCACCCTTGGATTTACAACTTCCTGTGCAATCAGTGCCTATCACCACTAATGTTGTGAGTTTGAACCCTGTTCATAGCGAGGTGTACTCCATACAATATTATGTGAGAAAGTTTGTCAGTGATTTGCGACAGGTCTGTGGTTTTCTCCGAGTACTTTGGTTTCCTCCGCCAATAAAGCTGACCGCCACATTATAATTGAAATATTGTTGAAAGTGGCGTTTAACACCATCAAACAAACGAGCCAAATCTGTATGTTTTATGTTTTGTAGTGTCAGAGGACCAGTTATCAGGATCTTTTGAGACAGGACGACGGTCTACGCTACCTGTACCTAAACCGGACACTGGTGATATCAGTTTATGGAATCTATTGTATAAAAATATTGGAAAAGATCTGTCGAAAATCTCCATGCCGATCACTCTTAATGAACCACTTAGTATGTTACAGGTGTGTACATTTATACATTTTATACAAAATATTACAGACATTGTGTAATTAATTTGATTGAAAATTGCAAAAATTTAAATGCAAATTACCAAATTTTATAGATATTATGTGAGAAATTTTATTGAAAATTACAAACATTTAAATACAAATTACCAAATTTTACAGATATTATGTGAGAAATCTTATTGAAAATTACAAAAATTAAATACAAATTATAAAAATTTAAGTATAAATTACCAAATATTACAGAGATCATGTGAGAAATTTTATTGAAAATTAGAAAAAAAATTAAATACGAATTACAAAATATTACAGAGATAATGTAATGAATTTGATTGAAAATTAAAAAAATTAAATGCAAATTACAAAAATTTAAGTATAAATTACTAAATATTACAGAGATTATGTGAGGAATTGGAGTACTGTGAATTAATTGAGAAAGCTGTAGATTTGGAGGACCCTTATGAAAGAATGGTAGGTATCATTGTTACCATAGAAACAACAACATCTTGATAAACGTTACACTTCATTCTAATGCAATTATGTAACATGCATTGCTGTTTCATTGTCTAATGTTTCTGGTCAAATTACAATTGACATGTCGTAACTAAAGGTGTGAATGAGCCGCCATTTTGAATTCTTGAAATCCAACATGTCAATGAATACAATATGATAGAAAATAAAGACACTGATTTTCTTTTAAATAATTTCTCCGAAATTGAAGTGTGCAGGTTGATGTTATGAAATAGCGTCCAGTGTAAATGTGCTATGCTGAAAATGCGAGTGACATCATGATTTTCCATGACGTTTATGTGCTAAAATTATTGATAATATTTCACTGCAATTTAGATTTTGCAATTTTCCGACCCTTTCTAAAGCTCGATTGAAATATTTCTGTCTTGAATGAGAATAGAAATAACAGTATTGTATTTGAAGAGTTTCTTTGTTAAATATATTTCATGGGCTTGCACAATCTTGACAAAATGCATTTTGATTGATAACAAACATTAAATAAAGTTTTCCCATGATGCAATTTAATCGTTACATTGTTATTTCAGATATATATTGCAGCATTCGCTGTAAGCAGCTATGCAAGTACAGGTTACCGGGCTGGACATAAACCGTTCAATCCATTACTTGGGGAGACGTATGAAAATGACCGGCCTGACAAAGGGTGGAGATTTATTGGGGAACAGGTAAATACAGTACAGTCAGAGGCATAGTGTGATAAATCACTGTGATAGATGTATCACTCTTCTTAGTATATGCATCATACTTTATATTGCTTGGAGAGAATGTGATCGGCCTGACAAAGGGTGGAGATCTATAATTTATAAATATTTTTTGAAAAAAAAGATTTTGAAAAGGTTTGAATCATACACATTTGCGTCACTTGGATAAAAGCATGAGTAATTCGACTGAATACAATTTTGTAAATAACTTTTTGAAGATACCAAAGGGGTTATCAGAATCCGTAAATCGAAGAAGAAGAACAGACAACACAACGCACAAAAGAAAATGTACAAAAGAACAAACAATGATCTACAAAACACTACACAGAAAACTAAAGATTGAGCAACACAAACCCCATTAAAATCTTTAAAAGAATGATTTTTATGTTTTCTTGTTCTTAATTTCAGGTTAGCCACCATCCACCTATATCAGCCTGTCATGCAGATTCTAAAAACTTCATATTTTGGCAAGGTAAGTTGGTAAAGTGTTGATCTTTGAAAATTGGCGGGCAAAATTAAGCATGACATTCTAATGTTTTTGTATGTAAGCTTTGTTTGTACTCATATCAGTCTTGGATTAGTTGTTTCCATGGGCACCTGGACTTAAAAATTCTGTCAATTCTGTCAAGAAAGGATTTGGATGTAAGTGAATATGACAGAATATTGAACATCACAAAAATGACTGTATGTGTAAATTAAATTAAAGGAACAGCACTTTTATTTCTGTGAACTACATTTTCAAGTCACAGTAGGATTTTCAATTATGAGCATAACTCATACCCCAAAATTAGTGGATAACGGCCCCTAGTCTAACTGAGTTTAGCGGTACACTTTGCTTCTGCCAATAAATGCTAATATATGTGCATCTTTATCGTTTGGTGTATAAAATGTTATACCCCAGATGTAGGTAGTTTTCAACTTAATTTATGCAGGATAAAAGAAAGACTGGGATATTTCAAAAAAGTTAAAACTGCAACGGTGGTGTAATGATCAGCATTGTTAGATCGTGAGTTCGAACCCCAATCGGGTCAAGTCAAAGACTTAAATTTGTATTTTTTGTTTCTGCCATAAGCATGCTGCATTAAGGAGAAAGAGCAAAGACTGGTTGGCTCGGAATCAGGATAATGTGTCCGACATGTCTCTCAACGGACTGTTGTTTCAGTGAGATAGCACTATAAAAATCCAACTAAGCGTGTTGGTCTAGTACAAATCGGACCTCATCATCAATTCATTGAAAATTTACTTGTTCTCAGCATGAAATATCTGAAAAATTGCTGAATTGGCATTAAACAACAATCACTCACTCACTCTCGCCATGATATTAGCTGAAAAATTGCTGAATTGGCATTAAACAACTATCACTCACTCAAAGAAGTAAAATGGTCCCTTGACCTTTTACACAACAAGGTTCGACTGTTAATTTCAAACGAGAAAAATTGATCCTTGTGATACATGTAGTTACAAGCTTAAGGTACAGGAATGTATTTATGAAGGGGCATTCTGAAAATTCCCCTTTGATTTGAAAATACACCCCATTTTATAAAAAGGAAGAGCCCCTTGAGCATATAAAATTATCATTTGTGCATATTTTTGGGAACCTTAACTTGTGTGTACAAATTCACAACAAATTGTCACTTTCTTTCATATCAAATGTGACATTTCACCCCCCTTTGATTTATGTTGCAAAATCCTAAATGCAACTCTGAATGTATATACAGTCAAATGTGTATTAAGAGGTCATGGATGAAGTGGCCTTATATGACAGGTGACCTCTTAAAAGAGGTTCAATTCATACAAAAATGTTTATGACTGGACAAGAAAAATGTGACCTTTTAATACAGATGACTGCTTAATAGAGGTGAGCACAATTATAGTTAAATATGGATTTTTTCTTCAGAAACAAGGATCAAGACGAAGTTTTGGGGAAAGTCTATGGAAATACAACCAGTTGGTATTGTAAACTTAGTTCTACCAAAGTAAGTCATACCAAATGTTCTTCAAACTGTTGTTTTTACAAACCCTTGAACATGTCATATATGAGCAATCCACGAAAATTTATTTTCGCTAATTTTATTCTTTCACAATAGGATTCATTTTATAAATATGGTCGTGATCTTATATTATTGGTAGTTGGATTTTTAGCTACCTATGCAATCAGTGCCTATCACCACTAACGTTGTGAGTTCAAATCCGGCAGAGGTGAGGTGTACTCAATACAACATAATATGATTGTGATAAAGTTTGTCAGTGACTTGCGACAGGTTTTCTCCTGGTACTCTGGTTTCCTCCACCAATAAAACTGACCTCCACGATATAGCTGAAATATAGTTGAAACACAATACCCCCCTATATTATCAGAATTGACAATAAGAACTATAGGACAATAGCTTGCAGTAGAGTAAGTACATTGAAACCAAAGGCCAGAAATTGTGTTATTTATTGCAGTTGTTCCTGTCCTGTAGTTGCTACAGAACACTAAAAGTTTCAGGGCCTCTCCAACTCTCCATAATTTTACAGTGGCAGTCAAAAGTTTTCCATTTTGTCTCATTCTACTTTCATTTTATGGTTGAACTTGCTCTCGTTCTGAATATGCATGAACTATTTTGCCAACTGGATGTTTAACAGCAAACGATTAATCAATCAATGATTTCTTAAATTTGTAGATTGCTCGTAAACGGCATATTTGTGGGCTCGTAAATTCATGGTTTCAGATTGCAACTTTAAGACTTATCCACTGAGAAAACGTTGGACTGTTATGTTGAACTGACCAGTGAAATTTATGGTGTCTAGATATCCTAAGACTTGAGATTGGTAACAGGGCTTAAGCCAAAATCAGTGGTGTTAGGCTTTTGGTCAGAAGTCAACATCCTTCAACTTTTGGCCACCCAGACCCTTTGTTTGATTTAGATTAGTCTCACAAATATATTTGAGTCATTATTCAGTAAACAACTAAAAGAAACCCATTTTAATATATTTGCCATAGAAATTTTGGAAAAATGAAGCTAATATTCGTAAGAAAATTTGATGAATGTAGAATGTTGCATAGATTTAACTGTCAGAAAAATATTCAAAATCAATGCAATCACACCATATCTGAATTTTGCATGTTGTTTTCTTTTATCTGCAGGTGGAGTGAGCAATACAAATGGAACAAAGTCACCACATGTGTTCATAACTTACTAGGAGGTCAAAGATGGGTTGATCAATATGGTGAAATGCAAATCTCTTGTGGTGAAATTGTGTGTAAAATTACTTTCAAAAAGGTGAGTTTTTGTATGTAGAGTGAGTGATTGTTGTTTAACGCCAATTCAGCAATTTTTTTACGCCCGTCTCAAGATGGGCCGTATTATGTGATTGGGTATAGCGGGCGGGTGGACGTCCACACAGGTTTCAGCACAATAACTTTAGTTCTGTATATCGGTCTTTACCAAACTTGGCCACATGATTCCCCTGTGAAAGGGGAAGAACCCTATTTATTTTGGGGGCAAAGGTCAAGGTCACCGTTACTATAAATAGAATTGTTGACAACAGGGTCGTTTCCGCACGATAACTTTAGTTCTGTATATTGGATCTTTAACAAACTTGGCCACATGATTCCCTTGTGGAAGGGGAAGAACCCTATTTATTTTGGGGTCATTACCATTATACCATTTGATAATTTATATAGACGGGCGTATTTTGTGATGCACACATTTCTTGTTCAGCTACATCATGGCGAGAACAGGTTATTTTCAATGAGATGATGATGATGAGGTCCGCTTTGTTCTAGACCAACACCCTTAGTTGGATTTTTATTGTGCTAGCTCACTGAAACAACAGTCCACGGGTAGAAATGTCACTACACTCTGTCACATTATTCTGATTCCGAGCCAACCATTTATTGGCTATTTCTCCTTAATGCTGCGTGCTTAGCAGAGAAGCAACAAATACCAATTTTATAGTCTTTGGTTTGACCTGACCGGGGCTCGAACCCACGATCTATCGCACTCAAGGCGAGCACGCTAACCACTACGCCACAGATGAGGTTAATTTTTGTAGATTACGGTACTATTCAGTGGTTAGTTTGTGGAATGCTCATATAAGCGAGTACATGAGTTCGAATCTCACTCAGGCGAGGTGTACTCGATACAACATTATGTGATAAAGTTTGTCAGTGACTTACGACAGGTCAGTGATTTTTTTTTAAGGGTACGCCGATTTCCTTCACCAATAAAACTGACTGCCACGATATAACTGAAATATTGTTGAAAGCGGCGTTAAATACCGTAAACCCAAACCAAGCCAATTTTACACTTTTTTGGTTTGACCTGACCAGATCTCGAACACACAATCTACCTCACTAACCATTACATGACCAATGCAGTATTATACTAGTGTAATATAACATAGACTTACGATATTGTAATAGTATATCAAATGCCATGACTTAGCTGAAATACTGTTAAAGGTGGTGTTTAACACCAATCAATCGATCAATATATATCCAATTTTGTCTGTTTCATTTTCAGGCCAGTAGCTGGTCATCAAAGCGACATGAGATATATGGTCATATACATAACCCTGAGGGTAAAATAGTCCATTATTTATCTGGTAAATGGAATGAAGCGTTGTACTGTGGGCAGCATGCTACTAGTCGCTTAGTTTGGAGACCAGGTATGACTTGTAACCTTAAGGTTTAAAGGTCAGATTTTGACCTCTGTACATTCCTGAACAATCATCTTTTATTAGTGACTACCTTAGTTTGGAGGCCAGATATGACTTATAACCTAAAGGTTTAAAGGTCAGATATTGACCTCTGTACAGTCCTGAGCAGTTGCCATTAATTTAATTAGTGGCTACCTTAGTTTAGAGGCCAGATATGACTTGTAACCTTAAGGTTTAAAGGTCAGATATTGACCTCTGTACATTCCCAAGAAATCGCCTTTGATTAGTGTACATTCCTGAACAATCGCCATTAATTAATGGGTACTTGCTGTCAATGGTCAGTGTAAGGTGGTACCATACACTTCAGGTAAAATTTGATCTGCTCATTTAATTTTCTTATTTTTTTGGCAGTGTGTTTGAATATATCCACTGTAATAAATATCAAAATTTTAGCAAATTCCAACCAACAGACTCAGAGCTATAAATTCACTAGCCACATAGTAGCTTTTCTCTCTGTGGTTTTGATCACCGAGATGCTTGAAATCTGCAAACAAACATCATATGATCAAAACGTTCAACTGATTTTAAAGAGTTATCTCCCTGTAGTGTATGGTACCCCCCTTAAGACCCTCCTGAACAGCTTTACATGTTCTGTTTGCTACACTATACATTTGCCTCACTAATTCAGTCAACGTCCACCCTTCTTTATCAGTATTCCTATATTTGGCTATCCGTTTCCATTCTAGACTTCAAAGGATCATCACTAATCCTTTTTTTCGAAGGGTTCTTGATTGTACATGACTATAAAAAAAAGTAGTTGCCATGTTTTCCAATTAATTACTTTGCTGTAACATTAATAGGCAAATTATTACAGACTGGAACTGAGTGGAACTGATGATGCATTTCTACTGTTCTCTCAGTCATGATACCAACACAAATTATTACAGACTGGAACTGAGTGGAACTGATGATGCATTTCTATTGTTCTCTCAGTCATGATACCAACACAAATTATTACAGACTGGAACTGAGTGGAACTGATGATGCATTTCTACTGTTCTCTCAGTCATGATACCAACACAAATTATTACAGACTGAAACTGAGTGGAACTGATGATGCATTTCTATTGTTCTCTCAGTCATGATACCAACACAAATTATTACAGACTGGAACTGAGTGGAACTGATGATGCATTTCTACTGTTCTCTCAGTCATGATACCAACACAAATTATTACAGACTGAAACTGAGTGGAACTGATGATGCATTTCTATTGTTCTCTCAGTCATGATACCAACACAAATTATTACAGACTGGAACTGAGTGGAACTGATGATGCATTTCTACTGTTCTCTCAGTCATGATACCAACACAAATTATTACAGACTGAAACTGAGTGGAACTGATGATGCATTTCTATTGTTCTCTCAGTCATGATACCAACACAAATTATTACAGACTGAAACTGATGATGCATTTCTACTGTTCTCTCAGTCATGATACCAACACAAATTATTACAGACTGGAACTGAGTGGAACTGATGATGCATTTCTATTGTTCTCTCAGTCATGATACCAACACAAATTATTACAGACTGAAACTGAGTGGAACTGATGATGCATTTCTATTGTTCTCTCAGTCATGATACCAACACAAATTATTACAGACTGGAACTGAGTGGAACTGATGATGCATTTCTATTGTTCTCTCAGTCATGATACCAACACAAATTATTACAGACTGGAACTGAGTGGAACTGATGATGCATTTCTACTGTTCTCTCAGTCATGATACCAACACAAATTATTACAGACTGAAACTGAGTGGAACTGATGATGCATTTCTATTGTTCTCTCAGTCATGATACCAACACAAATTATTACAGACTGGAACTGAGTGGAACTGATGATGCATTTCTACTGTTCTCTCAGTCATGATACCAACACAAATTATTACAGACTGAAACTGAGTGGAACTGATGATGCATTTCTATTGTTCTCTCAGTCATGATACCAACACAAATTATTACAGACTGGAACTGATGATGCATTTCTACTGTTCTCTCAGTCATGATACCAACACAAATTATTACAGACTGGAACTGAGTGGAACTGATGATGCATTTCTATTGTTCTCTCAGTCATGATACCAACACAAATTATTACAGACTGGAACTGATGATGCATTTCTACTGTTCTCTCAGTCATGATACCAACACAAATAAGTGTATTATGTAATGGGTCTGTTGCCATTGTTGTTGTCTGTCTGTAAACACAATAGTTTCTGTGCATTAAATATTGTTCTAGTTTACCAGTACTTAAAAAATGTTAAATGCAACGATCCTTGGCATAGAATAAAGGTTGGTATTGTTTTAGGGGATTGTTACTATGGAAACTGAAATTTATCATTTCAGAACTAGTGCATGTTTGGATTTCCATGCACAAAATAATATAATATGTCATGAAATTTTTTTCCCATAATGCATTTGTTTCTGAAACAGCAAATTAAAATGTGCTTAGCATTGAATAAAACTTGTCGATTTTGAGATCATGAATTTTTATTTTTTCCAACAGGTGCAATGCCAGAAGATTATGAGCTTTATTATGGTTTTACAAGATTTGCAATAGAATTAAACGAATTAGATCCTGATGATAAGTCCCTACCCCCTACAGATTCAAGATTTAGAACAGATCAAAGGTAAAAATTCTTCTCTATTGATTGCGACCATTTTTCTCCAAAGCAAAAAAATATGAAAATAGGTATTGCTCACAGTGGCGTTAAAAACTGATAATGCGTTATTATTTGTGATGAAATATATATGTTTAGTTCAGAGGTATTTTTCATTGTGTGGTTAAACCGAGTTGAAGCACTAAAGCAAACATCGTGAATCAAGCTCTTAAGCATAGCCTTCAAGTCTACTCCCATACTCAGAATAAGGATCTGACAAGATGAATCACTGGCCGGGAATATCTTAAAGAATGTGCATGATTTTTTTAAATAAGATCTCATTATTAAACATATTGAGGTGAGTACCATACGCAGAATACATGAGAGGCCGTCGTGATCGTGTGGTAGTTGGATTTATAACAACCTATGCAATCAGTACCCATCACCACTAACATTATGAGTTCAAACCCCGTTCATGTCGAGGTGTACTCAATACAGCATTTTGTTATAAAGTTTATCAGTGACTTGCGGCAGGTAAGTGGTTTTCTCCAGGTACACTGATTTCCTCCACCAATAAGACTGACCGCCATGATATATAACTGAAATATTGTTGAAAGTGGCGTTAAACACCATAACTCTAATCCCAGAATATGTGAACTTTTATATACGGATACGTGGATCAATATTTTTATCTAATTCAACCACAGTGCTTCATTTCGTAGCCACTACCTTGAAAGAATATGATGTGGGGAGAATTGACCATATTTCCAGATGAAACATATCACAGAACCTTTGTGCTTGTTATTTATAATGACATTTGAATAAACTGGATTTAAAAAAAAAAAAAATCCTGTCCTACCTTGCCTCAGTCTCCGTACTGGTGCATTAGACCATCGGGGGGAAAATGCAATTTTAAGATTAATATTTAATCAGACTTACTATTTGTTCTTTATTGTAGAATGTTAGAAGAAGGCCACATACAACATGCTGAAAATGAAAAGACAAGATTAGAACATATGCAAAGAGAAAGAAGGAAGAAAAAAGAACCGGAAGAATCGGAATACAATCCAATGTGGTTCAAGTAAGTGTGGTATATACAATGTACGTTGTGGGATTGAGGAACCATTGTGGTCGTGATCGTATGGTAGTTGGATTTACAACTACCTATGCGATCAGTGCCTATCACCACTGACGTTGTGAGTTCGAATCTCGATCAGGGCGAAGTGTACAACATTATGTGAAAAAGCTTTTCAGTGACCTGCAACAGGTTGGTGGTTTTCTCCGGGTACTCTAGTTTCCTCCACCAATAAAACTGACTGCCACGATATAACTGAAATATTCTTGAAAGTGGCATTAAACATCATTAACCAAACCCTGTAGTTGGATTGATGAACAAGGATTAATGTGGTATCATCAGTAACATCAAAGAATTTTATTTGGGGGAAAAAAAATCCCAGTAAAAATGAAGGAAAGATTTTGATGTAAGTGAATATGATAGAAAATCCAACTAATAAAAGGAAAAGAAAAAATACCACAGTGTCTTAACATTAAAAACAAGCAAACTACATGTACATTGTCATTAAAAACAAGCAAACTACATGTACATTGTCATTAAAAACAAGAAAACTACATGTACATTGTCATTAAAAACAAGCAAACTACATGTACATTGTCATTAAAACAAACAAACAATATGTACATTGTCATTAAAAACAAGCAAACTACATGTACATTGTCATTAAAAACAAGCAAACTACATGTACATTGTCATTAAAACAAACAAACAATATGTACATTGTCATTAAAAACAAGCAAACTACATGTACATTGTCATTAAAAACAAGCAAACTACATGTACATTGTCATTAAAAACAAGCAAACTACATGTACATTGTCATTAAAAACAATCAAACTACATGTACATTGTCATTAAAAACAAGCAAACTACATGTACATTGTCATTAAAAACAAGCAAACTACATGTACATTGTCATTAAAAACAAGCAAACTACATGTACATTGTCATTAAAAACAAGCAAACTATATGTACATTGTCATTACAAACAAGCAAACTACATGTACATTGTCATTAAAAACAAACAAACTACATGTACATTGTCATTAAAAACAAGCAAACTACATGTACATTGTCATTAAAAACAAGCAAACTACATGTACATTGTCATTAAAAACAAGCAAACTACGTGTACATTGTCATTAAAAACAAGCAAACTACATGTACATTGTCATTAAAAACAAGAAAACTACATGTACATTGTCATTAAAACAAACAAACTATATGTACATTGTCATTAAAAACAAGCAAACTGCATGTACATTGTCATTAAAAACAAGCAAACTACATGTACATTGTCATTAAAAACAAGCAAACTACATGTACATTGTCATTAAAAACAAGCATACTACATGTACATTGTCATTAAAAACAAGCAAACTATATGTACATTGTCATAAAAAACAAGCAAACTACATGTACATTGTCATTAAAAACAAGCAAACTACATGTACATTGTCATAAAAAACAAGCAGACTACATGTACATTGTCATTAAAAACAAGCAAACTACATGTACATTGTCATTAAAAACAAGCAAACTACATGTACATTGTCATTAAAAACAAGCAAACTACATGTACATTGTCATTAACAACAAGCAAACTATATGTACATTGTCATTAAAAACAAGCATACTACATGTACATTGTCATTAAAAACAAGCAAACTGCATGTACATTGTCATTAAAAACAAGCAAACTATATGTACATTGTCATTAAAAACAAGCAAACTACATGTACATTGTCATTAAAAACAAGCATACTACATGTACATTGTCATTAAAAACAAGGATACTACATGTACATTGTCATTAAAAACAAGCAAACTACATGTACATTGTCATTAAAAACAAGCAAACTATATGTACATTGTCATAAAAAACAAGCAAACTACATGTACATTGTCATTAAAAACAAGCAAACTACATGTACATTGTCATTAACAACAAGCAAACTACATGTACATTGTCATTAACAACAAGCAAACTACATGTACATTGTCATTAAAAACAAGCAAACTACATGTACATTGTCATTAAAAACAAGCATACTACATGTACATTGTCATTAAAAACAAGCATACTACATGTACATTGTCATTAAAAACAAGCAAACTACATGTACATTGTCATTAAAAACAAGCAAACTATATGTACATTGTCATAAAAAACAAGCAAACTACATGTACATTGTCATTAAAAACAAGCAAACTACATGTACATTGTCATTAACAACAAGCAAACTACATGTACATTGTCATTAACAACAAGCAAACTACATGTACATTGTCATTAAAAACAAGCAAACTACATGTACATTGTCATTAAGAACAAGCAAACTACATGTACATTGTCATTAAAAACAAGCAAACTACATGTACATTGTCATTAACAACAAGCAAACTACATGTACATTGTCATTAACAACAAGCAAACTACATGTACATTGTCATTAAAAACAAGCATACTACATGTACATTGTCATTAAAAACAAGCAAACTACATGTACATTGTCATTAAAAACAAGCAAACTATATGTACATTGTCATTAAAAACAAGCAAACTACATGTACATTGTCATTAAAAACAAGCATACTACATGTACATTGTCATTAAAAACAAGCATACTACATGTACATTGTCATAAAAAACAAGCAAACTACATGGACATTGTCATTAAAAACAAGCAAACTATATGTACATTGTCATAAAAAACAAGCAAACTACATGTACATTGTCATTAAAAACAAGCAAACTACATGTACATTGTCATTAACAACAAGCAAACTACATGTACATTGTCATTAACAACAAGCAAACTACATGTACATTGTCATTAAAAACAAGCAAACTACATGTACATTGTCATTAAGAACAAGCAAACTACATGTACAATGTCATTAAAACAAGCAAACTACATGTACATTGTCATTAAAAACAAGCAAACTACATGTACATTGTCATTAAAAACAAGCAAACTACATGTACATTGTCATTAAAAACAAGCAAACTACATGTACATTGTCATTAAAAACAAGCAAACTACATGTACATTGTCATTAAAACAAGCAATCTACATGTACATTGTCATTAAAAACAAGCAAACTACATGTACATTGTCATTAAAAACAAGCAAACTACATGTACATTGTCATTAAAACAAACAAACTACATGTACATTGTCATTAAAAACAAGCAAACTACATGTACATTGTCATTAAAAACAAGAAAACTACATGTACATTGTCATTAAAAACAAGAAAACTACATGTACATTGTCATTAAAAACAAGAAAACTACATGTACATTGTCATTAAAACAAACAAACTACATGTACATTGTCATTAAAAACAAGCAAACTACATGTACATTGTCATTAAAAACAAGAAAACTACATGTACATTGTCATTAAAAACAAGAAAACTACATGTACATTGTCATTAAAAACAAGCAAACTACATGTACATTGTCATTAAAACAAACAAACTACATGTACATTGTCATTAAAAACAAGCAAACTACATGTACATTGTCATTAAAAACAAGCAAACTACATGTACATTGTCATTAAAAACAAGCAAACTACATGTACATTGTCATTAAAAACAAGCAAACTACATGTACATTGTCATTAAAAACAAGCAAACTACATGTACATTGTCATTAAAAACAAGCAAACTACATGTACATTGTCATTAAAAACAAGAAAACTACATGTACATTGTCATTAAAACAAACAAACTACATGTACATTGTCATTAAAAACAAGCAAACTACATGTACATTGTCATTAAAAACAAGAAAACTACATGTACATTGTCATTAAAAACAAGAAAACTATATGTACATTGTCATTAAAAACAAGAAAACTACATGTACATTGTCATTAAAAACAAGCAAACTACATGTACATTGTCATTAAAAACAAGCAAACTACATGTACATTGTCATAAAAAACAAGCAAACTACATGTACATTGTCATTAAAAACAAGCAAACTACATGTACATTGTCATTAAAACAAACAAACTATATGTACATTGTCATTAAAAACAAGCAAACTACATGTACATTGTCATTAAAAACAAGCAAACTACATGTACATTGTCATTAAAAACAAGCAAACTACATGTACATTGTCATTAAAAACAAGCAAACTGCATGTACATTGTCATTAAAAACAAGCAAACTATATGTACATTGTCATTAAAAACAAGCAAACTACATGTACATTGTCATTAAAAACAAGCATACTACATGTACATTGTCATTAAAAACAAGCAAACTACATGTACATTGTCATTAAAAACAAGCAAACTATATGTACAATGTCATTAAAAACAAGCAAACTACATGTACATTGTCATTAAAACAAACAAACTACATGTACATTGTCATTAAAAACAAGCAAACTACATGTACATTGTCATTAAAAACAAGCAAACTACATGTACATTGTCATTAAAAACAAGCAAACTACATGTACATTGTCATTAAAAACAAGCAAACTACATGTACATTGTCATTAAAAACAAGCAAACTACATGTACATTGTCATTAAAAACAAGCAAACTACATGTACATTGTCATTAAAAACAAGCAAACTACATGTACATTGTCATTAAAAACAAGCAAACTACATGTACATTGTCATTAAAAACAAGCAAACTACATGTACATTGTCATTAAAAACAAGCAAACTACATGTACATTGTCATTAAAAACAAGCAAACTATATGTACATTGTCATTACAAACAAGCAAACTACATGTACATTGTCATTAAAAACAAACAAACTACATGTACATTGTCATTAAAAACAAGCAAACTACATGTACATTGTCATTAAAAACAAGCAAACTACATGTACATTGTCATTAAAAACAAGCAAACTACGTGTACATTGTCATTAAAAACAAGCAAACTACATGTACATTGTCATTAAAAACAAGAAAACTACATGTACATTGTCATTAAAACAAACAAACTATATGTACATTGTCATTAAAAACAAGCAAACTGCATGTACATTGTCATTAAAAACAAGCAAACTACATGTACATTGTCATTAAAAACAAGCAAACTACATGTACATTGTCATTAAAACAAACAAACTATATGTACATTGTCATTAAAAACAAGCAAACTACATGTACATTGTCATTAAAAACAAGCAAACTACATGTACATTGTCATTAAAAACAAGCAAACTACATGTACATTGTCATTAAACACAAGCAAACTGCATGTACATTGTCATTAAAAACAAGCAAACTATATGTACATTGTCATTAAAAACAAGCAAACTACATGTACATTGTCATTAAAAACAAGCATACATACATGTACATTGTCATTAAAAACAAGCAAACTACATGTACATTGTCATTAAAAACAAGCAAACTATATGTACATTGTCATTAAAAACAAGCAAACTACATGTACATTGTCATTAAAAACAAGCATACTACATGTACATTGTCATTAAATACAAGCATACTACATGTACATTGTCATTAAAAACAAGCAAACTACATGTACATTGTCATTAAAAACAAGCAAACTATATGTACATTGTCAAAAAAAACAAGCAAACTACATGTACATTGTCATTAAAAACAAGCAAACTACATGTACATTGTCATTAACAACAAGCAAACTACATGTACATTGTCATTAACAACAAGCAAACTACATGTACATTGTCATTAAAAACAAGCAAACTACATGTACATTGTCATTAAGAACAAGCAAACTACATGTACAATGTCATTAAAACAAGCAAACTACATGTACATTGTCATTAAAAACAAGCAAACTACATGTACATTGTCATTAAAAACAAGCAAACTACATGTACATTGTCATTAAAAACAAGCAAACTACATGTACATTGTCATTAAAAACAAGCAAACTACATGTACATTGTCATTAAAACAAGCAATCTACATGTACATTGTCATTAAAAACAAGCAAACTACATGTACATTGTCATTAAAAACAAGCAAACTACATGTACATTGTCATTAAAACAAACAAACTACATGTACATTGTCATTAAAAACAAGCAAACTACATGTACATTGTCATTAAAAACAAGAAAACTACATGTACATTGTCATTAAAAACAAGCAAACTACATGTACATTGTCATTAAAAACAAGAAAACTACATGTACATTGTCATTAAAACAAACAAACTACATGTACATTGTCATTAAAAACAAGCAAACTACATGTACATTGTCATTAAAAACAAGAAAACTACATGTACATTGTCATTAAAAACAAGAAAACTACATGTACATTGTCATTAAAAACAAGCAAACTACATGTACATTGTCATTAAAACAAACAAACTACATGTACATTGTCATTAAAAACAAGCAAACTACATGTACATTGTCATTAAAAAACAAGCAAACTACATGTACATTGTCATTAAAACAAACAAACTACATGTACATTGTCATTAAAAACAAACAAACTACATGTACATTGTCATTAAAAACAAGCAAACTACATGTACATTGTCATTAAAAACAAGAAAACTACATGTACATTGTCATTAAAAACAAGCAAACTACATGTACATTGTCATTAAAACAAGCAAACTACATGTACATTGTCATTAAAACAAGCAAACTCCATGTACATTGTCATTAAAAACAAGCATACTACATGTACATTGTCATTAAAAACAAGCAAACTACATGTACATTGTCATTAAAAACAAGCAAACTATATGTACATTGTCATAAAAACAAGCAAACTACATGTACATTGTCATTAAAAACAAGCAAACTACATGTACATTGTCATTAACAACAAGCAAACTACATGTACATTGTCATTAACAACAAGCAAACTATATGTACATTGTCATAAAAAAACAAGCAAACTACATGTACATTGTCATTAAAAACAAGCAAACTACATGTACATTGTCATTAAAAACAAGCAAACTACATGTACATTTTCATTAAAAACAAGCAAACTACATGTACATTGTCATTAAAAACAAGCAAACTACATGTACATTGTCATTAAAAACAAGCAAACTACATGTACATTGTCATTAAAAACAAGAAAACTACATGTACATTGTCATTAAAACAAACAAACTATATGTACATTGTCATTAAAAACAAGCAAACTACATGTACATTGTCATTGAAAACAAGCAAACTACATGTACATTGTCATTAAAAACAAGCAAACTACATGTACATTGTCATTAAAAACAAGCAAACTACATGTACATTGTCATTAAAAACAAGCAAACTACATGTACATTGTCATTAAAAACAAGCAAACTACATGTACATTGTCATTAAAAACAAGCAAACTACATGTACATTGTCATTAAAACAAACAAACTACATGTACATTGTCATTAAAAACAAGCAAACTACATGTACATTGTCATAAAAAACAAGCAAACTACATGTACATTGTCATTAAAAACAAGCAAACTACATGTACATTGTCATTAAAAACAAGCAAACTACATGTACATTGTCATTAAAAACAAGCAAACTACATGTACATTGTCATTAAAACAAACAAACTATATGTACATTGTCATTAAAAACAAGCAAACTACATGTACATTGTCATTAAAAACAAGCAAACTACATGTACATTGTCATTAAAAACAAGCAAACTACATGTACATTGTCATTAAAAACAAGCAAACTGCATGTACATTGTCATTAAAAAACAAGCAAACTATATGTACATTGTCATTAAAAACAAGAAAACTACATGTACATTGTCATTAAAACAAACAAACTACATGTACATTGTCATTACAAACAAGCAAACTACATGTACATTGTCATTAAAAACAAGAAAATTACATGTACATTGTCATTAAAAACAAGAAAAACTACATGTACATTGTCATTAAAAACAAGCAAACTACATGTACATTGTCATTAAAACAAACAAACTACATGTACATTGTCATTAAAAACAAGCAAACTACATGTACATTGTCATTAAAAACAAGCAAACTACATGTACATTGTCATTAAAAACAAGCAAACTACATGTACATTGTCATTAAAAACAAGCAAACTACATGTACATTGTCATTAAAAACAAGCAAACTACATGTACATTGTCATTAAAAACAAGAAAACTACATGTACATTGTCATTAAAAACAAGAAAATTACATGTACATTGTCATTAAAACAAACAAACTACATGTACATTGTCATTAAAAACAAGCAAACTACATGTACATTGTCATTAAAAACAAGAAAACTACATGTACATTGTCATTAAAAACAAGAAAACTACATGTACATTGTCATTAAAAACAAGAAAACTAGATGTACATTGTCATTAAAAACAAGCAAACTACATGTACATTGTCATTAAAAACAAGCAAACTACATGTACATTGTCATTAAAAACAAGCAAACTACATGTACATTGTCATTAAAAACAAGCAAACTACATGTACATTGTCATTAAAACAAACAAACTATATGTACATTGTCATTAAAAACAAGCAAACTACATGTACATTGTCATTAAAAAACAAGCAAACTACATGTACATTGTCATTAAAAACAAGCAAACTACATGTACATTGTCATTAAAAACAAGCAAACTGCATGTACATTGTCATTAAAAACAAGCAAACTATATGTACATTGTCATTAAAAACAAGCAAACTACATGTACATTGTCATTAAAAACAAGCATACTACATGTACATTGTCATTAAAAACAAGCAAACTACATGTACATTGTCATTAAAAACAAGCAAACTATATGTACATTGTCATTAAAAAACAAGCAAACTACATGTACATTGTCATTAAAAACAAGCATACTACATGTACATTGTCATTAAAAACAAGCATACTACATGTACATTGTCATTAAAAAACAAGCAAACTACATGTACATTGTCATTAAAAACAAGCAAACTATATGTACATTGTCAAAAAAAACAAGCAAACTACATGTACATTGTCATTAAAAACAAGCAAACTACATGTACATTGTCATTAACAACAAGCAAACTACATGTACATTGTCATTAACAACAAGCAAACTACATGTACATTGTCATTAAAAACAAGCAAACTACATGTACATTGTCATTAAGAACAAGCAAACTACATGTACAATGTCATTAAAACAAGCAAACTACATGTACATTGTCATTAAAAACAAGCAAACTACATGTACATTGTCATTAAAAACAAGCAAACTACATGTACATTGTCATTAAAAACAAGCAAACTACATGTACATTGTCATTAAAAACAAGCAAACTACATGTACATTGTCATTAAAACAAGCAATCTACATGTACATTGTCATTAAAAACAAGCAAACTACATGTACATTGTCATTAAAAACAAGCAAACTACATGTACATTGTCATTAAAACAAACAAACTACATGTACATTGTCATTAAAAACAAGCAAACTACATGTACATTGTCATTAAAAACAAGAAAACTACATGTACATTGTCATTAAAAACAAGAAAACTACATGTACATTGTCATTAAAACAAACAAACTACATGTACATTGTCATTAAAAACAAGCAAACTACATGTACATTGTCATTAAAAACAAGAAAACTACATGTACATTGTCATTAAAAACAAGAAAACTACATGTACATTGTCATTAAAAACAAGCAAACTACATGTACATTGTCATTAAAACAAACAAACTACATGTACATTGTCATTAAAAACAAGCAAACTACATGTACATTGTCATTAAAAACAAGCAAAACTACATGTACATTGTCATTAAACAAACAAACTACATGTACATTGTCATTAAAAACAAACAAACTACATGTACATTGTCATTAAAAACAAGCAAACTACATGTACATTGTCATTAAAAACAAGAAAACTACATGTACATTGTCATTAAAAACAAGCAAACTACATGTACATTGTCATTAAAACAAACAAACTACATGTACATTGTCATTAAAAACAAGCAAACTACATGTACATTGTCATTAAAAACAAGCATACTACATGTACATTGTCATTAAAAACAAGCAAACTACATGTACATTGTCATTAAAAACAAGCAAACTACATGTACATTGTCATTAAAAACAAGCAAACTACATGTACATTGTCATTAAAAACAAGCAAACTACATGTACATTGTCATTAAAAACAAGCAAACTATATGTACATTGTCATTAAAAACAAGCAAACTACATGTACATTGTCATTAAAAACAAGCATACTACATGTACATTGTCATTAAAAACAAGCAAACTACATGTACATTGTCATTAAAAACAAGCAAACTATATGTACATTGTCATAAAAAACAAGCAAACTACATGTACATTGTCATTAAAAACAAGCAAACTACATGTACATTGTCATTAACAACAAGCAAACTACATGTACATTGTCATTAACAACATGCAAACTATATGTACATTGTCATAAAAAAACAAGCAAACTACATGTACATTGTCATTAAAAACAAGCAAACTACATGTACATTGTCATTAAAAACAAGCAAACTACATGTACATTTTCATTAAAAACAAGCAAACTACATGTACATTGTCATTAAAAACAAGCAAACTACATGTACATTGTCATTAAAAACAAGCAAACTACATGTACATTGTCATTAAAAACAAGAAAACTACATGTACATTGTCATTAAAACAAACAAACTATATGTACATTGTCATTAAAAACAAGCAAACTACATGTACATTGTCATTGAAAACAAGCAAACTACATGTACATTGTCATTAAAAACAAGCAAACTACATGTACATTGTCATTAAAAACAAGCAACTACATGTACATTGTCATTAAAAACAAGCAAACTACATGTACATTGTCATTAAAAACAAGCAAACTACATGTACATTGTCATTAAAAACAAGCAAACTACATGTACATTGTCATTAAAAACAAGCAAACTATATGTACATTGTCATAAAAAACAAGCAAACTACATGTACATTGTCATTAAAAACAAGCAAACTACATGTACATTGTCATTAACAACAAGCAAACTACATGTACATTGTCATTAACAACAAGCAAACTATATGTACATTGTCATAAAAAAACAAGCAAACTACATGTACATTGTCATTAAAAACAAGCAAACTACATGTACATTGTCATTAAAAACAAGCAAACTACATGTACATTTTCATTAAAAACAAGCAAACTACATGTACATTGTCATTAAAAACAAGCAAACTACATGTACATTGTCATTAAAAACAAGCAAACTACATGTACATTGTCATTAAAAACAAGAAAACTACATGTACATTGTCATTAAAACAAACAAACTATATGTACATTGTCATTAAAAACAAGCAAACTACATGTACATTGTCATTGAAAACAAGCAAACTACATGTACATTGTCATTAAAAACAAGCAAACTACATGTACATTGTCATTAAAAACAAGCAAACTACATGTACATTGTCATTAAAAACAAGCAAACTACATGTACATTGTCATTAAAAACAAGCAAACTACATGTACATTGTCATTAAAAACAAGCAAACTACATGTACATTGTCATTAAAACAAACAAACTACATGTACATTGTCATTAAAAACAAGCAAACTACATGTACATTGTCATAAAAAACAAGCAAACTACATGTACATTGTCATTAAAAACAAGCAAACTACATGTACATTGTCATTAAAAACAAGCAAACTACATGTACATTGTCATTAAAAACAAGCAAACTACATGTACATTGTCATTAAAACAAACAAACTATATGTACATTGTCATTAAAAACAAGCAAACTACATGTACATTGTCATTAAAAACAAGCAAACTACATGTACATTGTCATTAAAAACAAGCAAACTACATGTACATTGTCATTAAAAACAAGCAAACTGCATGTACATTGTCATTAAAAACAAGCAAACTATATGTACATTGTCATTAAAAACAAGAAAACTACATGTACATTGTCATTAAAACAAACAAACTACATGTACATTGTCATTACAAACAAGCAAACTACATGTACATTGTCATTAAAAACAAGAAAATTACATGTACATTGTCATTAAAAACAAGAAAACTACATGTACATTGTCATTAAAAACAAGCAAACTACATGTACATTGTCATTAAAACAAACAAACTACATGTACATTGTCATTAAAAACAAGCAAACTACATGTACATTGTCATTAAAAACAAGCAAACTACATGTACATTGTCATTAAAAACAAGCAAACTACATGTACATTGTCATTAAAAAACAAGCAAACTACATGTACATTGTCATTAAAAACAAGAAAACTACATGTACATTGTCATTAAAAACAAGAAAATTACATGTACATTGTCATTAAAACAAACAAACTACATGTACATTGTCATTAAAAACAAGCAAACTACATGTACATTGTCATTAAAAACAAGAAAACTACATGTACATTGTCATTAAAAACAAGAAAACTACATGTACATTGTCATTAAAAACAAGAAAACTACATGTACATTGTCATTAAAAACAAGCAAACTACATGTACATTGTCATTAAAAACAAGCAAACTACATGTACATTGTCATTAAAAACAAGCAAACTACATGTACATTGTCATTAAAAACAAGCAAACTACATGTACATTGTCATTAAAACAAACAAACTATATGTACATTGTCATTAAAAACAAGCAAACTACATGTACATTGTCATTAAAAACAAGCAAACTACATGTACATTGTCATTAAAAACAAGCAAACTACATGTACATTGTCATTAAAAACAAGCAAACTGCATGTACATTGTCATTAAAAACAAGCAAACTATATGTACATTGTCATTAAAAACAAGCAAACTACATGTACATTGTCATTAAAAACAAGCATACTACATGTACATTGTCATTAAAAACAAGCAAACTACATGTACATTGTCATTAAAAACAAGCAAACTATATGTACATTGTCATTAAAAACAAGCAAACTACATGTACATTGTCATTAAAAACAAGCATACTACATGTACATTGTCATTAAAAACAAGCATACTACATGTACATTGTCATTAAAAACAAGCAAACTACATGTACATTGTCATTAAAAACAAGCAAACTATATGTACATTGTCAAAAAAAACAAGCAAACTACATGTACATTGTCATTAAAAACAAGCAAACTACATGTACATTGTCATTAACAACAAGCAAACTACATGTACATTGTCATTAACAACAAGCAAACTACATGTACATTGTCATTAAAAACAAGCAAACTACATGTACATTGTCATTAAGAACAAGCAAACTACATGTACAATGTCATTAAAACAAGCAAACTACATGTACATTGTCATTAAAAACAAGCAAACTACATGTACATTGTCATTAAAAACAAGCAAACTACATGTACATTGTCATTAAAAACAAGCAAACTACATGTACATTGTCATTAAAAACAAGCAAACTACATGTACATTGTCATTAAAACAAGCAATCTACATGTACATTGTCATTAAAAACAAGCAAACTACATGTACATTGTCATTAAAAACAAGCAAACTACATGTACATTGTCATTAAAACAAACAAACTACATGTACATTGTCATTAAAAACAAGCAAACTACATGTACATTGTCATTAAAAACAAGAAAACTACATGTACATTGTCATTAAAAACAAGAAAACTACATGTACATTGTCATTAAAACAAACAAACTACATGTACATTGTCATTAAAAACAAGCAAACTACATGTACATTGTCATTAAAAACAAGAAAACTACATGTACATTGTCATTAAAAACAAGAAAACTACATGTACATTGTCATTAAAAACAAGCAAACTACATGTACATTGTCATTAAAAACAAACAAACTACATGTACATTGTCATTAAAAACAAGCAAACTACATGTACATTGTCATTAAAAACAAGCAAACTACATGTACATTGTCATTAAAACAAACAAACTACATGTACATTGTCATTAAAAACAAACAAACTACATGTACATTGTCATTAAAAACAAGCAAACTACATGTACATTGTCATTAAAACAAGAAAACTACATGTACATTGTCATTAAAAACAAGCAAAACTACATGTACATTGTCATTAAAACAAACAAACTACATGTACATTGTCATTAAAAACAAGCAAACTACATGTACATTGTCATTAAAAACAAGCATACTACATGTACATTGTCATTAAAAACAAGCAAACTACATGTACATTGTCATTAAAAACAAGCAAACTACATGTACATTGTCATTAAAAACAAGCAAACTACATGTACATTGTCATTAAAAACAAGCAAACTACATGTACATTGTCATTAAAAACAAGCAAACTATATGTACATTGTCATTAAAAACAAGCAAACTACATGTACATTGTCATTAAAAACAAGCATACTACATGTACATTGTCATTAAAAACAAGCAAACTACATGTACATTGTCATTAAAAACAAGCAAACTATATGTACATTGTCATAAAAAACAAGCAAACTACATGTACATTGTCATTAAAAACAAGCAAACTACATGTACATTGTCATTAACAACAAGCAAACTACATGTACATTGTCATTAACAACATGCAAACTATATGTACATTGTCATAAAAAAACAAGCAAACTACATGTACATTGTCATTAAAAACAAGCAAACTACATGTACATTGTCATTAAAAACAAGCAAACTACATGTACATTTTCATTAAAAAACAAGCAAACTACATGTACATTGTCATTAAAAACAAGCAAACTACATGTACATTGTCATTAAAAACAAGCAAACTACATGTACATTGTCATTAAAAACAAGAAAACTACATGTACATTGTCATTAAAACAAACAAACTATATGTACATTGTCATTAAAAACAAGCAAACTACATGTACATTGTCATTGAAAACAAGCAAACTACATGTACATTGTCATTAAAAACAAGCAAACTACATGTACATTGTCATTAAAAACAAGCAAACTACATGTACATTGTCATTAAAAACAAGCAAACTACATGTACATTGTCATTAAAAACAAGCAAACTACATGTACATTGTCATTAAAAACAAGCAAACTACATGTACATTGTCATTAAAAACAAGAAAACTACATGTACATTGTCATTAAAACAAACAAACTACATGTACATTGTCATTAAAAACAAGCAAACTACATGTACATTGTCATTAAAAACAAGCAAACTACATGTACATTGTCATTAAAAACAAGCAAACTACATGTACATTGTCATTAAAAACAAGCAAACTACATGTACATTGTCATTAAAAACAAGCAAACTACATGTACATTGTCATTAAAACAAACAAACTATATGTACATTGTCATTAAAAACAAGCAAACTACATGTACATTGTCATTAAAAACAAGCAAACTACATGTACATTGTCATTAAAAACAAGCAAACTACATGTACATTGTCATTAAAACAAACAAACTACATGTACATTGTCATTAAAAACAAACAAACTACATGTACATTGTCATTAAAAACAAGCAAACTACATGTACATTGTCATTAAAAACAAGAAAACTACATGTACATTGTCATTAAAAACAAGCAAACTACATGTACATTGTCATTAAAACAAACAAACTACATGTACATTGTCATTAAAAACAAGCAAACTACATGTACATTGTCATTAAAAACAAGCATACTACATGTACATTGTCATTAAAAACAAGCAAACTACATGTACATTGTCATTAAAAACAAGCAAACTACATGTACATTGTCATTAAAAACAAGCAAACTACATGTACATTGTCATTAAAAACAAGCAAACTACATGTACATTGTCATTAAAAACAAGCAAACTACATGTACATTGTCATTAAAAACAAGCAAACTATATGTACATTGTCATTAAAAACAAGCAAACTACATGTACATTGTCATTAAAAACAAGCATACTACATGTACATTGTCATTAACAACAAGCAAACTACATGTACATTGTCATTAACAACAAGCAAACTACATGTACATTGTCATTAAAAACAAGCAAACTACATGTACATTGTCATTAAGAACAAGCAAACTACATGTACAATGTCATTAAAACAAGCAAACTACATGTACATTGTCATTAAAAACAAGCAAACTACATGTACATTGTCATTAAAAACAAGCAAACTACATGTACATTGTCATTAAAAACAAGCAAACTACATGTACATTGTCATTAAAAACAAGCAAACTACATGTACATTGTCATTAAAACAAGCAATCTACATGTACATTGTCATTAAAAACAAGCAAACTACATGTACATTGTCATTAAAAACAAGCAAACTACATGTACATTGTCATTAAAACAACAAACTACATGTACATTGTCATTAAAAACAAGAAAACTACATGTACATTGTCATTAAAAACAAGAAAACTACATGTACATTGTCATTAAAACAAACAAACTACATGTACATTGTCATTAAAAAACAAGCAAACTACATGTACATTGTCATTAAAAACAAGAAAACTACATGTACATTGTCATTAAAAACAAGAAAACTACATGTACATTGTCATTAAAAACAAGCAAACTACATGTACATTGTCATTAAAACAAACAAACTACATGTACATTGTCATTAAAAACAAGCAAACTACATGTACATTGTCATTAAAAACAAGCAAACTACATGTACATTGTCATTAAAACAAACAAACTACATGTACATTGTCATTAAAAACAAACAAACTACATGTACATTGTCATTAAAAACAAGCAAACTACATGTACATTGTCATTAAAAACAAGAAAACTACATGTACATTGTCATTAAAAACAAGCAAACTACATGTACATTGTCATTAAAACAAACAAACTACATGTACATTGTCATTAAAAACAAGCAAACTACATGTACATTGTCATTAAAAACAAGCATACTACATGTACATTGTCATTAAAAACAAGCAAACTACATGTACATTGTCATTAAAAACAAGCAAACTACATGTACATTGTCATTAAAAACAAGCAAACTACATGTACATTGTCATTAAAAACAAGCAAACTACATGTACATTGTCATTAAAAACAAGCAAACTACATGTACATTGTCATTAAAAACAAGCAAACTATATGTACATTGTCATTAAAAACAAGCAAACTACATGTACATTGTCATTAAAAACAAGCAAACTACATGTACATTGTCATTAAAAACAAGCAAACTACATGTACATTGTCATTAAAAACAAGCAAACTATATGTACATTGTCATAAAAAACAAGCAAACTACATGTACATTGTCATTAAAAACAAGCAAACTACATGTACATTGTCATTAAAAACAAGCAAACTACATGTACATTGTCATTAAAAACAAGCAAACTACATGTACATTGTCATTAAAAACAAGAAAACTACATGTACATTGTCATTAAAAACAAGCAAACTACATGTACATTGTCATTAAAAACAAGCAAACTACATGTACATTGTCATTGAAAACAAGCAAACTACATGTACATTGTCATTAATAATCTCCACTAGTAAACTACATGTACATTGTCATTAAAACAAACAAACTATATGTACATTGTCATTAAAAACAAGCAAACTACATGTACATTGTTCATTGAAAACAAGCAAACTACATGTACATTGTCATTA